>JAOPTO010002473.1:705938-745041 GCA_033822845.1 Tetrapedia diversipes | reverse complement strand
AAAACATAGAAGCAGATAGACTAGATCGAGAACCAGACTCCTTACCTGTGTTTGCATACACAGACACACACTTGTGTATGTATACGGTGTCTGTTTTGAAACGTATAGGTTTGTGTAATTTACTGATGGGTCATTGGATGATCTGATTACTTCATCATTAAATTACCTTACTTTATTATTTTTTATTAAAAAAATAGAAACAGGTAGACTAGACCAAGAACCAGACTTCCTACCTGTGTTTGTACAAACACACAAACACACAAACACACACGCGTATGTATAGGGTGTCTGTTTTAAAACATAGATTTGTGTGATCCACCGATTAATCATTGGATGATCCGATTATTTTATCATTAAATAACCTTTAAAATAAAACATGTGCGTGCCAACTAGTGAAAATATGAGATAACTAATGGTGATAAACATTTATTTTGCATAAAATCGAACCACTTAATTAATTATTAATGTAATCAATTGTTCGTTAAAGTTATTAATAATGACAAATGTTTTCCTAAAACTGTATTTTCATGTTTAGCGAGCATTTTATTAATCTTGTTTTTTGAAAGGTGCTAAAGAAATGTTTTTACAAAAGTTGTTCGGTGCAGGGTGAAAATAATAATTAATACAAATGCGCTTTCTGTAAGCGAAACGGTGGAGTAGATTTGAAGATAGAATCATCGTGTTTGAGTAGAACTCTATTTATAATATCGTCAGCGATACATTTTTATTTATTTTCCTGTTGCTTTACTAATAATTTTTTATATCATTATTACGAAGTATTTCTCTTTGTTGAGAACATCGGCGAGATTCATTACAGTATACGTAAATTAAACACAAACAATTGTCATTTGTCGACTAGACGACAGCCAACGGAAGAGTTTGCGAGGGATTTTCGAAGGAAAGAAGCGTTCTTCGGCAAAGAATATAACCTTCCCTCGCTTCTGTTTAATCTCGAAAATGCCACGCCGTGTTGCAGAAAAATGTTTTCCAGCCACGATTACGGTTTAACGTTTGTCGTGATCCGTTCAACGATGCATAACAACAAGTAATTTCGTTTCACGGAAAGGCGTAAAATCATGAGAAAGCTGAAAACAATCATTTAAACATGAACACTGAACAACAATACAAAACATCGACAAACGAATTCAGAAACGTTGCAGGCTTTCACAAAAACATAAAATATCTCACAAACCATTAAATGTTCAGTTCCCTTACCTTACACCTTATATTCGCAGAATAATTCGAAAGATCCATCAAAAAGGGGAAACAAAAGGAAAAAGGTGCAACAGCACCTTCAAAGAAGAATATCGATGCACTTGTAAAAGAGGATTCTGTTACAGAACAACAAGGCTCATCGAACAGTTCGGCTAAAGGTCGCCTGTCCAAACCGTTCTTCCTCTAACTTCACATAACTACGTAGAACAAAGTTGCATGCATAGCCCTGTTGTTAGGCCAGCCGCTGGAATCACCCTGTATATATCTGAGAACGAAGAAAACAAGAAGAAAGAGAGAGAAATCGAGCCGAGTATTTTGCGGTGAATAACGAAAGCGCGACTGGTGAATCGTTAGAGCGGCACTGGCAGAGGGGACGAGGAGAGGCGTCGCGACGCCCATACCCGAGGTCTGCGCCGTCGCGACGCGTCCCTTTGTCCCCCACGAATTTCACTCCCCTTCGTGTGTCCACCGCGCGCCGGTATATAGCCCTCGTCGCGTCTTTCTGTCTCTGTGTCCTCTTTCGTTCTCTCCCAGAGACCGGCCGGCCGGTTTCTCTTCCCTTTCCTTTGTGGACCCGCGGAGTTCCTCTACAGTTCTAGAGGGACTTCTGCCGGCGAGACCAGAAACCGGCACACACACGGATCCCGGGGATAGACCGGGAGAGACAGCGAGAGACAGGGAGAGACGAAGAGAAACAGGGAGAGATAGGGAGAGACGGGCAGAAATGGAGAGAGACGGGGAGAGGCAGACAGAAACAGAGAGAAATAGGGAGAGGCAGACAGAAACAGAGAGAAATAGGGAGAGACAGGCAGAAGCAGAGAGAGAGAGGCAGGGAGAGACGGACAGAAACAGAGAAAGAGAGGCAGGGAGAGACAGGGATAGACAGAGAGAAACAGGGAGAGACGGGGAAACACAGAGAGAAACAGGGAGAGACGAAGAGAGACAGGGAGAGACGGTGAGAGACTGGGCGCGCCTCGCACTCCGCTGTGTCCTCTGCTATAATTCGACGCGCCCTTTGTCGCCATGCTGAGAGCCTCTGCCGCGACACGCCGTTCTCGTGGACACGATGAGACTCGAAAAGTTCTTGTGTCTCGCGATGTGGGAGGCATGGAAAGTGCTTTGTCGATGGCGGAAAGCGAAAGGGTGCTGGCGGTGGGTGACTGTTGAAGGGTGGGTCAAAGGGGGTTGATGTTAGGCCCAGCAAACAACATAGCGCGCATGATAGGGATTAGATCGGTTGAGAAAGCTGACTGTTTTTCCTGGTTTAAAGTTAACTTTTATGTTATTCGTTCGAACACGTTACAACACGTGCTGACATTGCATAATCGTGCTTTGGAAACACCATCGACGATCGAGGAAGCTTTTGTTTAAATTCCTATCGCAAGGTAAGAAGCATGACGTCACGCAAATATTTTTTTTTTAATGGACATTTAAAGTCGCATCGACTTCGAGGTTACTAGCGACTCCTGCAGTGGGTTATATATTTTCGATCAGTTTGGTGTCTTTCAGGTACTGTAAGGTGTTTGTTATGCGATCGGGGGATGTTAGGGCCAAGGTTGGGTTTAGTTTGTGTTTTTCTTTTTCTGTTTGGAACTTTCTGAATTCGAATAGAAGGTGGTTGGTCGTTAGTTTTGTATTACGGCTACAGTTTGGCGGTTCTGTATTCTTTAGTAGGTGTTCGCGTGTTAATCTACAGTGTCCTGTTCTTAGCCTTACCAATGTGACTCTTTCTTTTCTGGTCATGTTATGCGTAGGCACTTGTTAATAGAAATCCTGTATGATCTCGTGCATTTTAATTTTCCTTGTCGTGGTCCACATTTTATTCCAATCTATGTTAACTCCCCTATCGTAAAAAGCGTGAAAACACGTCCTTAAAAGTTAAGTATTCGTTTATTTGAAGCATTTAATATAGTAGATCTCCGATTATCCGACCCCGTTTCAAATAGCCAGAAGTTTCGTGACGTGAAAACAATTAAGAGAAAAGTTATCGTCATGCCCCATAATTATTGTTCGTCCAAATGTACTTTTTATCATACTGATCATTACTTAAATAATCTTTCCCTCGTTAATTTTATTTTCCATTCGTATTAAATTTTTGAGCACTTTTATACGAATACCCATTATCTAAATATCGTACACAGGTGTTCTACTATCCGAACAGTGCGTTATCTAATCATAATTTTTTATTTTAAAAAATTATGGAATTTAACAACGAAAACGATATAGGATGCGTAAATATTTAAACAAACTGTTAACCTTAATATCCGTTTATATAAAATAATATCTTATACTAAATACATGCATAAAATCTTATACTAAAGTATAAGAAAAAGCTGAAAAATTGTTCTATTATTCGAAAATTCTTTTATCTGAACACTTTTCTCTCCCTATTAGCTTATATACGTTAATACATGCGTCGATTTTAATCTTTTCATTTAAGAGTCACCTAATCACGCATTAACCATCGCTACTCTTTATCTCGAGTACCAATAGATACAAAAACCGGAATTTCCGTCTTTCCACTGAAAAAATTCAAGTACATCCATAGATTGAGGTTTTATAAAATATTCGTCGAGGAGATTCTTTTACAAAGTCAAAGTCAGAGCAAGTGAACGTGGATGGAAAAGGAAGAAACATATCCGTTTGTGAATATCTGAAAATTCCCCTTAAGGGACTCCAGAGAAGGATCACAGATAGCAAAGGGTAATGCGCCTTGAGATTCTTCGTTCCGTCTTAGATTTTTGCTTCGGTGAAGAGGAAAGTAGTTCTAGAAGATGCTTCCTTTGCAGCAATGCCCAGAGAAATCTGAACAATTGATTAGCACTTGGGACTTCAGACTGAGCTGAACCCTCTATACTTCTCCTTTAATCGTTTGCGTACTATAAGCCGCTTTCGCGCTCTTCCAATTTCCTGTCGAAAGAACCCAGCGCATTTGACCGATTCAGACAATTGACAGCGTGCTCACAATTTATTAGGAGTGCAAATTAATTCGGTGCCTTTGCACTTAACGCTTTGTAACTTCCATTTAAATTAAAATACCTTTCCTGTCCTATGGTGATTTGAAAGTAGCAACATTATACTCTAAGGAAGATTAAAACAATACATAAACTCGACATAATTTCACCTGATAACAGTAAACAATATAGCATTCGACAAGGAGTATTTGAGGTACTACATTCTTTTTGCTTTTGAACTGCTTTTGAACTGCTTTTGAACTCAAGAAAACTGCTTCTGGAGCTAAACAAATGGTTTGTCCCGTTTTTGGTAATGACACGGTAACGTATAAAACGTGCAAAGCGTGGTTTCAAAGATTGGACAAGCAACATTTGAAAGTAGCAACATTATTCTCTAAGGAACATTAAAACAATCAACGACAACTCGACATGATTTCACCTGATAACAGTAAATAATATAGCATTCGACAAGGAGTATTTGAGGTACTGCATTCTTTTTGCTTTTGAACTGAAGAAAAATGCTTCTGGAGCTAAACAAATGGTTTGTTCTGCTTTTGGTAATGACGCTGAGACGTATAAAAGGTGCAAAAAGTGCTTTCAAACATTTTGAAACGTAGATTTTAATCTGTCGGACAAATACGTCCAGGACAGGCAAGAAATTTGAAGAAAACATTTGAAACACGTTTGAAAAAACTAAACAAAGGCTTGTGTTGCAGCTGGGTGTTACTCACCAATTTTTTTGTCGCAACGTTTACTTCAGTCAGAAAAAATTCAAAAGTCAGGAAGGTGGGTTCCGCACGAAAAAGGCACCAAATTAATTTACACACCTAATATATAATATATATTTAATTTGTTTACTGTCTATTGTATTTCATTCAATAATAAGTTACAAATTAAAAATATGAAAAATTTGAAGGACAAATAATATTCCGTCACATAATCAAAGGCTTTTTTTGACACATCATCGAAGGAGCGCGATCGTGGTCCTTGGCGCTCTTCAAATTTTCCAGAAAAGGAAATCTACATTTGCAAATAGAAAATGAAACTACATTCGAACGTCTCAGCTATTCCTCTCAAAGACTTCTCAAAATATCACGTCGCCGCGAAAAAAAAGCTGCGTTCGCCAACCTGTTGCCCGACAACACCCTAAAGATCAGCCCAGCAGCGCCAACGTTCCAACGGTCTTCGTCTCTCTCGCGAGCGGAGCTGAAAATCAAACACCGCGCGCACCGTTCGCGCCATAACCTCCCCTCAAGCGCGTTAACCCTTTGACTGCCACACCGAAATCACATGTTTCGCCATGGGAATACACCGCTGGACGCAACATTTCATAGAAACTAATCTTTAATCTTCGATATTCTAATAAAAATGTTTAATTGTTTAACACTATTCCTACCGACACTTCACATATACTTATTCCTATCGCGACATTCTCACGTGAAACAGACTACAAATTTTTTTCAGAAACTAAACAATGAAAAAGAAAGTGAATATTGAAAGATGTATAATAGGTTTACTTGAGGAAAAGTATAAAATTTAAAGGTGGCTCGATTACGTTGTATATGTGAAATTCTAATCGAAATTTTAAAAACGGTCATTTGACCGGTCGTGGTAGGAATAGTGTTAATGGGGCAGTTTTTACTTTATACTATCCCCTAATTAGCAGTAATGTTCAAAATACACTAACTGTCAGTTTTTGCTCCTAATGCCATGAAAGTACATTGCTAGATGCAAACATTTCATAGAAATTAATCTTCTATTTTCGGTATTCTAATAAAAATTTTTAATTGTTCAGTGGACATTTTTTACTTCAGAGTATCCCCTAATTAGCAGTAATGTTCAAAATGCACTAACTGTCAGTTTTTGCTCCCAATGCCATGAAAGTACACTGCTAGATGCAAACATTTCATAGAAATTAATCTTCTATTTTCGATGTTCTAATGAAAATTTTTAATTGTTCAGTGGGTACTTTTTACTTCAGAGTATCCCCTAATTAGCGGTAATGTTCAAAATGCACTAACTGTCAATTTTTATTTAACTCTTAGAATTGTAGAGGCAACGAATGTTTGAGTGAAGGAATGGATGAAAATGGAAGAATGTGGATGAGAGTTAGAGATTAAGAAAAAAAGCAATTAGTGTATATATGTGTGATGGTGTCTGTGTATGTGATATGCATAAGTGAGCGATCGGCCGAAGATCAAGTGAGCGGTATGAATCTTTGATGTAAGCGCAAATGAAACAAAGAGAGTATGTGGTGCGCATGAATTTCAATGATTGAGTGAAAGAACAAAGTGCGAAGAAGAAAAAAGATTCAAGGGAATACGAGCGGATGCGTTTCGAATAAAACTATTTTATATTTAACCCTTTGAGTGCTGAATACTCGTGGCCTATGCAGTCCGTGCGGACGGCGCGCGGCTGGCGCTGACGATCGCTGGGGACTGAATACTTTCTCGCGCCATTTTTTCCAGGCACGAATTTGCGTCCATGGTCCACACTGATAGCATCTGCCGAACGCGTATTTGTGTCCATAGTCTGTATCGATAGCTTTCCCTGGACTCATATGTACGTCCATAGCACTCAAAGGGTTAAAAAAAACAGTATCTTTACCCTACCCACTAGTGATTCTATACTAATGTACAGTAGCGGACAAAAGTTTAAGACTGTTGCAAATTCGTGTCTTAACGAATAAACAAAAGTCAATCGAGTCAAAGAAATATTTATGTAAGGTCGAGCTATCGGTTGAGGAGGTTCCAGGAACGCATCAAGTGTTTTTTCCCTTACCACGCTGTGTATAAGAATTAGAGGACCCTAACGAACTGTGTCCTTTAGCCTCATTTTGTCTATTTATTCGAGTCTTGCCTCTCGCTATATAGAGATCAGGTTCAGAAAACGATATACCTTCCTTAAGAAATAAAGTTTAGTAAATTCTTAAGAAGAAAAGTTTACAGAAACATTCGAAATAAATACATCATAAGCATTTATCAAGTTACAAACAATAAATGAACGATACCGTTAACAGAATTTTCGTTCACATTAAACACGACTTGATATCATTTTACGATTCGCACTAAATCCAGTATCGTGCTATTTGAAATCGCATTAATCGAGACCTAGGTACATGTAATCCCAAATAATTTGTAAATAAGACATAGTAATGACGCTAATTACAACGATATTTATGTGCAAGCACTCCCTATCGCTACCACAAACCTTCAACAGTTGTTGGATTTGGAAAAAAACATTATTATAATTTGTACCTCCCCACCTAAAGGTGTGACGGTCGGGGCAGGTAATTTTCGGACCGACCCCCGACCCTGTGAGCGTAAGGACGGCCAGGAAATAGTAAAGGTTAGTCATTCAGAGGAATTTACAGAGAGCAGACCTCGAGTTGTTTTTATTCAACCCAAGTACCCTTACTGCCCACTCCTAACACTCGTAGCATTTAGCGCATCTCCGCGATTTTGGTTATTTCAATTCAACAACAGTTATATACAGTAGCGGACAAAAGTTTAAGACGAGAGGACAATGTAGAACATTGTATTATGGTTTGCAAATATTGTCTGTACATTCATTTTAGTTGTTATTCTGGTAGAACAGTATTTATTGATTAACACAGAATAAATTTTGGTTCAGCATGCTATTCCTTCTAAATTAACACATTGTATGCCGGTGGCATCTGAGGCATTTAAAACTGTAGGTGAAGAAAATATTTAAAATTTTATACATTATTGTAAAACACTAAAATTGGTTTGCATATTCATTATATGCAATTTAACGATAACGAAAAATAGAAACAAACAAATCGCCAAACAAAAGAATGTTGTATTATCGCAAACCCGGCGCTAAAGCAACAGACTTCCAAACCCGCGTTTTCGCGGGGCCGGCATACAATGTGTTAAATACTTTAACTTCGTTCACTCTTTGGTTTTAAACTTTTGTCTGCTACTGTAAGTAGTTGACGCGCTCCTGTCACCAGTGACCACAGTGGCGTCACAGGAAAAGCCGTAGCCGGGTCATATATGACCAACGTGGCATTCAAAATGTTAACCCTTTCGCTACGAGTGGGTTCTCCGCCGTGATACTCCCGCTGAACGGGCAGCCGTGATGCGCCGCGACAAAATTGCACGACTCACTGCAACCTGAGCTGCTTTGATGGTGTTTTCGAAAAAAAAAGAACTTCTCTCAAAACAGGATATTTATAACGTCTTAACTAGTTGGCTGTGGCGTGCTTTTTTGGGAGCGCGCACCTACGTGTGTCGTGAAAATTAAGCGATGACGGGTATTATCGTCAAACACAGAGTAAGTCTCGTTGTTGAATTAATGGATAAAAGAAATCTACATTATGTTATAAAACGAACAATTTTGTTTTTCAATATTTATTCATTTACTTAACATAAACATACACTATATACATAATAAAGGGGAAACTCGGAACAAATCAAATGTTTATAAAAGTTAAGAATTCAGACTGCTTCTCTCGAATGCTATTCACGAAAGCAAGGAACCGACACACAGTGGTACTTTGCATGTCGCACACCGATACTGTGATTCCTTCCTAATCTATTTTTCATAGCAAAGTGCACACCTTCATGATGGATTATTTTTTGTTACAGAATTCGGCGGTATATAATCCGGAAAATGTCTCCTGCTGATGTGCAAAATATTAGATTTTGGTTGAGATTTACCTCTAAAGGTTCTAAACAAATTGAAACTTACGAATACATTTTGGTTATTGCTAGAATTACAATATAAATAGTAAATGGTAACTAAATTCTACGAATGACGGATATAGTCGTCATGACGCAAAAATACTACCATTCTGCATAACGGATATAGACGTCAAACACAGCTGATTGGTTAACAGGCACACTTTTAATTACAGTTCGAGAACCGCATAACTGCATACGCTCGTCGTATGTACAATACGCGACATTTTATGAAGAGCGACTATAGTCGCCCGTAGTGCCTCCTCAGTGGCATTTTATGAAGGGCGACTATAGTCGGCAGTAGTAGCAAAAGGGTTAATCGCCACAAACGCGAACGTAATAAGCGTCTGAAGATGGCCACTTAATCAGATGACCGGGCAACGCCTTCCAATCGGTTTCGTTCACCACGTGACCCCGAACAGGCGCGAGCAAAGGGAGAAAATAGAGTCCAGGGGACAATGAAAGGGAGCTGGGCGTTGTTCGCGATACAGCGTTTCAATAAACGAAAGGGAACAAAGCAGAAGAAAAGAGCAGAGAGGAAGGGGGAGAGAAAGGATTGAGAAAAAGGTCGACGACCCCGCGGACTCGCGTGGCCAAGACATTTAAGCGCGCGCGTAATTACGCGTGGCAACAGAGGGTGCACTTCACTTTTCACACGACCCCTGCCCGCCCCTCGGGCACAGGCTGCACCCCTGTGCTACCTTCGAATTGGATAGGGAGCCGCGCCACGGTCCTCGTGCGCTTTTATCGGCCAAGTACACTCCCATTCAAAAGTATCGCCTCTCTCTGCTATCTCGAAGTCGGTGAAATCGGTGAACATTACTTATGCTAACTTATTCGGTAGTTAATGATTGCTTTGTGGTAATATGGTTATCATAGAGTGCAGGGTATGAGAGAGAATAATGTTTGTATAGAAGGGTGAGTGTGTGCGAGTGCGTATGATAAACTGAGTAGACATTAACTAACCATTTGCACTTGAATTTAATATGGCCATGAATTAACGCCAACTCGGAATTTATTTTTTTATTCAATCAAAACTATACTTTTCCAATACGTTATTAGCATACTTATCTGTAACATTTCATGAGTATAATTAAAAAAAATGAAAATTCCACAAAATATTTATTTATACAGATACAAATTTTTATAAAATATACCCCAGCAGAGCAATCCAAAAATATAATGTTCATAAATTTATATTTACATATATGTACACAAAATCATACTTTATAACCCCTTGTAAAATGTATGACGTCGCATACGCTGAGACATACAAGCGCAACGGTAAAACTTATGATGTCGCATGCGCTGAGACATACGAGTGCGAAGGGTTAACACTTTAACCCATTTGCATCCAACCACGGAATAATCCGCGGCCCGCGACTGTCTTCTATCACCGAGCGAGGAATAATCCGCAAGCTGTAACTTTCTTTCATTACCAATCGCTGAATATTCTTCATCTGCCACAGATCACGTTTAATCCCTTTTGTGAGCATCTCACCTACATCAGTTCATTATATTCTTGACAAGTTTTACTTTTGTTGTGAAAATCTCCATGAACAATTCGGAAGTCAAGTACTGGATATACGACCGACCGCGCGCGATAATACGGGCCAGTCGTCAGTTGACCGTCACTGATGCAAATGGGTTAATAGCCGCACGTGTACGCGGTTAAACTCCGCCAGGGGCCGCTAATAATAATATAACACGACAATTCGTTTGTACACCCCTTCTTTATCACTGATATTTTAACTAATTAACGTTTTATTCCTCCGACTAATATGAACTTAAATGTTGCCAACAAAAAACACACGTGCAAGAATGTGTTACCAGCTAATAACCCTCAGCGGCAGATCACACATATGTGTAAAACGGCCATTAAGGTGTTAAGGTTCGTGTTGTGGAGTGAATGTAGCGAAGTGTGATCTATGTGATTTGTATATGTATGGTATAGATAGAGAAAGCAGCGAGAGGGTGAAACGGATAAAAAGAGTCAGTGTGATAACAGCAATCTTAGAGACAAGAGATAGAGGTATAGCGATAGAGAGAAAGAGAGAGAGTGTGTGTGTGTGTGTGCGTGTGTTGTAGAACGAAGCGATCTTCAGTGTGATTAATATTTATGTTATATTTCGTTGTTTTATTGTGTTAATAGTTGTTGTTGAAATAAATTGTATTTATTATTATTACGCATGTATTCACATACTTATCCTTCTATCTGTTGCTATTTAATTAGTTTATTATACAAATTTACTGTACAGAGAACTGGTGTACACGGATATTCCAAAATCAGAATGTTGTTAATGTTATGCCACGCGATACAACACTACTCGATATCGTCAATTATCGTCTATTTTTCCATGATGCATGCTTCTCTTTTCTTCCTTTATGGTACCATAAAGCTCCACTCATCGAAAATGAGAGATTTAGGGAATAAGCGTTCCCAGGCTTGATAACGTCGCTCGTCATACTACCAGAATTATTCTAGCTTTACTACCGAGCCAATGTTAGCAGTGTCAAAATAGTACTTGTCTATAATACAAGTAGAATTCCGATTATCTGGCACACTTGGGTCCGAGGTAGTGGCGGACAATCAAATATGCCAAATAATTAGACTGTACATATGTATGAATCGATAATTTAGAAAACAACTTTGGATGATACACTAATACTCAATTTCTTAACAAAAATAAACTACAAAATAGAATATATAAAATATATTAAGCTTTAGAGCTCCGTGCGTTTCATTTCTTTATATGTAACAGTCCCTTTTTCAGACAATTCTGATTTCTTCGCTCATCTTTACATTCTCAATGTAACATTCTTCCATATCTTTAGCTATAAAGAGAGGTCGGAAAATAACTTAATGACAAAGCATCTGGAATATAATCATATTATATACAGAACGTCTCTGCAGTAGAGCCAACAAACCGCTAAGGATTAATTAATACATACATGTGTAACTGTATTTCTATTGCTTTAACACGTTCGACGCCACATCACCCATATTTGGGTGACGCTTTTTTTCTTAAAGTTAAATAGGATTGTAAATTGGAATTTTAAAAGGAATTCAATGGAATAAGCATTGAAGAATAATATATATAACTATAAAATACATAAAATAAAAATAAAAAGTTAAAATGTTTGCTGTTTTTATATTTTTTTACCCCAGTTTTCTATGCAATCGGATTCGGGCTCAGCGAGAAACTCACGAATCACGCTGGGCGACGAACGTGTTAACATTGTCGACAGTGGATGTCAATGTAATAGAGCAAAAAAAAAATTAAGTATTGCACGATAGATCTTTAAATAATGTTTGTGTGTCAGCTTGCTTGCGAAAACATATTTATAGAAAGCGTGATCTGATTAATGATTAATTATTATGATTACTTTAAGTGTTCAATTATAGTAATCATCAAAATGTAGTTGATTGCTGCTCAGCTCTGTATGAAATGTATATGTACATGTCCACGACAGATGGGCAAATGCACCCGTTAATCGGGGCCCGGATAATCGGAATTCTACTATACTCATATTTATAACTTGCACGCGTATACGTTCCCATCCGGAAGCTTCTCTAGAATTAATTATAACGATACTATAGTATAAAACAGTGCCCAGAATTTTGTATGTCAATAATGTCTTCTTTTTTAGTTACATTCTACAATATTAGACAAAAATTTTGATCAATTTTTATGAAGAATATGTACCTACTTATTCTTTATTATATTTATAAGTAATAATTATTGGGAACTTTGTTTTATTTTCAATTGCACTTTAATAATCATTCAACATCTGAATTGTAAAAATTTGAATAAAACAGAATTTTAATTTTAATCTAAGATTCTAGATGTATCAATTCACAAAGGGTGAAAACTTTTGCATAGACCTAACATTTAATGCGAATTGGACAATCTTCGTAAACGAAGGATTCGATCAGATGTAGTTGAGATTAATCGTAGATAAAAATAGATTAACCTGAGCCAGACGTTAATTTAAACTGTAGATTTATAAAAAAAAGACACATAAATTTAGTTTCTTCCAATTTCAGCATACAGCGCTTTAAAATCGAATGTAATTTTCCAGATGTGTCCACGGGATATGTGACTAATACGGGATCAGTCTATACTACACAAGTTAAGAAGAATCTGAACATCTGACGATACTAAACCACTGTTTCTCAACTTACAACTCGCTGAGCACTTTTTAGGGAGTCACAGAAATTATTTTTAATTAAAAATTTTAATTACGTAACTTTGTATTTTAAGTGCAATTTTCAGTTGTTGCACATCTATGTTACTATAATGACAGATATAAAATATGAGAATAATAATAAAATTGAGAAACACATTTGTTTGTTAGTAATTTGTAACACTTCCTTTATTTGCTATTCGTTAGAAAAAAAATACGATTCGGGAAGCTGTTAATAAGTATTTGAAAACTTTCTTCTCAAATTTGATTACACACTATAATTATACCACTTTTTAATCCCAACTTGCTCTAGGATTTGTGACTTTTCGCATAAACCTTCTTAACGCTCCACCAACCGGGAGCTTATTAACATTTAGCTATCTGCACGGTGCCACACCTATCCGAACACTGTTCATTGCGTGTTAAGGATTTATTAAGAACTGTACTTTAAAAAAGCAGAAGATGTATTTCATGAACTGTGAATAACATTAGTTCAAGATTGACTAATAACAGAAGTAAATACAATCAATGGCAGCGCCCTTTGTAGAAAAAATGGGAGATCTCCCCATTCAATTGGCTAAGTGTTAACAATAGGATCCTAAATATTTTTCATTAGATTTTGGTTAAATAGACACGCTAGCCATTACATAACATTAACGTCACAATTAAAAAACATGTGCTGGTAATTAAGAAAGCGGCCCAAGTCAAAAATTTAAAGAAAGTTATGTTATCGATTAAATCGCAAGAAAATGAGCCAAATCACAAAAACTAAGGATATGAATTTTTGAGAACATTTTTAACATAGAAATCACTTTCATAATCACCGGCTCGCATATTAACTAAAATTATATTCTAAAATAACTATTTTTTAAGTGTTATCTTGATAAAAATGTTCTTTTATATAATGGGAGAAGAAATTAGGTTTACTTTGCTATCGTAAAACGGAGGTTGGAATCCAAAAACAGGTTGAGAAACACTGTACGTATTAAATAATTTACCAGACGAAAGTTGCGAATGAGTCATTAATTTTTTCCAAACTAAGGAAGGCCACCCCCCATGCAACCAACACGGTCACATATGCTTCACAGATCATTCGAGATGATATCGAGCCGGCATATTGCAATTTATTTTTATCCTAACAGCACACTGTCCTCGCATCGTGTCTTGCAATTATAATTCCACTGTTTGGAAGGGAGAGAGCAAGAAGAAAAGCAGAAAAGAATTCTTTGCGAAGAAACCCGATGTTATAGTTAGGTCAACGAGAGCACTGGGTGGCACGGCCCTTGGATCTTTTTTTTTTCTTCTGCTCGTCTAATCTTTCGTCTAACTTTAGAACAAGTGGGCCACTTCCAGCTGAAACCGCTTGGAAATCGAGTAGCTTCCATGAATTGTCCCTACTCGTATCAGATGTGGAGACGAAAACGATTCGGTGGGGTTTGTGAAACTTTTGTCGTTTTAGAATGTTTTCACTACGGCGGCCAGAGTTGGGCGTTATTCGAATAACACAATTCTTCAAACAAATGTAGGAGAACAAGTATTGGAGATTATGGGTTAAAAAGGAAGAAATAAGATAACTTTTCTATTTAACCGTTTGAGTGTCAAACGGCGATCGCGCTTCTTCTGTTTTGTCCTCAAAGCGCCAGCGTTCTAGGCTGCGAAGCCCATAATCACAGCAGGCTTGGTTTTCTTTCGATACGTGACTTTACGATTACCCTTCAGTCTTAGGTAAAAAAAAAAAGACCAAATTAGAATAATTTTATTCTCAGGAGAATGTCGGAACCAAACTAAACTGTAGGAAATATTTATTGCATGTAAGCTAAAAACAGTGGAATCGCACTTTTTGGCATTTTTCGACACGGAATATGACGAGCGCTATCGCGCTGCTTGGCATTTTTCAATCGGGAAATAAGAGAAGACCGTGGCACTTAAACGGTTAAGAATTTACTAAGCTTTATTTCTAAAGGAAGGAAATAAGATAACTTTTCTATTTAAAAATTTACTAAGCTTTATTTTTAAAAGAAGGTTTCTACGCAGTGAGAGGTAAGACTGGAATGAATCGAAGATGCTAAAGGACATAGTTCGTTAGGATCCTATAATTCTTACACAGCGTGCTAAAGAGTAAAACACTTGACCCGTTCCTAGAACCTCTTCAGCGCACAGCTCGACCTCGCATAAATATTTCTTCGAGGAGATTGATTTTTGTTTATTCGTTAGGACGTATTTTATTTCCAACAAAAAGTTCCCGGTTTGCCTAAATCGAGAATCGAACCTGGGATCTTTCACTTGCTGGGCGACTGCTTTAACCCTTTGTGTTCGAGAGGTAACTATTAATCGTCTAATGATATTAACATGAAAGATTTTCAAGTACAAAACATTTACTAAGATTCGCTTACATTAAAGTTCATTTAGTTTAGTTAATATCGTGCACTAAAATTGACATGCATGAATGTTTAACCTCTGAGCTGGATTAATAAACAAACTAACTAAAATCTGAAAATTTGCGAAACTATCATTTGGCGACTAACAATCGCCTCTCGAGTGCAAAGGGTTAACCACTAAGCTATCCAGACCCGACTTGCAACTCCTTTTCTCCTAGGCTCATTAATATATCCTATACCGAAATCACCGAACGCCAATCCTACACAAATTTTACTAATAACATTGTTGTAGTTTTTGATATTTAATAATTTTATTAATTACATCACACTTGTCCGCTCGTAACGCCTCCGTTCTCCATTCGCGTCTCTCTCTCTACTGACTCATACCTCGCCTTTTGTTACACTGGTTCACGCGCTCTCTCTCGCTCTCTCACTCATTCCCTCTCATTCTTTCCTCACTCAGCCTATCATTCGCTCCATTACAAATAATCTAATTACCCATTCGTCCTTTTGAAATCTCTCTCTCTCTCTCTCTCTCTCTCTCTCTCTCTCTCAATCAATCACTACAACATTTTATTCGAATAATCTTTGAAGAGCAAATATCAATAAAGCATATTTTCTTTTTTATTAATAAAACATATTTGAAGCTTTAATTTATTTCAATAAAACTATAGTTATATACATAAAATGTTTCTACATAATGGAATTTTAAATTTTTGAAAGATCTCTGAGAATTGGTTAAAAAAATGCAGTTACAATATTTTCCTCGTAGAGACGAGAAAATTTTGTTACATTTTCGTAGCATTGATTATTTTCTTGTTTCAAATATATTTTATTGATATATTTATTTTTATCAGTGGATATATTTATCTTTTATTCTTATCAGTATCTACATAAACTTCCTCTTCAAAGATTATTCGAAGAATTTGTTTAAAGAATTTATTACAAATATTCGAATTAAATTTTATTCGAATAAAAACAGGCTGTCGTGTAATCAATAAAAGCAGCAGTATACGCAGCAGGTAATTTCTATCGAGCACCTAAACGGTACTATCAGGTAAAAGCATACGTTTTATTATCAGTCTGTTATCACTGTTTTCGTTAAGCTGTCGCTCTTCCAATGACCAACCGACTGTGAACAACACGTGTTCATAATAAAGCACTTTAACATTAGCTTTTTGTGCCATATTTCATGTACGGAACGACAGATGACTGTAATCGCTCTTGGTGGCTCAAAAGAGTCATAGCTGTAGGCAGAACGTAAGTTAAATCAATCCCCCGGGGTTAAGTAGAAAAAAGATAAAAAAGAATTAAAACGACAACTTCAAAGATACAATTTAAACGTATCTACCATAAAAGTACTACGTTCAACGATTTCCAATTCCTACGATAATATTTAAAATGAATTAGAAACATTAACGTTTATATAAACAATACTCGTGACTTATCAATATTTGTATGCCCTTACGATATACATCATCTTGAAGATTACTTTTCTTTTCATATAGAATACAATATTTTGAAGGGAGAAATATTGGGACAAAATTCAGGAATTTAATATTCTACACAAACGATATTAAAGGCTCTGAAACTAATCAACAAATATTACTACGCTGAGATGACACACGATCTGATTAATACTAGACTTATGGGACCCATCAATTTGAAGGGTTTCGAACTTCATCGATGGAGCGATACAAATATACCCAAATCTATTTTCCTCTCAGTTCTGCAATTTCAAATTCAGTTCGATGTATATGTTATTCCTTAGTAAATGTGTACAGAAGATAGATACACAAGAAATCTGTGTTAACCTTTTGACTGCTATGGGCGCATATATGCGCCCGGTGAAACTATCGCTGTGGCCTATGGGCGCATATTTGCGCCCAGCACAAGTCGTCGATATAGACTATGGGCGCACATGTGCGCTCGGCGACGGCTTTGATCATTTACTGCTGTCTTACTGAATTTGTCAAGAAATTATTTTATCATATCCGTGTAACACTCAGAAACAACATACCTTGGTCTTTTATTTTATTTTAGTGTCTAATATAGTAGAAGAAACGAACAATTATTTCACATATATAAAAGGAAATACTTCGCCTAAGACACACTCCCGGATTAATTCCTGGAAACCCACATCAATAGGTGAGATGTATGGATTTTTGGCCATTATAATGTTAATGCCACGGACAAAGAAATTAACACTAAATGAGTATTGGTCGACTGACGAATTAATAAAGACCAACACGTTTCGCAAAATTATTGCACGAGACAGATTCATGATTTTATTACAAATGCTACATTTTAATGATAACAATATAAGAAGCAATGACCCCTTATATAAAATACGGCCCATAATTGATGCACTATTAATTTTGTTATCGTCTTTTTGTTAACGTAAGCTCTTGTTTATGTATGGTATGGAGTTCGTTTTGTACATTTCATTTTATATATTTTATAATACATTATAATTATCAAATTATGGGGTTTTTAAACTTTACCCTTGACGAATAAATAATATATATTGAAGATAACAAATACTTAAAAAATTGAAAAATATTAATTTTGGAGTGGATAAAGTAACAGTAATTTGATTCTGTACAATATTATAATTGAACACACCGCCGAACAGATTCAGATTGCGTGAAAAAGTATTCAGTCCCCAGCGATAGTTAGTGCCGGCTGCACGCCGTCGACGCGAAACGTTTCGGCTCAAAGTATTCAGCAGTCAAAGGGTTAATAACAGCAATTAGTAACAGAAACGCGTTTATTTCAATCGCAGAAAGTAATGAACGAATCCATCCGTCGCATCTCGAAACACCATCGATCAAAGTAACTCCCGTAATACCGAGAATCCACTGATAAAAACGTAGGCGCAAGAGTGGTACGTGTGACTGCAAAGCGGGAACTGCTTCAGAATCGAGTGGCAATCTCAATTCGAATATCAATCGTCGATGATCCCTATCCCTCGTCATTACTTTTAAACGGTTCGCTCTCGATAGCTTACACCCAGCTCCGACGAAAGTGCGCCAATCGCGCGTACAGGAGTGCGCTGCTCTCGTCTGTTCACCCCGCTTGTGCAAGTTGTCAAGGAGTCGATGTTAGGAATTCACAATTATTTATACAAGGTGTTCGGACGAACTTAGGAAAAAATCGAAAAGGTAATTCTATGCAACATTCTAAGACAAAATCAAGAGTAAAAAAGTTGCGTGTGAACAATAATATCCATTGCTTGGAAACAAAAGAACACGCGGCTATCTCCTTGACCAAGCTCGACTGTGGCCATTTTTTTTTAAATCTAGGTCGGCAAAGATGGTTGCCATGTATTGCGGGCCCTAAAACTCTGATCGCTGGCGATAACCGACTCTGCATTCCTTATCTTTCTATCTTTACTTTTTGCAATTTGAATTTCCTTCTTCAACCCTGTAACGACCTTCCTGTCCTCGCTACTAAGAGCGATTTACCGACTACCTTTCTCGCAAGTGCTCGAGCCCAACCATGATTTCTATATACAGGATGTTCGGACAAAGCTGGGACAAAATTAAAGAGGTAATTCTATGCAGCATTCTAAGATGAAAATCAAGAATAAAAAAATTGTGTTTGACGCTTTGTTTGTTAGTTATAAGCAACTAAAGAACGGGCTATTTAACGCCTGAGAGCAGGCAAATGGAGCAACACGGTAGGTAACGTCAGTGGCTAATGCAGTGATGCTCAGTCATAATTACGTGCATTTCTGTAGTTGTTTAGAGGTAAGCTATATTTCGTACATTGTTCCGTCTGAGCATCTCTGCGTAGGCAGTGACGTTACCTACCGTGTTGCTCCATTTGCCTGC
Organism: Tetrapedia diversipes; assembly: GCA_033822845.1. Classification (NCBI taxonomy): domain Eukaryota; kingdom Metazoa; phylum Arthropoda; class Insecta; order Hymenoptera; family Apidae; genus Tetrapedia; species Tetrapedia diversipes. The sequence goes on along the minus strand of JAOPTO010002473.1, from coordinate 725,764 downwards.
TCTCAGGCGTTAAATAGCACGTTTCTTTAATTGCTTATAACTAATTCATTACAGCGTTATACACAGTTCAACAAATGCATTTTTCTGCTTTTTTAAAGTGCAATTTTTAATCAATTCTTAATACGCGATGGACAGTGTTCGATTAGGTGTGGTACTGTGCAGTTAGTTAAATGTTAATAAGTTTCCGATCGGTAAAGTGTTAACACATTGTTGACCGATTACGAGTTAACTAATTTTCTCTGTTTTACACATATTTTACTGATTTGATTGCGCCTGCATTACGAACTTCTAAAACGGGTTAGGTTCAGCTAGCTAATTAACACTAGGTTTACGGAACTCGTCAATTTGACGGATTCAGGACTTCAAAAGCAAAATTTGAAAAAACAATTACTGTTACTCTTTACAATTTTTGCTGACTTTTATCAATGTAGCGATTCGAACATACTCTAATTCGTTTCCTTTCTTTTCCCTTCAGCTCTATAATTTCAAATTCTGTACGATGTATACCTATTTCTTAATATATGTATGTTACAAATATATATACAAAAAATGTCCGTAAATCTAGTGCTAACACATTATTGACCAGTCACGAGTTAACTCGTGTCTTCCTGCTTAAACCAGCCACGAGTTTGGTCAGTACGTTCTCGGAGATCATACAGTATAATTGTTGTTCAGCATACCACAAGCTGTGTTTTTCGCTAATAAAACCCGTCAAGTTGTGTCTCTTTTGAAATAAAAGAAAATTTTTTAACAAATATTGCTTCACCAATAAAAATGTTATGACTGTAGAGTCTTTATTTATGTTGTAATACACGATTTGATTTGATATGCTAGCAAGGTGTATGCGGACTGACTAACTGTAGCGCTCAGGGAAGTTTGGTTTCTATATATTCCCTGGACGCGTCGGGAGAAGGAAAATGTGGAGACATGCAAAGGATTCTGCGAATGTTTTCCAGATTCTAATGAGACTGCAATCAAACACCCGTTGCAATGGGGGTCGACTGGCCGTTTGGGCAGAAGGACAGGCAGACGTTCAGGCCCTGTTGCAAATTGTTTGATGGAGCCCCTTAGAACAACCGCAGAGGTTCCATGTCACCACATGACGACTTTAGTAACGTGCAAGTTTGCCGAAAAACGTGCGGTCCCAGGCGTATGTCTTACAGATTTCTTAGCGTCCGCAATGTGTTAACCCTTTCGTTACTACGGGTAACTATAGTCACCGGCCACAAGATGCCACCTATACACGACGGGTGACTATAGTCACCCTATCATCTACCATAAAAATGGAGCCAAAGGTCAAGTTTTATCTGTGTTTTGAGCAGTTTCATACAAAATATGATTATTAAAAGGTTATTGGTCAACATTATGTTATAATTATAGTTACTATTTTGTTGTATAATATAAAAATATTAATCGTATTATTGAATTAAAAATCTGTTCATAGAAAAATTATGAACATGAATCATTTTGCTTCTAAAAGTTAAAAAGTCGTTTCTGAGACAAAAGTCTTGGTCTTGAATGCTGATGACTATCTGCGTTTAATGTTCGCACTTTCGGCACGGCGCTCCGTTCCACACAAGACACTCCGCTACGAGGCCCGCCGTAGCGAAAGGGTTAAAAGTTGAATAATAAATAAAATTTATTAAAGTTTATTTATATCGTTTTACTTCCACATCCAATTACGAAATAATAACAGCTGACATGAGATAAGTTTACAGTAAAATTGCCGGTCAACAATGTTTTAAGATATGTTGTTGCGATCGATAACGATCGAACCGATCCTGAAACCAGATGATTCGCGCAGCTAACAATCAAATCTCGCATGAACCGCGACGAAAAGTGGCGGGTTCGCCGGAAGAGTCTCCTGGAGAAAAAGAAGAAAGGAAAAAGGAGATATTCGATTAAAACGCGGCCAACTCGAGTGCCTGGCCATCGAAGCGCGAGCCTAATTTTAGATGCACCCTCGCAGCCGAGGAGGACTTTCATCGTATTGTTCCGGAACCGAGCTTCGCTTCGTTAACGAGATTTTTTCCAGTTTAAACAAATTTTTTTCCTCTCTTTTTCACCCACTTCCCTTTCATTCTTACGCTTCTTTGGTGTCTTTTTTAACATATTGTTGACCGGAAATTTTACTGCAAATTTGTCATATCACCGGCTATTATTTCGTAATTGAATGCGGAAGTAAAACAATATAAATAAACTTTAATAAATTTGATTTATTATTCAACTTTTAACACATTACGGACCGCTAAGAAATCTGTAAGACATACGCCTGGGACTGCTCATTTTTCGGCAAACTTGAAAGTTACTAAAATCGTTGTAACCTTTTTATTATCAATGAAGCAAAATTTGTCAAACAATTTCTTTTATTTCAAAAGAGACACAGCTTGACGGGTTTTACTAGCGAAAAACACAGCTTATGGTATGCTGAACAACAGTTACACTATATAATCTCCGAGAACATATTGACCAAATTTGTGGCTAGTTAACAGCGTTTGTGAGCAGGAAAACACGAGTTAACTCTCGTGACCAGTCAACAATGTGTTAAGGGCTATTTTTCGTATTTCGCTTTCAAGCATCCCCTCTTCAGACTTCTGTTCCAATTCTCTTCACCCTTATTAATTATTACTTTTAATTTTGGATTTTTGTTCGTTAGACTTTTAAACTCGTCTCCAATTCCTGTCCTAATTTTTAGATTTTCCATTTTCAACTTCCTTCTATACCTTTTTCCTTGACATTTTTCGAGGTTACCAACTTTTTGATAAACGACGACTATGCATTTCTGTTGAATCGTCGGGGAGCCTTATGAGAGTAATCAGATGTATTCGGAGATGGAAAATTATTTCTGAAACTTGGGCGAAACTTCGCAAGAGTTGGTCGGAAAGTTCGAGGAAGTTCGAGAGCTCAGAAGTATCTTCATTAGCGAAGTTGAAAAGTGGCTATAGTGCACGAAGAACCGGACTGACGTACGACAAGATATCTCGTCGTCCCGATCGGTGTTATATCATGCTCTTACATTAATTCATATTTATTTTTATATTTAGATAAGGCTCTTGAAAGTGGAATGATTCGCTGATACCACAAAACCCACTTAAAATATTCGATAACCAGCCACAACCAAACAAATCGATTAATTACGCTGAATCGTTAAAATTTCAATATCTCCTAATTTTCCAAATATTTACAATATTGATTTATTTATAACATTGAACACTCTGGAATCCAACACTGATAATTTTTAAACTCTAAGATCAAAGACCCACCAAAAACGTGTTTCAGATTATTTTCAATGTTATTCTACTACATAAAGTCTTATTCATTAACTGTTTGCACTCATAATCGTCCAACGATACTAATTTCAAAGATTTTCAAACGCCAAACTGTTTAAGATTCGTTCATATTGAACTACATTCGGTTTAATTAAGCAATATACTAAAATTTATTCATGCGACTATTCAACTCTTTGGATTTGAACATTTGCGGAATCATCGTTTGGTGACTGAGAGACACCTCTCACCAGGACACTTCGTACATACACAATACAACATATACTATACAGGGTGTCCCAGGTTTTAATGTTCAAACTTTGTTAGTGTATTCTATGGCACAAAATAAGAAAAAAATGTTATGTAAACATAGGTCATATAGAGCTTTATTAAGAAGTTATAACAAAAATTCAATGTAGTAGCACGGAAGGAATTTTGCAAATATCTCGGAAACTAAGGCCGAGCGACGGTTATATGTATAGGAAAAAGTTGTTCAGAATATTCTCTTCTATAACATATTTCAGAATCATTAAAATCGGAGTTGAGGCCCCTAAAGTAAATAATTACCTATTTCTTAGTGTTTAAACGTGTCCGTTTGAATCTATTCACACGCCAGCCCTCGTTGCGATCCTCACAAGCTATTATTGGCGAAAATTCGTTTCAATGTTTGGTGACCTCAGATAATAAACATAGCTTACATAAACACACTGAAAAACACAATACCGTTGATCTATCGAAGCCAATGCTCGCAGTAACAGCAAGTTGATTACTATTCCTATTCTGAATTTTTGTTATAACTTCTTAATAAAGCTCTATATAACCTATGTTTACATAACATTTTTTTCTTACTTTATGCCATGGAATACACTGACAAAGTTTGAACATTAAAACCTGGGACACCCTGTATAGGACACTCACTTTAGAATATACACGCAATAAACTATCTAATGACACAGTAGACAAAGGACTCGCACTCATTAAATTAACTCTTCCTCTCATACTTGTAAAACCAACACTCGCATAACCTATGGTTAATCTTCATCCGTGTTAACACCTTAATGGCTGCTCACACAACATGTGTGTAATACCCGGAACAACTGTTAGTGATGTGTGTGTGATGATTATTAGCTGGTAACACATTCTCTTGCAAATGTTTCTTTTTGGCAGCATTTAAGTTCATATTTCCATTCCTACGATGAACGTAAACAAGCGTAGATATTGCTATTGACTGTATAATTTAGGTAATTATTATTTTATTGCCATTTTTAATTAAAAATTTTTTTAACTAATTTATTATTTGGTAATCCCTTGTTTAGAATGGAAAACGAAATGTTTGAAGAGGAATACATTTAACATTTACTTTTTTCTTTTTTATTATTATTTGTTAATTATAAGTATAAGAATTTAATTGTTTCTGTTTTTTTTTAATATTTTTATCGCCTTATTCTTATCGTTATTAAAAATAACTTTCTTGATTAAAAATGTGTACGGTCCTGCAAGTTGAATTATTTCGTGAATTTATATAAAGTGTTTTTTAATTAGTTATTCAAAAATATTGCCGGCTCCTAGCGAAATTGAAATGTGTAGAAGTGCGGCCTTTAACACTAAACATACCAAGCGGGGTCAAATGACCCCTTTCCAAATTTACTTTATAAATCGTGCATTCATTGTTATTTTTTTCGCTCATCCGACTTTCTGTAAATTCTTATATTACCTGATTATACAATCTTTCGCTTTCTGTTTTTCTCTTAGCTTATTTTTCCCAGAAAAATTCTTTGCATGCCTTATGTACCACGAGGGGTCATTTGACCCCTTACGAAATTTACATATTTTTCTGCAGTTCTCCAATTGGAACTTTAGTTCTGAACTCGTATACACTTCTCAACTTATAGTTTCATTTATATGAATCTAATATGTGTGTTTGCACTTGAACGAGACCCGTCCATACGACGTAACGCATAAACAGAAAGGAATCTTATTGGAGATTCACAAGCAACGCTCCCTCAAACGAGTTGTCTATAACTAAACGAAATAGAAGTGCAGTCCTATATTAAGAGTCAGTGAGATCAGAGTCTACAAAAATGTTGCGAATTATTTCCTTTAATAAATTAAGAATTTTTTTTCTAAAAATCAAAGTTTATTTCATAAGGGGTCAAATGATCCATTATGGTAGGAATAGATATATGCAAAGTACCGGTACGTTTAATGTTAAAGTGTTAATAAGGAAGGAATACTGTATATGTATACGAAACTTGTACCAAATTACATTAGACTCAAGAAACACTAAAAATCATACGGTGTGCTACTGTTTTGTAACGTACTACTATATATCACCCGCAAAAGAGCTCAACGATCGTAGCGTGTTCTCTGTCTAGGGGATTTTATTCCCCATTCACTAGATCGATCTCCCTAGCAAGTATCGATACGAAACAAACCAAAAAATGAGCAACTCTCAGCGTGTTCGTTTCCTTTACTCCCTTCCCGCCATCGCGTTTTCACGGAAACATCCAAGCAGCAGCGGGAATAACCCGTGTGCTCGTGAGAGCACGGTGGAAAAATGAAAAATTCATGAAGGAGGCTTTTAAAACGCGAGACAGCTGGAGGAAGACAGAGGGCGGAGGCGCGGGGGTGGGAGAAACGGAAGAAGCACTCTGGGTTTGAAAAAATCCGAAGTTCTCTTTGCAGTGGTCCACCGGAGAAACGAACTATTTTTATCCTCGTTCAGAGCACCGGCATCGCACGGTCGACGAGAGAAAAAGAAAGAGAAAAAGGAAAGGGCGAGGGAGAGAAAGGGTAAGGAGACGTTCCAGTGGCGTGCAACGAAAATTACTTCTGACGTCGTTTCTAATTAATTTCGGAACGCTCCGCCAGCTTCGACGTGCTTTAAACGCGTACAACTTCTTCGTTCCTTGAGGAACGATGAAAAGAAAGTCCGGTTACATCGTTTGTTGGAAACCGTAATGATTTTAATGAAGTTCCTTAAATTTCGGGCTCGGTGTTTTCTTGCTTCTACCTTTTCTTTCTTGAAATCTTCGTCTCTCTCTCTCTCTCTCTCTTTTATTCCCTTTGACACTATAATTACCGACAGTTAGAGTATATTTACTTGCGATGAAGAAATCAAATTGAAACTCATATCAAAAAAATACCTAATATGAGGGAAACAAACCGTAGTGATTATAGTAAAGGTTATAGTAAATTTCTGAAGGTGTAGATATCACAATATATTTACCAAGCTTCCATGAAAAATTACGAATTGGTCATTTTAACCGTTCTTGGTAGTTATAGCGTTAATAGTTCTATTTATACTACAGGACTGCATTTTTCTATCTCTTATCTATTTACATACATAAGAACACTTTTGGCTGGAAAATGTTCTATGTAAAGAAGCAAAAGAGTTACCTACCCTTTTCTACTCCCTCTCCATCCAAAATGGAGGTTCTATAACGAATCAAGTAATTACAACATAACCAACATATTCTCCAATCCTGAACCTTATCGAAGAAGTCGTTTCCAAAATCAAGTTTACTACAGTGCAAGAAATATGTAACCTAATCCTTTTAATCGGCAAAATTTAGTAGATGTCATTAATAATTCTGTGGGAACTGTTCGGTATACAAATTGTTATAATTATTATATGAATATATATGTTAAGTTACCAGCTGCTGCTGCAGGAGAACCGTTGTATAGTATTTATATTATATATATGTAAAATTTTTAATTTCTTACTAATTATCATTATTTTTTTCTTTTTCCTTAATTAACATTATTTGAGGTTTTTCTTAAATACAATATAAGGTGAATTTAGTCTGCTGAATTGAATCAGCTTTTGAAGGCTGAATTTTGTTTATAAAGGATGAATTTAATTTCCAACAAGGTGAATTTAATTTGTAAAAGAATGAATTTAATGTGTGAAAGAATGAATTTAATTTACAAAACGGTGAAATTAATTTGCAAAACCTGTACTCCCCACTATAAATAATTTAAAAATTGGATACAATTGATTCAGTTCGCGTACCATCTAGGAATATTTAATGTATCACCAGTGGTATATCATGGACTATCATGGGTTGAGAAATTTTGCTTGAGAATATTTTTCTTAGCTTTTTCAAATATTGAGGATTCCTGTAAATTCGCTTAGCTTCAACTGCAAGAATCTGAAATGTTCAACTGCTTAGAAAGACAACGTATTATTCTTCTTAATTTTTCTAATTTTTACGACTGATCAACAATTAAAATACTTCCATTAAACATAAACACTTGACTCAACTCTTAAGAAACTTCCAAACTTTCTACATTTCAGTTAATTGCTGTTCAAGCGTTTCCCTAATTTCCCGAAATTCCTCTTCAGTTTTTCGGCTCCTCGAACAATGGCGTCTCTATTCTCCTTTGAAACTCTACCCCCGATCCCCAGAAGCTGTTTCTTTTCGGGAAAAGTGAAAACAGAGCCCGGGAAGACCCAGGAGGCAACCGAAACAGAAAACCAAGAAGCAAGGAGGGCAAGAAACAAAAGCCGCAACACGTTTTTGCCAGCGCACCACGTGGTCGAAGGAAAATTTACGGTTCCTAGAAGCCCCATAGACTCTGCTTATACAATTCTACATACAGTGACTGTCACTTAAAATCATAAACATCCAGCGATTCGACAAATTCGACGTACCAACTCAACGTTGTATTAAATATTACTCAAGTTTTTACAACATTTCTCTACACGTCAAATAAAGAAACACTGAACTATATGTTGGTATGTGATTTTTCAATCAATTCTATAAAAGGAAATTATTGGAAATGGGCTAAAACAAAATAAACGAAACTCTCATTTGATACTTTAGTTTTTTATTTGACGCAATAGGAAAATGTAAAGGCGAGCTTTTTCCTTAGACTGAACTTTTTCCATTTCAATGTACAAAAATACAGGCGCCCCTCGACTTTCGCACATTATTTTACACATTTTTAAAAATTCAACTTCTTAACACTAAATTACCGGATGTTGTGTATATACATATTTTGCCTGAAACGAGTCAATTTGACTCAAACATGAAAATTGAAGTTTTAAAAACAAATGAAACTTTATTTTAAAGGAAGTTTATTCAAAACCATTTTTACATATATATTCTGTTTTTAAAACATATCTTCCGCAGATGTTCTTTATTAGATTTAGCACAAACGCTCTTACTTCTATTCCTTTCACAGGATACTTGAACTTGACAAAATTATAAGTGAGTCAAATTGACTCACTCCGGCAATCTAGTGTTAAGGCTTTGCGGTCGAATGTCCCCTCTGATGGGACATCGTGAGTCGAGTAGGCTATCGGACTGCCGCCTCTCAGGGGACATCAGATTTTAACCATCAAACTACAATGTTGTTCCGATTAACCCTTTGTACTCCAAGCTTGTTTTCCATGGGGAAACCAACAACTCCGTGCCATTTTTAACCCTTTCGCGGCGGAGCGCTCAGAAATGAATTGCGCTCTAAGCAGCCGGCGCGCCGGTGGAAGATCGCCCAACTCAAGCACTTTCCAGACTTTCCCAAATTTGCATCCACTCGATCGCATTCCCACAATTATATTTGATTATGTAAAAAAATCTCTGCACAAGAAGCGTGTGCTGCTACCGCATCAAACACAAACGACTTAATGGACATTATTGGGCAGTTACTGATAACAAGTGAACGGGGCGCCAAAAGGCGCTGTTCGCCGCGAAAGGGTTAAAGAAAAATAAAATATCATACGTAGCAAAAGTTGAAATTAATGTAAATTGTTCATATAAATTAAGATGGCGAGTCAGACTCACCATTAGAGTTAATGCAAAGAATACCGTTGTGAGTGAGACTCACCGCTGGAGTGCAAGAAGGGTTGATTGTGTTATCATTAAACTATTTTAAATATACATATTAATAATATTCTAAGCACTTCACTTTATTATATTCACACCTGAGCCCTACGGCGGCGACCCTTTATTCTTTCAAACGCAGGCGATGTTTGAAGCGGCGCCGAAAAGAAAACGCGGCACCTAAGAGAACGCGGCGACACCTTGACTTTGATCCGCGGGCCGCCCAAAGAAATCAATGGCAATCAGCATTTGCTATTAATCTCTGCTGCTCTCCTTATGCATATGCCGACCTAATCCGCAAATTGCCTACAAGTAGAACTTTCCTATATATATTACCCTTGTTAGTTCACTACTAGAATACGATTCAATTATATGGTCTCCGAAAACCTCCTATTACGAAAAATCATGCTAGAGAGAGCCCAGCATAAATTGATGACAATTTTTGATCGCGATTCCGTTAATATACAACATAGGATTAACTTGGATACGTTGTCAGCGCGTAGAAAAATTGCTGACCATAGTTTTATCTTTAATTTAATTAATAATTACATCGATTGTTTCTCTCTTCTTACGCAAATCCATCTATACGTGCTTGAACGCGTACTCGCTGGTTTCTATACACATAAATCTAGATCTTCATATGGATTAAAGAATCCAATCAATCGCATTATTACTGACTCCAACAGTATTTACAATCGTACAGATTTTTTCTGTAGATCTTCACACTCTTTTAAAACGCAATTGCGCAAGTTAATCGATTAAAGTTATTCCTAGTTATAGAATAAGTTATTGTACACGTCACTTCTTTTTTACGCTAAGTTTAATTATGCATGTCCTTTGATTTTTCTTGTTTCTTTTTTCTTTTCTTTTTCTGTTTAACACGTTCGTGGACAGTAAAAAGCTCAGCGAGGTGCAACAATAGACACGCGATTCTTTTCTAAATTAATTGTGACATCCGAAATGTGATTAGACACATTTTGTAAGAGCAGTCGAAATACCACATTTTAACAGTTATATTCAGTAAATGCTATAGCATCCATGTAGATATTTGAATCGAGATTATATAAAATTAAATTAATAATAATTGGTTTTAAAATTTGAATGATATAGCATTCACGTCATTCTGTATAACAATGAAAATGAATGCTATAGCATTCACATCCGCGGACGTGTTAAACATATTGTATAAAGGGCTTCGGTCCGTTTATAAATAAAAAGGAACGATTTTTTACTCTAGTTCGAAATTTTAGACCGGAACCTCCCCTTGAAGAGAAACTGGCTGTTCGGTTGATGTTTGCGGTTAATATTTCAACAGAAACCCGTCGAATTGCTAGGTGTACGATTTCAAGTGGCAGTCACTGCATGTATTCTCCACAAGTGCGACCCAGCCTCCATCTGGAAGGATCGTGTCGGTGGATGTTCGACGCCTCGGAAGATTTGTCTCTGCAAAATAGCCAGAGTACTTGTCCCGTTTCGCACGGTCGACGATCTATAACACAAGCCCAACAGATGTGTGCTCGTCCCTAACGTTCGAGACAAACGGCCGATTCATGGGTTCGGAGATGGCTGTTGTCCCATCAAAATGTTCTGTTCGACAACACGTGATCTTATCCTGACGATCGTTAACCTGGAAACCTTTTCTATTTCGAATAGAACGATCGAGGAGTTAACCGTTTACACTCGAATTTAATATGACCATGAATTACCGCCAACTCGGAATTTATTTTTTTATTCAATCAAAACAAAACTTTTCCAATACGCTATTAGCATACTTAGCTGTAACGTTTCGTGAGTATAATTAAAAAAAATGAAAATTCCACGATAAAACTTGTGATGTCGTATACGCTGAGACATACGAGTGCAAAGGGTTAACTGCAAAAAGGATGCTAGTGCAAAAATCCGGTTTCGAGAGTACAACGTTTAAAGAATTAAAAGTTATACTACTTAAATGTTAACATTAAATTTACGAATGTTGATTGCATACCTACTTTTACTGAAACGAGCTAATTTGACTCATCGCGACAAAATTGAAGCTTTTTGCACACAAAAGTAGTTCCAAATCAGTTTAAAAGAAAGATTTATTATTAAAAACGTCATTGAAAACATTTTTTTATATAAATTCTGTTTTTGAAATACATTTTCCGCAAACATTTTTATTACATTTACCACAAGCGTGATGAAATGTAAAGTAAATATCAATTGAAATATCTTTTACAAATGAATATTGAAATTACTTTACAAATTATTTGACAAAAAATTGTTTTTATAAAATTATATTGTTTCACTAAAAATGCTCTGTTCACACGCGATGTATAAAAATGATGAAAGAGCTGGATAAATAAGGCTTCTTTTGGCTTTAGCTAAATAATAGATTGGCGAGATTGAACATGAATGTTTACGCGGCAGTTGTTTTTATAATTCCGATAAGAATTTTCTTCGTTCAAGCCATAAATTTCATGTATTTAAAAGCGATTAACTTTTAAATCATTTTATAAGTCAAATTGGATCGTAACCGTAAAAATAGGTATAATACATTCGACAATACGAAATGAAGTGGTTAAGTATATTTCATTACGTAACTAAAAACCAACGTATGTATTTCAAAAATAATATTCAAGTTTTATATACATATACAGCAATACAACTTTAAACGAGTGAAATTGACTCAGCCCATAAATCTAGTGTCAATACCCCGCTTTGTAACACCTTGCGGACCGCTAAGAAATCTGTAAGACATGCGCCTGGGACCGCACGTTTTTCGGCAAACTTGCACGTTACTAAAACCATCGTAACATTTTTATCGATGAAGCAATGTTTATCAAACAATTTTTCTTTATTTCAAAAGAAACATACCTTGACGGATTTTATTAGTGAAGAAACATAGCTTGCGGTATACTGAACAACAATTACATTGTATAATCTCCGAGAAAAAAAAGCGCATCGATCACGAGTTCACTCGTGGCCGGTCAGCAACGTTCGGTTTGCTAAACACGAGAAAACTCGTGAGCGGTCCTTAATGTGTTAATGTTGCTGTTAACCAGTTAAGCGCGTTTGACGTGTATACTCGTCGAACCAAATCTCTCTTGCGGTGCCGTACGACGTGTATACTAGTCATGTAAAATAAAAAATTACCATTGACTATCAAAACTTGAAATTTCAATAAAATAGAACAAGAATATTATTTGATAGTACATTTCCTTTATATTACCAAGTTTTTCTTGTTGATGTATTTTATTATGATTATTATTATTATTATTTGTATTATTCTTATATCGTATATTAAATATTTTATTATTTTTTGACAATTTTTTAACAAGTTTCTAGTAACAACAACCTTTTCAGAGTATAGTCGGCACCCGTAACGAAAGGGTTAAATCGTTGTTCCAACACTCGAGATATGTTTACCGCTCAACTGATTTTACGACCTCGCTATGCTTTTACGCGGGGCTACACGATTCGAGGAAATAAAAACTGGTAGAGTTCACCATCAGTGACCCATGATATTTGCCAGAAGCAAGTTTCGCGGGTAACCATACTATTGAACAGCCGTTGAGCAAAAATTTGTCGAAATTGACAGATTTCCGGCTAAACCGATTATAAAGGCGAGTTTTTAACTCGTTTTTCAGGTTCCACTAGAAATTTTACATCACCAGTTGACTGCATTTTGCCAATCGCCTCTGCAATCGATACTTTCGATAAACTCTGCTTCTACCTGAACTTTGGATCACCTAAATTAACTTGTATTTAGTGTACGAGTTAACTCTATGCTTAATTTATTCGTCATTACGTCACTATATTTTAGTTTCTAATCTTGATGAAATTTTTGCGACAAATCAATTAACTTTCAACTTCTTGATGGCATACAAATAAAACGGAATTTGTTGTGTCCGAAAAATACTATTTAATTTGGCTCAATTGAACAGTTTTATGCAAGCTTAGAAACAGAACATCTTATTCTGAAATTTGCATAACATTTAATCAGGTTGAGATATGACAATAATGTTAATGGACAATAAATAAGTAACATTATAAAATAATAAATTAGTAGTTCTGTAAAATATGAAATATTTCAAAACATCTTGACGTCTCCCAAACGTCATTGTATGTCAAAGGGTTTAAAGGAGGTTCAGATCTAGAACTTTCAAGGAATCGTCTTGTTTTTAAATTTTTTGCTTCTTTGATGTTCAAAGAATATGTAGTTGAAAGGAAGTTTGAAAATTCTAAAAATTAACTGCGTTAAAGACTTCCAAGGGTTGCTTGGGAAATCTCATTGAACTTAACTTGAGCATTTTAGTCATCCTCCATGATTAAACGCCGATGTTAAAAATGCAATTCTATTATCTCATGTAAAAAGAAATCTAAAAAATGAGCACTTTCAAGCTTTCTAGGCTGAAACCTACCATTAATTTATTCGCCATTACATTACTATTTTTTAATTTTTAATTTTGATGGAATTTCTGTGACAAATCAATCACGACTTAAATTTTAACACTTGGCCAACCGAATAGGGAGATCTCCCATTTCTTCCTCGACAAAGTACTGCCATTCATTCTGTTTACTTTTGTTATTAGTTGGTCTTGATCTAGTGTTGAATTGATTAAAAATTGTACTTTGGAAAAACAGAAAATGCATTTGATGAACTATGAACAATATTAGTTTAAGACTAACTAATAACACAAGCAAATAGAATCAATGGCAACGCTTTATTGAGGCAAAAATGGGATATTTTCCCACTCAGTCGGCTAAGTGTTAAGTAAGTAAAAGTAGTGATTAATTTTATCAGAGATTATTTGTTAAAAAGGAAGAAATAACGATGACTTTCTTTTTAAACTTTTACTAAATTTCATTTCTAAAGGAAGGTACAGTGGCTCCAAAAAGTATTCGTACACTGTATTATAAGGAAATTCACCTAATCCTGAAATTCTGATTTCAATGAAACTTTATATGTGTACAAACCATGGTGTATCCAGCGTAGAGTACTTTTTTGGCGGCAAAATATCTTTTAAGGGGGCTGATAACGAATCTCAAAGTTTCAGCAATTTTTCACGCTTTGAATATAAACTTTCCTGTGTTCTTTTTTATGACAGAGCGATAGAGTATTAAAAATTAAACATTTTCTGTTTAAAAGGTTTTGCTTCATCAAGTACCATTACAAAGTTATTTTTAAAAAATGAGAGAAAATTCCGAAACTTCAACGTTGGTTTCACCCCTTTAAAATGGCATTTAGATGAAAAGAAGAGATTAATTCATACGTATACTATTTCGATCTACATACCCACAAAGTTTTATCAAATACTTCTATCAGAGTCAGAATTTCAGGATTAAACGAATTTATTTGTGACATAGTGTACGAATACTTTTTGGAGCCACTGTATATCCTTTGGTACCCGAACTCTACACAGCGAGATATAAGACTCGAATGAATAGAAGAGGCTAAAGGACACAGTTCGTTAGGGTCCTCTAATTCTTACACAAAACGTGGTAATGGTAAAACACTTGACCCATTCCTAGAACCTATTCAGCGCATAGCTCGACCTCGCATAAATATTTCTTCCAGGAGATTAATTTTTGTTTATTCGTTAGAACGTATTTTATTTCCAATAAATTTAACCATGTTTCAATCGTATTACATCGGAACTGTTAGGTTGTTCGGAAAGTAATTTCGTTTTTTTTTTTATGACATTGAAAGACGATTTTCTTATAGTGAATAAATATTTTATTGAATTATATATTATCCATTTTGGTCCAATACCTTTTACCATCTTTATGGCAGTAGCATGATTCCATGCTCATAAAATTTTTGTTTTTTGCTGGCAAAAAACTGATCCAGGTGATTTTTGACCTCCTCATTTGAAGTAAAGGTTTTATCGGAACAAGTAATAATCGGAAGGTGCCAGATCCAGAGAATATGTTGGGCGTGGCAGTACATCCCAGCAAAAACTTTTGCCGAGTTAACAGACTTGTTTGAGGTCTCCCATTATCTTGGTGGAACACTATACCTTTTCTATTGATCAATTTTGGCCTTTTCTGTTTAAGTCAATCATTCAATTTGTTCAGCTGATGACAGTATACTTTAGAATTGATTGTTGTGTTGTCCGGTAGAAGCTCAAAAAAAAATGATTCCCTTGAAATCCCACCAAACAAACAAAATCGCTTTTTTTTATGAATATCAGTTCTCGAAGTGCTTTGAGCCGGTTCATTTGTTTTAGTCCATGATCTCTTGCGTTTAACATTGTTGTAGACAACCCATTTCTCGTCCCCAGTGATGATGCGCTTCAAAAATGGATCATTTTCTTGACGTTCGAGAAGCAAATCACAGATGTCAACGCGACGGCACAAATTTCTTTCCGTAAGAATATGAGGAACCCATATGTTTAACTTTGAGATTAAACCTATGTGTTTCAAATGATCATGAACGATCAAATTCGATAAATTTAATCTCTCAGTGGTCTCATAAGTTGTTATTCGCCGATTTACACCAATTAATGCCTTTATTGTGTCTTCGTCAGCTTCAATTCGCCTTCCAGAACGTGGTGCATTTTCAACATCAAAATTTCCGGATTGAAATTTTGCGAACCAGCTTTGGCACTGGCCAAATTTATACTGGCATAATTTTTTCCTTGCTTAAATAGCATTTTTACCTTTTCGATAGTAAAAAAGTAAAATATGCCGAAAATGTTGCTTTTTACTTTCCATATTTGATAGGGCACCAACCAAAAACTACTGGGTAAAATCAACCGAAATTTTTCACAAACAAGTCTTACTATATATACTGTCAAAATATATAATGACTATGCGGCTTAAGTGTGAAGTTGACTATGAAAAAATACAATTAAGCGCTGTGTTAGGAAAAAACGAAATTACTTTCCAAACAACCCAATAGAATTAAAAATTAATCTAACATAATTTTGGATTCTATCGCTTCTCCAAGTATTATTTTTGTCGTTTTATACAGCTTAAATTGATATTCAAAGGGTTCAAGGTGAAGGCCATGCATAAAATTACGCGATTAAAGGGTGGAGGCAATAGTTTCGCTTCTCAGAGTGGAATCGAGACGGTTTCACGTGCGACCTTACTCGACAGACCGATCAATGTGGCAGGATTCCAAAAATGTTAGGAAGTGTGTAGTTGCATCTTTATTGGGGAGGGAAAGGTCACAAAAGGAGAGACCTACTCCAGAACTAGGTTATGTACGCAACCGATCGGTACAATTCATGTGTGACGTATCTTGGCTACAAGCAAAACTCCGTGATGTTCAATCACAAGTTTGTGTGGCCTATTTTTCTTTCTCAGAAAACCTTACAGTATATTTTTTTTCTACAAATTGTAACAAAAATGTTGAAACAATAAAAGTTATAGAAGTAATTTCGCGGGTTTTTTTAATGTTCGTGTAGGTATGAGTGGGCAACGAGTAGAAAATAAATAAATGTCGTATAGAAGCGTATTGAGTGAGAGCGTGTCGTGTTATAGGAGTATAATTCTTTAACCCTTTGCGGACGGGACGGTTCAAAGCCAAGCGTTTCACGGGGCTGAGACGTTGTCGCGATAATCGTTTGAAATTGCCAGCGCACATTTCTGTCTACACGCTAATATCGTTCATAGCACTCCAACATGTCTAATTCCGGACAAACGTGCACGCACAGATTCTCAACAAGATAAATAAAATGTTTATTTGTCTATTAACACCATTTATTAGAAATTTAAATTCTCAAATTTTAGGTTCAACGTCCACGGCAATATGTACAAGTAGAGACACATATATGAGACACATATATGAGTCTTTCGGTTCTATCAGTTGGTTACGCTAAACGCATATATGAGCTTTTCAGCCAAATTTATGGTTTACGCAGAACGCATATATAGTCCGCAAAGGGTTAAACGTAACAAAACTCAGTAATTATTATTATTATTATTACATTTTTTTTCTTCCTTCTTCATAGGAGGGGGGGGGGGGTTCTGCACTGAACGAGACTTTGCCAAGTCTAGCTTGGGTTTTAGCTGTTGTAGTTTAGGTGGGTTCTGATTATGCCGCGTCCATATTGAAAAGAACAATTCGCGAACAGTTCGCGAGCAGCACACGAACTGCTCGCAGGTAGTTCGCGAGCTGTTCGCCAACGGAAACCGCAGCATGTCAAAACTGGAGCTCGCGAACAGCTCGCGAACAGTTATAAGCTTGTTCGCTTTGAATTCACGGGCAGTTCGTTATTAACTTTTGCCACATACGGATGTCAATGTACAGACTTTAAAAATGTCTGAACAACATCTATTACTCGCAGCATCTGCATATTATATAATAAAAACAAATAATGTTAGAAAATAAGAAGAGCGTCGATGTTGGCAAAGACAAGTGTTTGCAACAAGAAAAACCTCTGGTGGAATCAGTTTAGCGAACAAATTATTACAGAATGAAAATGGATTTAAAATCTTTAGCAGAATGTCATACGAATACTGTGAAAAATGCTTGGTAGAAACTGATGACAATTGAGAGCTAGTCGAGTTCCATAAAATTGTGTTATGCCGCGTCCACATTGAAAAGAGCAGTTCGCGAGCAGCTCACGAGCAGCACACGAATTGCTCGCGTGCGGTTCGCGAGCTGTTTGCCAACGGAAAACGCAGCATATCCAGACTGGAGCTCGCGAACAGTTACAAGCTTGTTCGCTCTGAATTCATGGGCAGTTCGCTATTAGCTTTTGTCACATACTGTGTTACGAACGCGTCTAGACACGTTTCGAGCTCGCGAACAATTCCTTTGGTGTACCGCTTCCCGAGCGAACAGTGTTCGCTGTTCGCTGCTCGCTATTCGCCAAAGTGTCCACACTGCTAGCGAGCACAGCTCGTGAGCTGTTTGCAAGCTGTTCGCGAACAGCAGTTTGGACGCGGCATTATGTTGCATGTATGTAGTATTACTGCCTTTTGTATTTGGCTATGGATATCTGTGGTTATTTCTAATTGTGTTAGGTGTGTTTTGAAGCTTTTTGGCGTTGTTCTGACTGTTGTCCAGCTCTATTGCGACTATTTGTTTGATGGTCTGCAATTCTTTGATTGTTAGTCTATTGTTTTGTATAATCGTTCGCTTTTGGTCTATCAGTCTTTGTTCTGTAATGCGTTCTTGTAGTTCTGGGTATTTTGTTGTGAACAGTGTAAATAGTTGTGATCTGTATCCCGATGATATTGTTTCTAATGTATAGTAAATAGTAGCAACGCATGATTGTCTTGTTCATCTGGTGAGTCCATTTCATGCGTTGTCCGGGTTTCCCGGTTTTGGTGGTTGCAAGATTTTCTTGCAAAATATCCATTGCCCGGTTTGTGTTTAGGGTGTTTATTGTATGTATTGTATCGGCTGTATTGTTTTCGGGTTCCTCGGCAATGTCCCGCCTGTTCAGATCATTGCCACCGATGGTTTGTCCACTGTCACGTCTAGCATCGGCTCCGGATGTGCCCTGGCCTACCCCAGGCAGCGTTTGATTTCTGAGGCGTTTTCTTCCGGGTTTTCTCCATTTTTGGGTTTCCCTTTTAGTCGCCTTCTACGACACGCAGGAATTACATTGGGCCTATCCTATCCTCGAGCCCACAGGGAGTTTATTATTATTATTAACTCTAAATCCATAAACATTCGTCTCACAAACGTCGCAAAATACGTAAACAGTTGTAACTTTTAAAGTGAAGGAGGTAGAAAGATAAACTTCGATCGCTCAGAATAACTGTTGTGTTCATTTTCATTTCAGAAAATTAATGATTAATAAACAACATTTCAGATTTAAAGTGTCTTTTATTACTGCTTGTATTCTATAAAATAAAAATCATCAATATATGTTCGTCTGGCAGACGAATGTTTATGAATAGTTTATCTCCCACGCATGTTTATGAATCTAGGGTTAATGTAATTGATATGAATAAAAGTAAACACTACACTGTAATTCATAACAAATAAATACTGCTAATAATAAAAACACAACAAAAAATATAATGCACAAAAATAAATAATATATCTTCTAAGCAAATAAAGGAGAAAATGTTATTATAATTATTCCAGTAATAACGAAATTTATCCTCAAATTCTTGAATACCGATCTTTTGTATCCACAGTTTCAAAAACTTGTTCGAGAAATAACCTACTTTTGAAGTAATACAAATAATTTCACGAGCTACTTCGCACAAACAGTTAGTTAATTTATTTGTAGCTTAATGATTTGCATATTTGTCACTTCGTGAAATAAATTATTTATTTACTATCTCTAATTGCGCTTGATGAATACATATAACTAGCCAGTTAATTCTTGAATACACAGCATCAAATATTTATGCACATTATTACTGCTTCTTACTAACACCACTATGTCCTCACAATGATCGCCACATTTATCATTTAATTCAAATACTGTTTCAAAAACAAGTTTTCAATTAAGAAACAAATTTTATTTCCCGGGATAATCGATTCTTGAAGTCAAAAATTTTTGTCTGTAATTTAGGTTTTCATTTTCTGTAGTTTGTCAGATGGTAGAAAATGTGAGTATAATTTTATTTTCAAACTGGAATGTAAGAAACATAATTTGCTCCACTCTTTCTGTTAACAATCTAGATTTTGTAGCTGTGACAATATTGTCATTGTTAAAAAATAATTTTTCGTTTAAATTTTCTGACGTTCGAGCCATCTTTGTTAGTATCAGATATATGAATATTACAATTTTTCAGGATTCTGACCCGACTCGACCCGAGTTTAATTTTGAGTACC
>JAOPTO010002473.1:415791-701276 GCA_033822845.1 Tetrapedia diversipes | reverse complement strand
GTTATTATTATTATTATTATTATTTTATTGGTATTGTTATTATTTTATTATTGGTGTTATTATTACTATTATTATTATTTTATTATTGGTGTTATTATTACTATTATTCTTATTTTATTATTGGTGTTATTGTTACCATTATTCTTATTTTATTATTGGTGTTATTGTTACCATTATTATTATTATATTATTGGTGTTATTATTACTATTATTCTTATTTTATTATTGGTGTTATTGTTACTATTATTATTATTTTATTATTGGTGTTGTTATTATTATTACTATTTTATTATTAGTGTTGTTATTATTATTATTATTTTATTATTGGTGTTGTTGTTATTATTATTATTTTATTATTGGCAATATTATTATCATTATTATTATAAGTTTAATATGCATGTCTTTTGATTTTTCTTTTTTCTTTTCTTTTCTTCTGTATACACTGTGTATTAAAGGCTTCGGTCTGTTTATAAATGAAATAATACTAATAATGATAATACTGCTTATAATAATTTCACTTGTTACACGAGCAAAAATTAGTTTGTTATACAATTTTAATTTCTTGTTCGTTATTCGTTCAGTTGCTCTCGTTGCTGCTTTGGAACATTGTTTATTAATACTTCGAATGTTATAATAATATAATAATATCGAGAGCGTATTATTCCGCGGCTGGTGATAAATGGCGATCGTCGTGTGCGGATTATTCCGCTTACGGATTCATACCGGTTAAATATTGGGTTATCCGGAAAGTTCGTGCCGATCTTGAAGATTGAAGCGCAGGGGATTCAAATTTTAGCATACATTTATTAAATTATACAGGTACTATTCCTTTGTACAACCTTTCTCCATCTTTCAGGCAACTTGAAAATTCCGTCCTTACAGAATCTCTCAGATTTTTCAGCGAAAAACTTTTCTACGTAATGTTTTATCTCGTCGAAGGAGTTGAAGTTTTTTCCATTAAGGGAATTTTGCAATGATCGAAAAAGGTACCATAAACAGCGCGTATCTTGTTTACCGTTATTGTGGCATTTTTGCCTCTACGGTGAAAAAAAAGTATTAAGTGCCTAAAATGGACTTTGTTTCCTTCCATATTCAAAGGCGTACAAAACTGACGAAAAGTAACGTATCGTACCCAAATTTGGTTTCAAATATGCCTAAAGTATTGCCTTCAACGATATGTTAAATGTTGAATCATTCTAATATATTTATACCTGTCCTTATGACACCTATTAAAAATCGGCACGAACTTTCCGGACAAACCAATATAACTTCAACAACCCCCGGAAAAACAATTGACGACTCCCTCAGGGGTGGCGACCCACCGATTGACATGACAGACACTGCTGTAACGTAAATACAAGCGTTTTTTAACTCTCTAGTTTTAAACTTTTGTACACTGCTATGTATTCATTACCTGGACCCGAGCCTAATAAAGTACAAATGCCCCTCGACTTCCGCACACAATTGGTTTTTGAAAATGTGTACGAATGTTGAATGTTTGAAAGTAGAGGGATGTAAAAAAAAGCACCAAAAACTGTTTTTAACCCTTTTAATGCCAAGCGAAAATCGATGCATATGCGAAGATAACCGCACGAATTTAACGAATTTACTATAGCTTCGGGAAAAGTCCATAAAAACCAAACTAAGAATGATATTTTAAAAAATTCAAAATGCAACATATTGGGGAAGAAAGGGAGAATAATGTGGTGTCAATTGTTTTGCAATGCTTATTGAAAATCATATGAATAACAGTAATATAAACTATGATGAAAGACCTAGAAATAAGTTTCTGTTTTTCAAATAGTATTTTCACTAATCAGCGCTTTAATAACTATTATAAACACAAAGATTCGCGGTCCTAAGAAACTTTGTTGGGACCATAGTCCCGTATCTCGTTTCTACTTTATCGCTTCAACATATACAGAGCCTCGGCATTAATCATAAGAGTATACCTAAGAGTACACGTAAGATATAACAAAAAGTTGAATCTAAATTTTTTTTTTTCAATTGTATTGCATCGAATTTGAATCATTTTAGTGTTTTATACAATTATTTTGGGTACATGTTTCTCGTGATGCGTATAATAAGACGCCAATGTATGAACGACGATATATCGTCGTTTGGCACTAAAAGGGTTAAAGTATTTATCGGAACAACATTGTAGTCTGACGGCTAAAGTCTGATGTCCCCTGAGAGGAGGTAGCCCAGTAGCCTCCTCGACTCACGATGTCCCCTCAGAGGGAACATCCGACCGCAAAGGCTTAAGAATTTGAATTTTTAAAAATGTGCGAAGTAGCGAATTGTGCGAAAGTATTGTATAACTTCAACAACCCCCGGGAATACAATTCACGACCCCCTCGAGGGTGGCAACCCAATGGTTGAAAGACACTGTCGTAGCGTAAATACAGGCGCCCCTCTACTTTCGCACAGAATTGGTTCCTGGAACTGTGTGTGAATGTTGAATGTTTGAAAATAGAGGGATGTAAAAAAAAGCACCAAAAACTGTTTTTAAAGTATTGATCAGGACAACATTGTAGTTTGCTGGCTAAAGTCTGATGTCCCCTGAGAGCAGGTAGCCCAGTAGCTTTCTCGACTCACGATGTCCCCTCGGAGGGGACATCCGACCGCAAAGGCTTAAAAAGTTGCATTTTTAAAAATATACAGAATAACAAATTGTGCGAAAGTAGAGGGGCGCCTGTATATTTTCTGCGTTCCCCTTTAACCCCTTGACATACGAATTAAATGGAACTTGATGCGACCGAAAAATACCATTTAATTTCGCTCAACTGAACGGTTATGTGAAGGCTGAGAAAGAGTATATTTTATTTTGAAATTTGGATTTTTCATTCAGATTGATGTTAATAAAGAACATCTAAATAATATTAAAAAATAATAATTGACGCACGAGTGAAGCAACTATGTAATCTAATTGTATACTGCACGGCGTCCGCCGAAAAAAGCGCTTGACGAGTCTGACTCGTCAAAGTCTACAGTGGCCCGTAAAATGAATGACGAGTCAGACTCGTCATTGTATGTCAAGGGGTTAAAGAGGATGGAACTGCTTGCAGGAAAGTAGACCGCAGGACGACAGAAACGAACGAAGAACGAGAAGACGGTCTCGAATAGGGTATCGATTTCGGTCGGGACTGACTCGCACGTGGAAAGAATTGCACGCTTTCGGTTGCAATATTGTGCAAGTCGCTCCGAGGTTAACCAGTCACGCCAAATATATCCACACCTGGTAATTGGCCTGCCGCAATTGGAAGCTGGGAGAAATTTGACACACATTCGCCGCTTGTTTGTACACGTTTACGCTTCTTTTTTCCCGCCCTAAACGTTTTTAACACTGGAACTACCAAGGGGATCAAAATGACCCAGCTTGTTATTTTTCATAGAAACATGGTAAACGCTTACCGTGGTGCCTACACATTTGAAAACTTGCTATGATTTTTACAATAATTGCTAAAATTTGTTTCCCTTACATTAGTTATGTAACTTTTTCGTACAGCTTTTAACCCGTTGAGCACTGAATACTCTTGGCCCAAGTGCTCTTTGTGGACGGCGGTTACGATGTTACTTGTCCTTACACTGACAATCGCGTTGAAACAAGCGGAAGATCGAAGAAATTGACAAACGCATTTATTCGTCCATGGTCCCTACCAGCAACCGTCGTCAGACGCATATATGCGCCCATAGCACTCTCAAAAGGTTAACAAAGAAAACAAAAATTGACAAGCGCATATATGCGTCCATAGACCCTACGAGCAACTTTCCTTGGACGCATATATGCGTCCATAGCACTCAAAGGGTTAATTTGACTTCTTGGTCTCTAATAAGTATACCATAATCGTCGGTAGTTTTAGCGGATTTAGCGTTAATTACACCCACTGTCGGTTCAACGCCGATGATATCTGACCTTCCGTTTTTCAACACAATTCAGAATTACCTGCGATTAAAGTAAGTGCGCATTATTTGTAATTTAGAGAAAATCACGAGTAGATTCCGATTATGGTGAATAATAAATACCATAAATTAATCGTGTTTTTGAATTCACGCTATTCGAATACATGAAACACGGCATGGAAATATATGACAATAAAAGGTTTTAAATATACATTTTTGTACGTTTGTTAACACTTAGCCGACCGAATGCGGAGACCTCCCATTTCTTCCTTGACAAAGCAGTGCCAATGATTCTATTTACTTTTGTTATTAGTTGGTCCTAAGCTGATGTTGAATTTATTAAAAATTGTATTTTAAAAAATTTATGAACAGTACTAGTTCAAGACTAACTAATAACAAAAGCAAACAGAATCAATTGCATCGCCTTCTTGAAGACAAAATGGGAGATCTCCCCATTCGGTCGGCTAAGTGTTAAATTATGAAGGCAGATACATATTTATTTTATACATTTTCTAAAATATTCTTAGCAATACAAACTGTACTCTTCTTCCCCTTCTTTTCGAAATACTAACCTATTAATGGCCACGATACCAATTTGGGGATTTTTGAATATACTGTAACGTTGGGTTACACGTGAACCGTATGAAAAAAATGTCATAAATAACAGCTACTTTAAAATATATAAAATAATTCATACATTAAAAACAAATTTTTTCATATTATTTGCCACAATTCCCATTTGGGACTTTTTAAAAAACATAAAATATTTTAACAACAAAATATAACTTGAATATAATTATATCGTTACACAACCTTTTGTGCATATACATATCTTTTACCGTCAAAAATTCAAAAAAGGAAAAAAAAATTTAACAGTTAATGGGTTAAACACAAATTACTTTATTGTATTATACTACAGCTCTAATGTAAACAATTTTATTTTTGTTCCTCGGTGTTGCTATAACATTACCTCGCATTAACTGAATTTTAGTTCACATTAAACGCAATCTGGTGTCGTTTTACAATTCGCACTAAATCGAATGTCATACCACTTGAACTCGCATTGATCGAGACCTCCCTGTGTATTGAAAATTATATAAAAAGGTGCTTAATACGAGAGAAACTTTATTTGTACGTTTTGCAAAAAATCGTGGAAAATTTTCAAGAGCGTATTTACCACTTACGGTAGTTCTAGCGTTAATCACAGTGTTATCAATGGTGTATCTTATCAGAATTGACGCAACTGTCCTTTCAATTGGTTCATTGTAATATTTGAAATTAATGTGCAGAAAATTTGTTACAGATTATTGTAAAATTAATAAAAATATAAAATAGATATCCCTCGAAGTGCCTTTCTTTTTCTTTTCAATAATGAAACTACTTTTTATTGAAAAAAAAAGAAAAAGAAAATACTTTGGAATTATATGATAAACTATTCACATATTTTTTTCATTAAAAAATGTTTACATTTATTTAATAAATCGTGAATAATCGATCCTGTTACAGGCAGTTGTATATTCAGATGAATGATTAATTAATTCCATAATGACAAGCACAACTAGGGACACGAATTGCGAGTCGCATCCGTCTGATTCAACCTGTGGGAACGATTCATTTCTTACCGTATTCTTCAGATGGACGATATGGGGTTCGAAGCGCGCTTAACCTTGCGAGTTCGTACGTACACACACTCACGGCTCTGTGAGAAACCATCAGCTCGATGTGTGCCCCCCAATCCACACAACCGTAAACGAGGCTTATTTAGGATACATAAGCCTTTACGTACGTTTTCGAAAGATTGCAGCCGTTTTTAAAACAAAATCTTTAAAAATTTGTACATCTAAATAATTAGATTTAAAAGCCCTTAAAAATCCAACGACTCGAACTTAGGATCTATTAAAAACTCAACGATTTTAATTTAAGGACTGTTGAAAATAAAAAAATTCAAACCTAAAACCGGTAGAAATTAGAAATTCAAATTTGAAAACAGCTACAAATTTAGGCTCAAAACCGGTTAATATGTAAACTATTGAAGGTTCAACAATCAACAGAGTATCTTCTTTTCTGTTGATACTTAATCGTTAAAAAATTTAACAGAACAAATTTCGCTTCAAGTTGCAATATTATTAATAATTTATTATTTATAAATATAACACTTTCTCCCAAATATAATAAATAAAAAATGCAATTATAATAAATTAAAAATGTAATTTACCATCTCCCATATTACAATTTTAATTTATTGTATTTGGAAGTATTATATTTATTAACAATAAATTATACACGAATTGAAATAGAAACATGTTTAAAAAATGGCTTTACATATTTTACTACACGTCGCTAGCAAGAGATCAGAAGAACGACGAAACAGTAACTTCCTATAATCTGGCGACGAACCTATCTCGACTGTAAAGCCCCCCTCCCCCTGTGCATATGAAATCGATCGGATAGAGAATCACGCAGACACAGTTAGTTTTTACGGACTGTATTATGGCGCATCGATTGTTCGACTAGCTGTGTGATTTTAGATAACGCGAGGTGATTTAATGATCGACCCAATTTTACGACAAATAACAATGTAGCATGAGAGAGATTTCCTCTATTCTCGCGGGTCACAATAATCAATAGAAACACAGCCCGGTTGTATCAAGGTTAATTGTCTGCCTATTGGTAACTGTTATCCGTGAAAAAACCTGACACACTGTATTTTTATTTCCTTTTATCGCCACTTAGATAATACTTGCGCTTAACATCGACCTCTCGATACTTTTGTGATACCATAAAGTAATAACAGCATGTTATATGTGAAATTGATCATTTTTGTATTCGAATAAACTTTCAATATTTTTATCGCATAGATATATACATATATCATGTATGGTAAACTACTAAATAAAGAATTAGTAAAATTAAAAATATTAAATTCATTTATATTCGACTACAATTTTTATCGAATAAATAATGAAATAATATTTAAAATTGATTAATAAAATTTGTAAACAGTATTTGCGAATGGATTAATACTATTTATAAATGGTACACTCGTATTGTATACCATTCGTAAACTTTTACACAATGTACATATAAATTAGAAAATTATATGGATACAGCTCTTCTTGAACAAGTAATTATATAACATAACTGCCACAATACTGAGGAAAACTGGTTCTTAACGTTCCACAAGCAGAAATTTCGATGCAAATTTTACTAATTATATTGCCATAAAGATCGCATGAAGCTGGTGAAGCTACAAACGAACTATACTTCCTTTAAAACTTCTTTCATTTTTACTATTAGATAACGATTAATATAAAATGTTTAAGTTAATTATATTTATATAAAAATATAAAATATTGTTTTAAAATATTAATTTCCCATATCGTTCTACAAGGCTTATGATATTCGAAGCCGATAAATAACACGCGCTTCAGAGCTAACTTTCCACTTGATCAAAAGTTTGACTGAAAAATTCCATTCGCTTCATCCTCGATCAACAAAAACGGTCTACATCTTTATTTAATCACGCGTTTACCAGACATGGTTAATTAAAAGAATTATCTCAAAAATGTTATTAATGAAAGATATTTTAATCACTTAAAAAAGGTAACTTTAAATTCGTTCAATTTTTTACTAAAAATATTGTAAATACGTAAATAATAAATTATTAATTTATTTATTAGTAATAATTGTTCGAAATTGCGTTCAAAAATAGATTTTAATTTTTATACTTGGTTACGATTAATGATACTTAGTTGTAAGTAATCATTATATTTTACCACGGTTAATAATGTCGTAAATAGGATTATACAATGAAGCAACATAAACGTTATAGTATTTTTACATTAGTGAACAGCGCTTGTGAAAGGCGTTATTTTAGAGGGTTGGTATGTATTGCGCAAAAGACGCCAAAAGTAAAAAGCCGTTGATTTGTTATTTATACATTACTGAGTTTCCACGTCCCGCTAATATGCGTTTGCATTTACAGATATGCGAATGCTGTACTCGCTGAATTATACTACAAAACCTTTACTAATGCCAGTCCTACATAATCCTACGTCAACACGACCGACGGTAACATCTTTTTTCACACCAAAGTCTAGGTGTCATTGTGTTCATCGCGATCGCACTATATACCGTGATGTTCACACGGGTTCAAACAATGACTTGCACTCCAAAACATGAGTGTTTCACATGTGTACGAACAATTAATTTGATAATTTAATAAGATGCATCGAAAAAGCTGGTCATGAAAAATTAAAAAAATGTATAAATACCTGTCATCTAGAAGACGTGTCAGATCAGTCATCTCGCGCTCGAACTTAAATTTTGACACTTCACAAAGCAGGGCGTCACGTTCGCCGATGACCTCCGAGAGTTCACGTTGCAACCTCTCAATCTCTGCATATTGCCGGCTGATCAATTGATTCTTTTCTTCGAGGACGTTCTCGATGTCAGAGTCTAGGAGACCGGCCGGGTCACCGACACTTCCCAGTACCGCACTCATACCGTTTGTTTACTTTCACTGAGGCGCGCACACACGTTTTCGTCCTGTCTCGTTCGGTACTGATCTCACGAACGTTTATCCTGATACGATCAACGAGGTCACAAAAAGTACGCGCGTTCACTATCAACATGCAGCACACATAAAACCGTCCCCGTCCCCATACCCAACGCAAATATCACATAGGGCGGACGCTTTGTCCGTGAAAAATTGACGAAAAACCATCCACGGTACAACACCGTTTCATTGCGTACTCGCCATCTTGCGTCTATTGCCACCTCTTGGCTCGTGCCAGTCCTGATTCACGATCGTTCCTGTTCCGATTCCGCCGGATCATTTGTCCATAAATACTTGACCGTTCACGCATGCGTTCCCTGCTGGAACTGGAGTGGTCCCTCTACCGCCAAACGGCACCATCTCGAACTAAAATGTTCAAAGGATTTGCTTTTCTTTTCGATTCTTATTATATCAAAAAATCAAATAATTCAATTCAAATTTTGTATTGTAACATTCTTTGAACTAGATAGTAACTGCAGATGATTATAGTTTTTGAGAAATATTCAACGATTATGTTTAGCATCACATTATATATTGAAATTTCTGTACTTAAACATTCTCTGTAAACAAAGATTTCAAATTCAAATAGAAAATTTTCAGTTATATTTTTTCATTCAGTTGGGTACCTTATTTATATTTTTAATATGAAAATTAATTTAATGTTTTATCAGATTCAATTTTAATTCAAAACCTTGTTTCATCCATATTGCGAAGGAATTTTTATTTTGTGATATTAAACATGAATACTTAGAAAATTTATACATATATTTGATATGCATTTTTATGAGATAAATATATGTAATGTTTAATAAAATTATTACCTGAATTACTAGTTTTAATAAATATAAAATGGAAACAGCAGTACTTAGAACTTTTTACACAAATAATTTAAGGTTCAAGTTAATGATTCTTTAAATCTAACGCATTATTTTAAAAAATTGCTATAATCAACATAATAAAAAAATACTCGACGATCATCT
Organism: Tetrapedia diversipes; assembly: GCA_033822845.1. Lineage (NCBI taxonomy): Eukaryota > Metazoa > Arthropoda > Insecta > Hymenoptera > Apidae > Tetrapedia > Tetrapedia diversipes. The sequence goes on along the minus strand of JAOPTO010002473.1, from coordinate 691,835 downwards.
TAAGTTTTACGTCACGCTATGCTCTGCGTATTTAATAAACATAAAATTTGCAATACCAGCCGAGCAAAGTACGCGTTGTCCACATTGTAAAAATAGGTTATCTTTCTACGTTGCGTTTCACTTTGTACTTTCGTCCTGCCAGACAACTGATTTTTGCTTCATTTGTGGATTATAAGAAAAAAAAGATCGCTGTTCTATTTAAATCGAGATCATTTTGTTGTGTTTATTGTTGCGTGGGTGAAAGAACAAGAAATCAAGGTCGACGTACTGTTCGTGATAGCGCGATCGACAGCAAAGAAGAGAGACACTCTTGTCGTTGTAATAGAGCGACTTTCAAATGCGACGCGTGAACGTAATAAGGAGATAACAGATTTTTCGGTTTACAGCCGAGGAAACGTTGCGAACAAGGCGAAAAAGGATGACAGTATACTTAGGACAGGTTCAAATTGTTGCGTGTAACGTGAAATATATTTTTTCGGGTGTGATGTTTAGGTTATCTCGTCAGATCCTCATTGAGATCGGAACACGATGAGATATCATGGATATTTCCACTTCCCATGACAAACTTTTTATTTTCACATTTGACTACCGTCTGATGGACGTTTTATGAATTTCTTCAGGCATTAATTAATGTGTTCACTACAATGAAAGCGGCGTGCATAACTTGAATTCAGGTTAAGTCATTCCATCAAGCATTCTTTACCATTGTTACGACGAAATTGTTGCTCAAATTCCTGCAAAACATTTTTGGAAAAAATCCTTGGTCCTGCTTCTACGGCATTGACAAATAAAAAAATAAGTTTTCAACTGGAAGAAGATAATTCAAATTCAACTTCACAATCAGATGTGAAAGAGAAAAGGAGTAACAGAACAAAAATACTCAATTAAATAAAGGAGTGAAATAATAAGTGCAAATTCTCGAACTAACAGAAATAAACAAAATATACTACATAGTATTTGGACTCTGATGATCAAGACATTATTGATTGTTTCGTCACTTCTCTAATTTGTACATAAAAAGTAAAGCTTGTTAAACAATAGTTCATAAATTTAAAATGACTTTATTTATTATAACACATTAACGTGAATAAATGAGAAGATATCTGTTTCTATAAAATAAGTAATCAAAGCAATATAGGTTTAATCTTCCAAAAAGTGGTGCTATTATAATAATGTATAATTGTATGGTATTTATTTAATAATGTTTTACAATGATCATTTATATTTATTTCAAAAATATTGTACAGATATTAAAATATGTTTGAGGTGATTTTTGTGCTTCTATAATTTCAATTGTATTATTGCTTTTTATTTTCTGAATCAGCATGAGTTTATTTTATAAATATTTTATTAATAAAATCATCAGTGTATTTTAGAGTTAGTCTTTATGTATTTAATAATTGATATTATGTTCTCATAAACCGGTAAACTTGTTATGTTTACATTGAAAGTAATGTCCTTTAAACGTAAAGATAAGTCATGACAGGTAAAAGAAAAAACTTTAAATTGTGATGTGGTATATTTTAAATACAGTGTTTGTGCCATTCCTCTCATATACAAGATATTGGCTACAGTTAATAGTTCACGAGCATCCTTATGAGAATTATAGAAACTTAGGACCTTAAAAAGAAAAGAAATTGTACTTTACTTGAGATTTTGGAAAATACACTCTCAGAACATTTACTTCAATCATGACAGAAATCACAATTCAAGATTTACAAAAGCTTCTCATATACTTCTCAAAAAACACTTATAGAGCCAAGGATGCAGATAGCACGGTAATCTTCTTTTATATGCTTAATTTTATGGAATGTATTTATTCATTGTAATTTTAAAACGTACTTCATTTCTCTTTAGAGTCAAGCAATCATGCAGAGATGTCTACTGCTCACTGATTTAGATTATACTCACTCTATAATAAATAATAATGGAGGTGATCTCAGTGCACACTACCCTAGCCATCTTATCATTTTAGAATATGAGAAGTATAGGAATCCAAATATGTGTGATACGCCGCCACCACTGCCATGCACAACGGAAACTATATATGAAAGCATGTATGATCCTAATAAACTGAAGGAATTGATAAAAAGTGCTAGATTTGCAAGGTGCCGTTCAAGATTTCCACTGCCAGTAATATTGTATAAAGGTAGACATGTATGTAGATCAGCAACTCTGTCTGGAGGACCAGAAATTTATGGTAGATCTGGGTTAGATTATTTATTTGCTGGTAGTGAAGGAATAGTTTCTATTCAACAACACGTAGACGAAGCTCGCGGTGGTGATTCTGTACTTAGTGATTGGCAATTATTTGATAAAGTTAGGCATCAAGACATCAAACTTCTGAAGACACTTAATGTTGGAACTATAATTGATTTTATGGTTGAGAAGAAGAAAGTCAAGTTTGGAATGAAGTAAGTACGAAGTGCTTTAATGGCAATATTTGATGCATGCATTAATTGAAGAAATAGTACTGTCTTATAGACATTTTTCTTTTCATTCTATTTCTTTTAAGATTAGTTGCAATATCCATTGAAATAAAATTAATATTAAATGTTTAAAATGTTACTTAACAAATTGCAGAGTAAAGTATTGCAAATTATTTTTTATTTGTTATAAATTTTGAAACTGTTGTTAAAATATGATAATAAAAATTTTATTCTCAGCCCTCTTGTGATCAAAGAATTGCTTGGACACAAAGAGATTTAGAAAAAATTAGAAAAACATTCTTTCATTTTCTTCACAGATTCAGTGAAATTTCATAGCAATTAATAGCATGATCAGTTTTTTTTATTTTATGAATCCACTTTTAGAGGACCTTAAACAGAGCTCTTTTGTTCGGTACTCAGCGTGACATCCTCCGAGAAAGTAGACAAAGAGAAGAGGTATTCTGACTTCACCTTAATTTCACTGCCATACCCCGGATGTGAATTCTTTAGGGAATTTAGAGAAAATGACTACTTGGCTAAAGGTTTGGTATTCGATTGGTCTCAGACTCATGTAGATGCACAAATTGGCGTGCCAGAAGATTCAATTTCTACTCAATTAAGAATCAATTGGGATCAATACCAAGTCTGGGATCTAGTCAAGTTAACTCAAAATTATTTAAAACTCATATTAAGATATTTGAGCGATAGTAGTAGTGGGATATTAATTCATTGCATCTCAGGTATGTTCCTTCTGCACCAAATAACATAATTTATAATTTAATAATCAATGTAACTAACGTTGAGCATTATTTACAGGATGGGATCGCACACCTTTATTTATTTCATTATTAAGAATCAGTTTATGGGCTGATGGTGCAGTTCATACATCGTTGAACGCGTATCAAATTCTTTACTATACTATAGCGTATGACTGGATGCTCTTTGGCCATGATTTAGAGGATCGGTTAAGCAAAGGAGAGGAAATATTCTTCTTTTGTTTTTATTTTCTAAAACATATTCATGACGAAGAATTTAGCATTCATCCGCGTCACAGCAGATCTAGACACACGGTTCTACGTAACGATAGTGATTCGCAATTAGATAACGTCATGTTCGATAGTGAATCAGTAGTGACACTGAGCTCAGTCAGTTCCAACTTAAGTCTGAATAGTTGGTGTAGTTCTGTTAGTCAAAACAGTCGAGATAGTCAAGATAATAATCCACCAGCGGTGTTTCACTGTGCTTCCACAGAAACTCAAGACGATTGTCACAGTAATGGGTACATATATTTATTTTTCCATTGCAAGCGCATATATTTTTATATACATACTATGTACGTATCTCGTTTCTTTTATAATTCTTTTATAATAAACTAGGAACGTAGTACCATGGTCATTTTATCCTTCTCCAAACAAAGAAGGAATTGCACATGGATCAAGATCACCCTTACCACCCAATCGAACTTCTCCTGTCGCTGTGCCTGTACCAGGACGTTTGCGGCAACGAAACGAATCTTCTTCGTCTGGCGGTTCTTGGCAAATGATATCCGGAACTGGAAGTTTACGCGGTTCCACGACTGCTAATGCTCCACTTACAGATGGTCTGACATCATCTAGTTTAGTTTGTAAGCCTCTTTGTGAAACATGTACAGGGCATGCATCTCAAGAATCCAGCACGACAATTATTGAGGACGAAGCGGGTGCATCGTTGGCACAGTGCGTATCGTTTGTGTTATCATATCGTGTTTTGTATTTAAAAATGTCATAAGTTCCTTTTGTGTTAAATTTCTTGTTTTAGATCTCGCAGAGAAAAGTTACAATGTTTAAGAAGAATATTTTATAACGCTTATAGTCATACTGTTGGATTTCGAATGAAGGACAATTCCGAATCGAGTGGCTTTGGTCAATTGCTCGGCAACTTTGCTGAGAAAGTAGGAATTCTTTCTGTTCAACGCACATCCTTGTGACTATAACGACATTAACTTTTCCATCCTTTATCCTCCCGCAATTTTGAGTTTATTGTTATTGATTCCTTAATTTCAATTGAGAATTTTATAAAAACGCTATACAATGAAAATAAAACAATTGTACAATGTCGTTTATGTGAATAATGCGTTGTTATACAAAAGAATAGCGTGTATACGCGTGACATGAATAAAAACTTCATATTTTTGTGTATATATATATATATATAATATTTATATGTATATATATATGTAAATACGTGTGTATCTACTAGTTTTGCTTCACATTTATTCGCGGTAGATGTACGTGTATTTACGACTACCATCTGTATAAAATCATTATTAGCACAGATGGATAATTATTGTTTAAAAGACAGTATAAGAACATTAAAATGCATTAAAAGATTCTAGTGGATCATTTACCCTTAACTTAATAGTTACTTTAAAAAGCAAAAAAATATCTGCATGCTGTTTTTATTTACTTATCCTTTTAAACATATATAAAAAAGAATTACAAATTCATCAAATGTACAATTCTAGAAGGTATAACATGTTCTCTGCATAATGGACACTGTGGTTTAGTATTCAACCAATCTGTAAGACAAAACCAACAGAACAAATGACCACAAGGTGTTGTGGTTGTTGGTGCTTTTTCAAAACACAATTGGCACGTCAGCTTATTATGTTTTTCATCAACTGTTAAGTATTTATCAGAGTGATTTTCATTACTTTTATGTTGCCATAGTTTTAGCACAGACTGTATAAGTGTAATAATTCCTAGTAGCCTTAATGTCCAACTGATAGTATCAGTAGGCCTATGACCATATACCTTTGGATTCAAAACAAAATAATATAAAATAATCAGTTTCCATTGCAATAATGTCTTGTAAAAAATTACCTTTGCATAATTTATTCCTGTTAGTCTTCTACCCAGGCTATAATATTGACCAAACATATAAAATAACCCTTTATGTACTAATATGAAAATAGGTATTGTACTATACATTCTTGATATAAAATAGTTTAAAAATGCTAGAGCTTGAGGAGTTAATTTGCTTTCAGGATGGTTAATTAACAATTCCAATTTTTTTAGTAATTTTAGTAATGCCTTTTCTCCAAAACATTCTAGAATTACTGCCAACATTCTTGCCTGAATTGTAAGTGAATATTACATATTAAAAGTAAAATACTTTACATATTACTTCAAGTGCATATAAACAAGGGTGATACTTAAGTACATACAAATAAAGATGGTACTTTATAAGCATTTAAATTAGCTTGCACGATTCCAGTATATTCTTCACCTAGCGTTTGGTTTCCCATTCCCGAAGTAAAAAGGAAATAAATTAATTTAAATGGAATGTCAGAATGTACATAAGACATCAAACCCCTCTGTTTCCCAAGAAGGTGTAAAACATCGATAATCTTTTCACGTAAATGTTTAACAAAGTCATCGTCCCTTTGATGTGATCGTAGAATTTCAGCTTGACTTGCAGTTTTTAATTTTCGATGTTTTCTCCTTATATCCATTCTTAATAAACAAGTATTAACAAAACAAAACAAATTGTATTGATGTAATACATTAAATTCGAATAATAATGTTAAAATAACACGAATTAACTAAAAACATGATCAAAGTACGTGAGAAAAATAAATATATGATAAAAATTATTCTTCAAAAAGATGAACATAACCTCAACTATTTGGAAAAGTCTTATCACTTGTTTGCTTATCAATTGTTAACGTTATGATTATATTAGAAACAAGAATTGAATATTTGAGTAATAGTATACAATCTTATTTATGTTTCATAATTATTAGAATACTTCGCTAAAAAACTGTATCACTCACAAAAAACATCAATGACATTACAGTCATTGTGAAGGAATTGATTTAATAAGTATTATTAATGGAAGCATTAAATAATTTAATTTCTGACATTTGTTGTACATATCTCAGATTTCAAACGCTTAATTTATTTTAATGTTTCATCAAAAATTAAACAATAGGTATTAAACAAATCAAATATATTTTGCATATATCATCACATAATTATAATATTAATCATAAAATATTTTATATGATATATAAAACGAAAAAATAAAACACGAAAAACACCATAACAATTTGCAGATTAATGTGATGAACCTTTTAAATATTTTGCGCGCGACATACGCGCTACTAACAAAATTAAACGTAGCTGTTGGTAATAAAAATTGGTGGGAAAACGTAATATATATCTCATTTGTATATTTTATAAGACAATTAGTAAACAATTTTTTAAATAAGATGAACAATTTTATCATATTTAACAAAACATGTAAAAGTACGCATATTTTTGTGACAAAATTGACGGTACAAGTATTATTCATACTATTATTTTTAACTATTAATAAGCTTTTTATAAATTGTTTACAAATTAATATTTGGTAGCATATCCTATTTAATAAATTAATTTTTGTATTAAGACTGATGGAGTATTATATTATTCTTATTTTAATTTTCGCTTTAAGTCTTCAATATTTATAAAACTATATATCTTTAATTTAAATTGTATTGGTTCCCACAAATCTCGATGGTGTTGAGAACGGGTGACGCAGTTATTTTAAAAATTTTCGGTATATTGTACAATAATCAAATGAATAATATAGGACGTGTGTTTCGAATCATTGTTCTATTGGAAATAATATATTTCTGGTATTTTTTAATTTTTATACAAATTCTTTTAAGATTTTTTTAAAGATATTTAAATATTTTATTTTATCCATTATACCGTCTATATATTCAATATTTCCAGATCCCTTTGCACTTACACAATCCCATAGCGTGATACTTCCTACTCCAGAAATTTTCATTACAATTTAGGAATTTTTTAGCAAATTCTAAGTATTTTGGTCTGTTTACATATATTAGAGATATACGGTTTTTTCCGTACGACTTTACCATGAAACTTTAGTATTCTTAATGTTCAATGTATAGATTTAATTAAAGTTTATTTTCTTATGTGTCAGGAAATTTTTAATGTTAAATTTTTAATATCTGTTCTAAGATTTATCTCGGTTTTCCGATAAAGGAACGGTGTTGATTTGCCCTTTATCTGCTCCGATTTATTGTACTTTGATAAAAGTTTCATATTTAAATTTGTTCTACCTATTTTGCCTACTTTTTACAGAGATTTCCTTGTAAATATAATTTTATAAGATTTCGTATTGTAATATCAATTCACTTCCTCTTAATTTCTACTTTCCAATTGATTGTCAATTTACACTTAGTAAAATGTCTTTTCTTTTTGATTCTTTAACAATTGTAGTTAAGAAAAAAACATTTTCCAAGATTTCTTCTTCAATAGTACCAACATTTGAACAATAAAAACCAATGTTACATAAAAATATATCACCGTGCATGCTTAATTTTATCAGTAATTGTAAGAACAATAAAATTTAAAATAAAAAAAAGTTGATCGATGTCGTGGTGTCTTATTATTTCGCGCAGATCAAAAAGTTAAAAAAATGCATACACTAATCCTTACACCATTGATTTACACAGAACAATAATTTACTGCACACAATCGAGAGAAACAGAAAAATATGACACAAAAAATGCAAAATGCAAAGAAATTAAAAGACAAGAAACGAAGCTCCGTTATAAAGAATTTAAATATGATTTTCTTAAACAAGGAATGCAGCTAGCAGATGGTTTAGAGATCGGAAAACCACTATGATTTTTTTAATTTGAAATTTGTATTTTGTTTATTACCGATCAATGGCGATTGGTGGTTTGTAGATAAAGCAGATGTATATTACATTTCCCGCATCGAGTACGCCATCTACACAGCCCGTAGTGACATAGTCACGGGCAGAGGGCAAAGCGGCGAGCAGCAGAGAGGCATCGCCCTAGATAACGGTAGAATCGTGGGCTGGTGTCGTGCTGCTTTTCGCGAAAGTGCTTGAAAACCGAGAGGGACGTATCGAAATCATCTGTCCGGGAGGAAAAACTATTACCTGGACTGTTTTCTCGTGGTGTGTGAAACAGCCGCCTCGAGCCAGTGAATATTGGTTCATCGAGACGACCAAACGAGAGGACCGTGCCCCGAGGAACTTCGGTGCACCCGCGCCGCGCGAGACTTTCGACCAGTGCGGAATTTCTCAGCCAGTGACACGTTCGTTTGGTTTTTAACTCTGTTTCGTGGCGCCGTATTAATCGGCACCAGTCCACGGTTCATCCCCCGTTGCTTTCGATGTGTTCGCAACGCCGACGGAACGACGAACCGTGTAGCACAGGAGTAGGAAGCGAGTAATCGCCGGAGAATCTCTGTAGGATATAGTGGGCTGTGAACAAGGACGGAGAACGGGAGACAGAGAGAGAAAGAGAGACGGAGACAGTGAACGAAGGAGTGTGCGAGGAAGAAGGAGAGGGACGGATAGAGTGCGACAGAGGGCTATTAGATTCGAGGGGTATACGGGTGTTGTACATACGTCGAGTACGCTGAACGGATTCAACGAATATTTTGAAGGCGCAAGGTAAGGCAAAAACCAATGTCTTTATTCCTATGGATGTATCGTGGTCTAAAAAAAGAACAGCGTCCAACCCCCCGTGAGGTCGCAGTGGCGTGGCCAGGCAAACGCCGCCGGAAATCATACACGGTGGCCGCCCGCGCGTTTTCTCAGGCGGTGCCCGCTCCATCGTAGATTTTCGAGATTAGAAGTATCTGTCTCTTCGTTTCGTTCATTTCCTCGTTGATTGTTTTTATGCTGAACGATTATTATGTACATAGTTCACGCGACGTTCGTTCCTGTGCATATCAGTTTCTCGTGTCAAATGGTGTCGTCTCGGCGGCTGGAAAGAGACCAGGTTTTCTTGCAGGTTAGGTTCGTCTATCTATGCTATCGAGTCGCAAAGTTTCGACTTATCGAATTCGTGATAAACGTAGTCATTCGGGTACGCGCGAAAAGCAGAAGCTTCAAGTATACCGGCAAGGACGAACAGTGCAGAGGCTCTCTGTTGAATACTTTCACCTGTTCGTTGTGTTCGTTCTTGACTGTTCGGTGATTCACGTGAGTCACTGGCGACGCAGGAAATGACTCGAGAAGAAAGAAGCCCGACAACGTGCAACGATGCTGCTTTGTGTCTCGAATATTTGTTTCTAGGGTTTAGAAATAAAAATTATTGTGCAAGTTTGAATTACTGATGGATAATAAATTTCTTAATAAATGCATTGATCAATCAGTATTTTTGTGTTTATGCGCGTTTTATAAATGTTGAGCACTAGTGTTTGTGAGAACAGAATTTTGCTGGAAAAATTCGTGATTCAATATTCATGTAATGAATTAATGATGTAAAGTGGTAAAATATTAAAGCCTGCAAGAAGTAACGCTGGCAACGGGAATGGTGAAGGTGGCAAGTTATCAGAGGCGAAACAGATAACGAGTTGAAAGCTGCGGCGTGGCTAATTTAACCTGTGTTATTTTTAGTCGCCTTTTTGAAATTCGATACGTCAATTTATTTATCCACAGTAACTTGTATTTAGCTAGTTGATAAAAATACAAATCATGTAAATTGAAGTCGTTTACTTCTAAATAATATCTTTAACCGTAACTGTGTTAAGTATTTAATTTCTCATTGCATTAGATTTATTGAAAAAAGTAAATTTTAATAATAAATTGTAAATAATTTTTTATACATGCGGAAAAAAGGTTCAGAAACTTTTACACATTTTTGTAATTGAATGCAATTAAAGAGATAAACCGGTATTTACCTTTTTTACCATGTATATAGAACGGTAGTGCTCGTTTAATTTCACAAAATATTTACCGTCTCTGGTAAAGAAAAAATGTAAACAATAAATTCTGTTTACGCGATTAATTGAAAATCGAACAGTTTCACGATAGATTTTTATTGCAAAATGAAAGTGCAGAGATGTAGTCAGATGTAGGGAAAGAATTTTTTTTTCGTAAATATCTTTAACGTCACAAATCAATCATCCACCAAATAACGTGCACACAAATTCCAGACATTTTTTTTATTATACTCGTTCAACAAGATAAATAAAGAACATATCTGTATACGTATTTCATCGCATGAATAAAGATGGTTCCACGAGCGATATTGGCAACCATGCTTTTTTCTCCCTCTCTTTTACTGTTTCCCGATAAAAAACGAATTCCAATCGGGACGCAAACTAATTTTTCAAGTCCTGGAAATTTCACGCATATTTTCAAACGTGACGCAATATTCGAGATACGAGACAACAAAAAGGAGTTGCAAATGAGAGAAAAAAGTGGTCAAATCCAAAAAGAGTACGATGGAACGTGATGTTTCGTGCTTCGAGATAGGTTCAAGGGGGAATATCACGTGTCGCAAAAAAAATATTGATTGATGAAACAATAATAAACGATAAATAAAAAAAGTTGACGCGAATAAACCTAGAGTTCTAGAATATTTTTTGTGTTTCGGTTCTCGATCACAATAACATAGGGGAGAAAAAAAGGGGGATATTACCTTGGGAATAATTTAAAAATAATGTAGAAATTTTATAATTCCGTTTTAGTATCTTTTTTACTTTGAGATATTTTTGTAACTACATACAATTGAAATCAAAATAAAATAATAAATAAAAATAATTGGTTCTCAGTAATTTTTTAAAAGTAATTTTTTGAGATTATGCGCTTTAAAATTACTATTACTGAAATTGTCATTTACAAGTATTTTAGCATATTTAGGATTAGAAGTATATAGCAGTAAGCATAAAGTAAATAATTTAAAACAAAAATAGCACGGTAGCAAAGAACTTCTATGGAACCATTTAGAGGTTACTTTCTCAATTTTTCAGCGTATGCTTCATTCTGCTTTGCGTGTCAAGCGCGTCAAGCGTGTCAACAGGTCGGTGAGCAACTTTTACAAGGACGATACAAATTTTTAGCTGTGGTCGTCGGATTTCACGATGCGTCGTGTGTATTAGCATCATAATCGTTTCATAACGCCTTGACTTTAACACAATAATAAAACATCGTAGAACAGTGTCTAGCAGAGATGATTTTATTACGTATCATGAGCGCATGCTGATTCGGATAAATATCGACCTCAATTTCTATAAATATAAAAATAGGATCTCATAGTTTTCGTGATTAATCGTGTATCGTTGTTCGAATGTTCTTTCCTCTGATTAGAGAAGATTTAAATGTTTTAGAGTTCAGAAAATTTGTAATTTCCTGGTTTCAAATTCTACAGTTGAAACACTGTTTATTTTTATTTATTTAACAATTTAGAAATTTCTTTATTTCAAATTTTCCAAACTTTGCTGAAAATTTGATAAAAGGCATTACAAAGCTTTTCAGTTTCATTCAATTATTTCGTGTACGTTTCATTGTCCTGGTCATCTCAAAATAATCATTAACAAAGTAATTTGGAAATAATTATTGTCACGTGAAAATATGATATAGGTAATTATAGAGAAAGCGGTGAACGAACAGCATTATTTGTTTCGAAGGGAAGTTAAATATATGTGGATGACTGCGTAAACCATCATGTCAGATGGTAATATATGAAACGTTCATTTTCAGCGATTGATATAAACACGTTCTCATAACTGGTTATCATTGTTAATTAAAATGTACGCCATTTCTATCTAGAAATATTTGTTAAACAGCTACGACACTTTTAATCTCATGTTCACAAAATATTACACCTCAGAATTTCACAAAATTGAAAGGGAAACGTATTTTAAAAATATTTCTTTCTTTAGAATATACCGTGTGTCATAATAAGTGATGATCAGGGTGATCAGATGAATACTATGGACGAGGAAATACATATTTTGTATTTTAGTTTATGTATTATAATTCTTTTTATGTATTTTACAAGATTTACGTTAATTATACGTATATAATTTTATAATAAATACTGAAAAATATCCAATATCATTCCACGGTTACATGAATAATGGTGTGGTGATACTTAATCTAATAGACAAACGATATGATTTTAAGTACAATCAACTTAATTTCTTGAATAATGAATTTATTAAGGTTTGAAACGAAAATTTTTAAATATGCATAATCTTAATTTTGTTTTTTAAAGATGATTTAAAAAGATTAAAAAATGGAATAGTTTATTATGTTAGAAAATTTTTTAGCAAACACTTATTTACAAAAATTTTCCCTGTATCTTTTACAATTATAAGGTTGCGGATTAGCAGAAATTGTCAAAATGTGCAATACACACGTTATATGCAAAAATACAGAAAATATTCTAAGTAAAGCACACATTACATTAAGTAATCCGAAAGAAATCTTTATATAGATTTCACTTTTTTAATTTTATAAAGTCTTATAATCATGCTTGATGTAAAGAAGATTTGAACCAGTGTTTCTCAACCTGAGGTGATTATTTTTAGTTGCAAACTATGTGTTAAATATACTAAGCTAATTAAATATCAAGTTTAACTTATATTCTGAAATAACTGTTTTCCAGATGTGTTCGTCTAATTAAAAAGCTTTTTTATATCTTTATTTATATATAAATTTTGTAATTACATATGCTTGCAGCACGAGCATTCATTTTTTTAAAGGTTTCTTTGAATTTTTCTATTTTTAATAATTCCACGTTTATTTATAAATTATGAAGATACAGCTCACTTGATTATTGTAAGTGGGGGGTTAGATCTCAAAGAAGATTGGGAAACACTGATCTAGATATACACACATACAGTCAGTTACAAAAGTATCAGTACATTATTTTCATGAGAAAATTTATCTAACCAGAAAAAGAAACTGATTTGAATGAAAGTTTGTGTACATATAGAGCATAATGAAATGTATATGGAGCAATCTTTTTACCGACAAGAAATCTCTTTCAAGGGGTGAAATCAATCCTCGGAAGTTTCAACACTTTTTCATTTTTTCATTTTTTTAATACAATGTTTTGATATGAAGATCTTTGTCATACCTTGTACCATTACAAAATTATAGAAAACATAATAGTTACAAATTCTCTAATGCAGTGATTCTCAACTGAAATTTCGTGAAAAAAGGTGTAATTTGTTATGAGTCTATAAATTTATACAGAGTCCTTCTAATAATTATAGTTTTTATGAATATCATATTTTTAAAACATTGCTTTCCTTTTTTATTACTATATAACAGTGTAACCGTAACTTATGATATATATTAATTTGTAATTGTTAGTAAAAGATATATATTATACTTATTTCTATTTTGACTGGTTTATAACTTTAAATAGTTTAAGGTTCCGTAATTTTTCCCTGTAAGTTAAAAAGCTTAAGAATCACTGCTCTAATAATGTGAAATCTTTATTTTTTCCTCTTCGGTTTTTTAAATACAATTTCGTAATGATGCAAGATAGAACAAAACTTTTACCATAAGAAATATTCAGCTTTTGGTGCTCTATACCCTTATTGCAAAAAAAAATTTTTCAGAAAACATTGTATTAGAAAAAAAAATGAAAAGATGCTAGCTTCTGGGTCTTGATTTCATTCCCTTAAAGATATTTCCTGTTGACAACAAAATGGTTCCATGTAGATATGTACATTCTAGTATGCTCTACACGTACACAAACTTTCATTAAAATTAGTTTTTTTGGTTAAATGAATTTTGTCATGAAACCTTCTGTGACTGACTGTACATGCCCAGTATCCCTCAACTGGCAAAGGTGAAGCGTTCAAATGGACATTTTATATCAAATGGTCATATTATGACCTCTCTATATATAGAGCCAATATATCTATACGAAGGTTTCGTGCAAAATCACAGTTACGTTCACTTGGCGAGCCGATAGTGACTCACGAACTAATGCAATCATTTGTAATGCTTGCTACGCGAGAAATGACGTAACGAAAGCATATCCCGTCATATCCGCTGTTCCGAACGATACTTTTCCACAATTTATCGTGTCACTGTGTTGCTCGTGCCTGCATGATCTTATCTGCTGTTATATTCTGTAGTTTTATAATTTATATTTCATTTTTTTTCTCGCACTGCAATTGGAAATCGTTGAATCCTTTTAGATGGGAGAATTTAATTTATTCATTAACAGTTAATTAGTATTGAAGAAAATATGTGAAAGGTAATTGTATAGGCATTTTTTTCAAGAAGAATGATCTTATCTGCTACTATATTTTATAGTTTTATAATTTATATTTCGTTTTTTTCCGCACTGAAATAGGAGATTTTTAATTTTTTTTTACATGGCAGAATTTAATTTATTCATTATCAGTTAATTAGTATTGAAGAAAATATGTGAAAGGTAATTGTATAGATATATCTTTCAGGAAGAACGCAACAGTTTTACGAATTTTTCTCAATTTTTTAATCGCATTTAGCCTGTTAATCTATTAAGAACCAGTCACACGTATTTGCAGGAACGAATAATGATCCGAGTGAAATAAATCTTGTTTCATTAATTTTTACCAATGCATTTGAAAGAGGTACTGATTAAGAAACGACCTGATTAACCCGTTAATGCAGCACTTCATTTGCAGTTCTTTTTTAATGAATTCACGCTATTGGGTTTTGCTGTTTAACATTGTGGTTATACAGGATTATTAAGAAAATTCTTTAAATTTCCTTTTATAACCATAATATTAAGTTTGTAAATGAAATTTTCGTAGAAACGAACACAAGCGTTACAAATAAATAATAAGCATAAATTTCAGACTAACACAATGTTAAGAAACGAAGTTCAGTAATATAAATTGTCTGAAAGAAATATTGTGGATTAAATGTTGCATTAATGCGATATTGGTCACATCATTAATGGGTTAACCAGGTCACTTTTTAATCATCATCTCTTTTACGTGTGCAAGTAAAAATTAATTGTTTCATTCAATTCATTTGTAATACTTGCAGATTGTCGTGTAACATGTTACTCATATAAATTTAACAGTACGTTAAAAAATAAAAAATCCTTGAAATATACATAGATAACAGGTATCTACAATGTACAGATAACAAGTTACGGTAAATGGAATAACAATAAGCGTTTAGTTGATACGTCTACGAAGTTTTTAGTTGTGACTTTTAAATTATCCATATAATTTATTTGCAACATGCGTGATCATTTTTTTCTCCTTCAGAGAGTTCCTTCGAATTTTTCTACCCTTGATAGCTCCGCATTTATTTATAAATTATTGGTTCTTTATTTATAGTGTAAAGTCGCTTCGTGGACTTTGGCGAATAAATACTTAACGATTTTATTTATCAATTGGTCCGAAGATACGGAGAGCCACTTGGTCTACTTTCAGTTCTACATTGCAATTCACATAGTTTCACAAATTTTGAGATCTCTGTTTCGTGGAAAATTTAATCCTCTAGATCTGTATCTCACTGGAAATCCAAGATTTAGGAACGATAATCTTGATGGAATAGAATTAGCGAAGTAGGTTTTTATCTTCGAAAAAATATCTCGACCAAAGTATCTGTTTTTCAAGCGATATCAAATGCAGAATAAAATGTTCGTTTGTTTAATTAATATCCAAAAGTTTGAAACGTTACGAAATATCTAGGATCAGTAACCTTTCTTGCAAATGAGATCTCTAATCTAGGATCGCCGTTCTAAATGAAATCCAGAATCCTCTTTGAAGGAAGATCTAGGACCGGATATCCACTTTCATAAAAGGTAGTAAAAAAAGCACGATTTGAGGATAGCAGAGATGAAATTAATCTTTTATTAAAAATCACCCGAGTTCGAAGTCGTTTTCTGGTTGTTAATTTATTTAATCATTTATCACAAGATGACGGTATTTTTTATGGAACTTCATATTTGTTATAATAAAATTGTTAGCGCTGTATTTCTTCTCGCGTTAACCCTTTGCACTCGGCTGTCCCTTCTCATGGGACATCGCAAATTTTCAGACTTTATTTCAGACCCAGACGTTAAATAGTCATATATGTAAATTTTAATATACGACTTAACTAAACTAAACGAAGTTTAATATACGTGAATCATAGTAAATATTTCGAATTTGAAAATTTTTGAAGTTAGTATCATTAAACGACTAACGGTCACCTCTCGAGTGCAAAGGGTTAATGTGGAGTGGTTGCACGCATAGATTCGTTGAAATTCTAACTATCACGCTACATTGTATTGGCTACAAGAAAGACATTCGATTTACGACTTTGCTGTACATACTTTGGCCTTTACTATGCAGGCGTCCCTCGACTTTCGCACATTCTACTTTCGCACAATTCGCTATATCGTACATTTTTAAAAATTCAACTTTTTGGGTTTTTGCGATCAGATGACCCTTCTGGGGGAACATTAGACTTTAGCCATCAGACTACAATGTTGTTCCGATCAGTACTTCAAAACACAGTTTTTGGTGAATATTTTTTATATCTCTCTACTTTCGAACACTCAACGTTCGCACACACTTTCAGGAACCAATTGTGTGCGAAAGTCGAGGGGCATTTGTACTTTATTAGGCTCGGGTCCAGGTAATGAATACATAGCAGTGTACAAAAGTTTAAAACTAGAGAGTTAAAAAAAATGATGTAATTAATATATGAGAAATAGTACAGTAAACAAATTTTGTGTTCTGTATTAATCAATAAGTACTATATTACCTTATTAACAATAAAAATGAATGTACAGACAATATCTATAAACCGTGGTACTATACTTTATATTGTCTATTCGTCGTAAAGTTATGTCCGCTACTGTACCTCTCTCGGAATTTCTCGTGACCAAATTGTAGCTGTGTATTGTATGTCCCAAGTTATTCGTATTTAACCCTTTCGTTACGGCAGTCTGCTCCACAGAGTGACACCACTGAACGAGGCACCGCGCCGCGAAGTTTGTACATTGCATGTCGGTGTTTAGTTATTTGAGAAGTTATTTACATATTTACAAATTTTGCTATTATTATAAATAAAAATACAATTTATTATAGTCAGCACCTGGTACACTAGTCGTCGCGTGGACGCCGAATATATACGGCACCCGTACACACAAGTCGTCGCGTGAACGCCGAATATATACGGCACGCGTACACACAAGTCGTCACGTGGATGCCGGATATATACGGCACCCATAACGAAAGGGTTAACCGTTTGAGTCCTAGGGGTTATTGAAAGAACACTGTCGAAGAATCCCAAACAGCGCAATCGTGCTTTCTCTAAATGAGTACGAAAAGACCCAAGCAGAGCGATAGCACTTGTTTTATTTTATGTTGAGAAATACCAAGCAGCGCAATAGCACTTATGTTTAAATTTTTATTTTGTAATGTATTATTGCATTATTATAGTATTATTGTAAAATGTACTATTTACATTAACCAGTTAACTGTGATTGACGAGTATACTCGTCATGGAGAAGTGGCACGATTTTGTGTGTTGACGAGTATACTCGTCATGCGTATAAACTAGTGACCATTGGCTATTTAAATTGTAATTTTTGAGAAAAACAAAACATATTCTCAAATTTCAAGATGTTTAGAATATGTTGAGGCCAGGCCGGAATAAAACAAACGAATAAAAAATATAAATAATTTGAGATAAACTCATGCGCCCCCGCATGCACCGGCTGAAACAGCTTATTAGTTCACATAACGAATTTATTATGTGCGATGATAACGTTTTTTAGATGTTAGCGTAAAAGGGACAAACGCAAAAGTGGGAAAGCTAATTTATTATAAGATTCCTTCAGGGATGGTCCGCCACAGGACAACAGGAATTTAAATTCTTATCTTTATATGTATTTAATTTTTCTTGTGTTTTTCGTTTAATATGTATGTAATATATGTTTGTGTTAACCAAATGAGTAGATATTAGTAATAAAATTGTCAATTTTATATAATAAACCCATCTTTTTGATCCAATATTTTAACAGCGACACTTACTCTGTGATTGACGAGTATACTCGTCATCGCTCAATTTTCACGACACATATAAGTGCGCGCTTTAAAAAGGGGGCGCCACAGTTAACTGGTTAAACGAAGCTGTATGATGTACTTGCTTCAGTACATCTGAGTGCGTTTCGGCAATTGGTAACGCACCGTCAGTTGTCCACAACGTTCGAAATGTGCTGGGTTTTCACGACATAAAATCACAACAGCGCGATCGCGATATCTCGTCGTTCGGTGCGCTTGCCAAAAATACCAACGACGATATATCGTTGCGTCTCCGTTGGAGCCTTATATTTATGTTATTCTTATGATTTTCAACAAATATTGAAACACGATTGGCATCGTTTTATTCTCCATTTATTTCGCAATATGCTGCTTTTTAAATTTTGTTAATATCAGTCCTACTTTAGTTTTTACGAGAATTTTCGCAAACCTCTGCAAATTCGTCGATTCGGCCCGGTATTCTTCGCTTAGGTACGCTCCTTTCGCTCGGTGCTAAAAGGGTTAAATGGTTAATCGAATTAACTCTGTTTGAAAGGTATGGTTAGACCACGGTTTATGACTTTTGTGGCGTGTAGGAGGAAGTGGGGTTTAGTCGTAGGTTAACCGTTTGAGTCCCAGGGGTGGTTGAAAACATCTTGTCGAGAAGGGCCACGCAACGCGATAGCGTTTGTCTTGTTGGTTCGTATCGAGAATCAGTTCACAGGTATTTTTAATTTTTGAAACAGCAACTAGAAATAAAGTGTATCTGCTTGTATAGTTTATGTGATAAAATGAAAGTACAAACGTGACTGACATGCATTGGTAAAGTTGAGCGCGCTGACCTCTGGAGAATATTTGTAGCGGTCAAAAGTATAGTTGGATCTTTTCGACATGGAATTAGCGTTCGTAGAACTCAAACAGTTAAAGGTGTTCTCTCGAAGGTTGTTACTGTTCGTACGGTCGTTGAGAATGTTTTATCGAGAAATTGGAGGAAAAATGAGAAAATGTTTGGGGGCTGTGGCTGTTGCTAAGAGAAGGAAAGAGAGTAGGAAAAGGAATGGGAAAGCGGAGTTTCGTCCGGGGCCTGCTAGTGAACTTATCAATAAGGCTACCTAGTAGGCCCATGCTTCAGACACATGGATAGGAAGAGACAACTTGTATATACAGGGCGTTTGGACGAAGCTGGGAGAAAATTGAAGCAACATTCTAAGGCGAAAATCAAAAGTAATAATATTGTGTTTGGCGTTTTGCTTATTAGTTATAAGCGATTAAAAAAACGGGCTATTTTACGTCTGAGAGCAGGCAAATGGAGCAACACGGTAGGTAATGTCACTGCCTACGCAGAGATGCTCAGACGGAACAATGTACGAAATACAGCTTACCTCTAAACAACTACAGAAATGCACGTAATTATGACTGAGCATCACTGCATTAGCCAGTGACGTTACCTACCGTGTTGCTCCATTTGCCTGCTCTCAGGCTTAAAATAGCCCGTTCTTTTAGTTTCTTGTAACTAATAAGCAAAGCATCAAACACAATATTGTTACTCTTGATTTTCATCTGTGAGGGTTACTTTATTTCTTTACAAAATAGCCTTTCGTTCGTAAAATACGGTTGCTGTCTTACTAACTAACTATGCCCTTTTTCTCATGCTTTTATGGGCGCATCCCCACTTTGCACTTTCTCGAAAAACAAACCCGCCGTTGAGGACCTCTGATTTATGGGAGCCCTAATGACCACTCTGGCCATCGTCACCCCTGATTATCTGGTTCCTCTTACACATCTTAGAATGTTGCATAGAGTAACCTCTTTAATTTTCTCCCAGCTTTGTCCGAACACCCTGTATATAGAAATCGTGGTCGGGCTAGAGCACTTGCGAGGAAGGTAATCGGTAAATCGCTCCTAGTACCGAGGACTGGAAGGTCGCCATAGGGCTGAAGAAGGAAATTCAACTTGCAAAATGTAGAGATAGAAAGATAAGGAATGCAGAATCGGTAATCGTCAGCGATCAGAGTTTTTGGGTCCGCAACACATGGCAACCACGTTTGCCGATCTAGATAAAAAAAAAAAATGGCCACAGTCGAGCTTGTCCAAGGAGATAGCCGCGTGTTCTTTTGTTTCCAAGCAATGAACATTATTGTCGTGGCGAGAATTGTCAGGAAACATAAACAGCTGCACGCGAGCGACACGTGATCCGACCAGGGCCGTATCGTGTTGTCCAGATTTCCGCATGGTAGGAAAGAAACTAATTTTCTAAACAGAAATTAATAAGGTACCTGAACCAAGCTTGGGACCGAATTGTTTTCAGACCCGAGCTCAAGTACTCATTGTCAGGAGATTAAAATTTTGCATCATGCGAGGGCTTTTCTTTAGGGCCGTTAACACTTTAATGGCCGCGCGTCTGCGCGTTTAAACTTTGCCAGGGGCCGGCAATGTTTTTGAAGAATTAATTAAAAAAAACACCTTGTATAAATTCACGAAATAATTTAACATGTGCGAACATACACACATTTTTAATAAAGAAAAAACACAGTAACAATAAAGTGACAAAAAATGTAAAAAAGGAGTTAGTTTACTTTTTATTAGTAATGCTTTTGATATGCGTGTATACAGGTAAACGTAGAGGCACAAGGAAGTATATGTATTTTTCCATCAGAACTTGAATTGATGAAATATTTGAGTCTGTTTCACATCAACGAGCTTTTCAATCGCGAAGGATATGCTTGAAACCATGACGTTAATACACTGTTTTAATAGTTCATGGTGGTAAGTCTTTATTTCATGCTTCATGCTGACAACACATGCTTTTTTAAAAATTGTTTTGTGAGTGATGTGCGGGCCGCATGAAAGTAATTAGAGGGCTACGGGTTTTTCATCACTGCCGTAGATCATTCCTGACAGTTATCCAACTTTTAGTGTATCACCGGTTGCCCTCCTAACTGTAGTGTGTATTCCAAACGGCGATATATCGTCGCTTGCCGCTAAAAGGGTTGGTGTAGATGCGTGCGTTATACTGGGTAATCGATAGTTTCGCACTAATAGCCTCGACTACATGCTCGATTACCGTAGTGCGATTATGCTGTTAGCTTAAGGTGCTGCGTGAAAATCTGCATTGTCAAAAAGTTTTTCTGCGACGCTATTTAACACTGGGTTTACGGGACCCGTTAATTTATCCCTTTACTGCATGAATTAATAAAGCGTCGAAAAAAGAATTGTTTCACGGTGGGAATAGCTTTATTTAATTATCAATAAGACATATTAAAAGAAAAATAATGTAAAAGTTTTATATTTTGGTGCATACGAGACCAAATATGGAATCGAAAAAAAAACTAGTTGTGAAGTATAGAAAACAGTTAAAAAGCGGAAAAATTATTATCCGTCGAGAAAGATGAGTATATCAACTCCATGAAAATATTTTTTCTGTCAAAAAGTACTTACGTTTTACTCTGTTATCGTTTTCTGAAAATGAATCACTCGCACCTCAATTCTGCTTTCTCACCCATTTGCATAAAAGTGAGGTTATTTCGAAATATCATAAAATCATAGACAATTTTTTCGCGTTTTATTATTGCTAAATATATATTTGATGGATTAAAATAGTTTGAATTATTTTATAATACTTAATTTCGAAATAAAATTGAATCAAAACTGCAATGCCATATATGGGCCCATATGCGTTAAAGGTTTAACACTTAGCCGACCGAATGAGGAGATCTCCCATTTCTTTCTGAACAAAGCGCTGCAATTGATTCTATTTGCTTTTGTTATTAGTTAGTCTTAAACCAGTACTGTTAATAAATTCTCCAAAGTAGAATTTTTAATAAATTCAACACTAGCTCACGACCAATTTATAACAAAAGTAAATAGAATCAATAGCACCGCTTTGTTGAGGAAAAAGTGGAAGATCTCCCCATTCAGTCGGCTAACAAGGAGAGTGCAAGCCCTTCGGGTCACCGATTTAGTTGAAACCTTGCACACTTGCAGATCTAGTCATTCTGTTCACGAAAATATAGCACTATAGGGGCAAACACTCAATATTTTTCAAGATAATCATGATTAAAGTTTTATTATTACGGTAAGTATAATTCTATAATTTTATTCAAAGTGTTTATGAAGTAATAAAATGGTTTACCGGGAACGTACAAGGATTTGTACGCCGCGGACTGAAGTTCAAATCCGTGAGGACTTATTTGCTAACTTTTTTTTCTTTTGTTTTTCAATGTATCTTTTTTATTTTCTGTTCATTTTTTGTTCGCAGAAAAATCGATTGATTACAGTAAAATTCGAGGAGCGCGGTAGGGTTAACAATTCAGAATATCATATAACTTGAAAGGAAAATGAAAGGAAATTGACAATCGTTTGCCAACAGTAGGATTATTCTTGTAAAATGAAATGGATTGTATGATTGATAAAAATCAAAATAAGTAGGAGTTGACTACATTTTTACATTTTTAATTGTTACAAATAAACCAATAGTATTTGGTTAAGTTGTTCTATACCAAAAGTTTACATATTTCGTTGGGTAAACGGATGTAATTTTTTAAATCGCTATAATTTAACCCTTTGCAGTCGAGAGGTGACTGTTAGTTGTCTAATAATGCTAACTTCAAAAATGGCTAAATTCGAATTATTTACTAAGATTCGCCTATATTAAACGTCATTTAGTTTAGTTAAATGATATACTAAAATTTACATGTATAACCATTGAACCCCTGGGTCTGACTAATAAACAAACTAACCAAAGTCTGAAAATTTGCGAAACTATCATTTAGTGACTAACAATCACCTCTTGAGGGTAAAGGGTTAACTTAATTGTAGTTTTTATCACATTCGTATCAGTGGTAACAGTAAGTCAATTAACGCTAGCAGGATCAGTTGAGGTTAGTTGACTAACAGGAAAAATAACAACATTAACAAAAATTCCTACTGTAGAAAAATGATGAAATCATTTATTTAAACAATTTTCATTGGCCTTAATTATTAATAATAAACAAGTTTGAACGTGCAAAGTGTTTAAAACATATTGTTGAATAAAAGAAGTATTCAACTGAAGCAATACTTCAGTTTCATAAAAATTTATCTTCGTTTTATAACTAACATTTGTGAAGTGCACGAATACATTATACGCATGATATTTCGTTCTCGATGGCATTTTTTTTTAATTTTTAAGTAATAATTTATGAAAACTAAGTGATATTTTTTAGTTTTGTCATCTATATAACATACTTTTACACACTGTAATACGTTTTTGTTGATTAATGCATATTTCTGCTATATGTGTGCAATAGAAGTCAAAGTTATACTAGTGTACGAATACTTTTTGCACCGACTGTATGTACAGTGGCTTCAAAAAGTATTCGTACACTGTGTTACAAATAAATTCATTTAACCTTAAACTTTTGATTTCAATGAAAGTTTTTAATACAATTTTATAAATATATGGAACGTAATAGTATGTTTATGGATTAATTTTTTCTTTCAATAGTTTTTCTCGTATTTTAAATATAATTTTGTAATGGTGTGTGATAAAGCAAAACCTTTTGAATGAAAGATGTTCAATTTTTAATCTTCTATCACTCAGTCATAGAAAAAGATTCCAGAAAAACTTGTATTCAATGCATGAAGAATCGCTAAAACTTTGAGGATAACTTTTAACCACTCAAAAAGAATTCCTGCCGAGAACAAAAATTGATCCATGTATAACCCATTATGCTCTATATACATGCAAACTTTCATTGAAATCAGAATTTCAGGATTAGGTGAATTTTCTTAAAATGTAATGTACGAATACTTTTTGGAGCCACTGTATACTGGTCTTCCAAGATCACCTGAGACAATTGTGGATTATCCAAAGGAAAGTTTCACTTCATACACTTTTTGGAGTAACGATTATGTAAATAGAAGGATGGTTTTATAAATTTCTAAATTTGTTATCCGATAAAATTTGCTATTTTGTTTGCTATCTCTTATTGTTATTTTTATTTGTTTTATTGACATTTTGAAAGATCTTGTGAAAAATATGGTTTGTTATGTAATTTACTTGCTTCACCCCCTTGCCCTTGTCTTTATTTCTTTGATAACGCGCGATAGTGTGAGCTTGGTATGCATTTAATACAGCGGAACAGTTTACAATTCCACTGGATTATAGTTAGATCTTCACATTTGCACAAATGCTGATGATCTAGATATAATATAAGCAGTTCAAGGTAATGATTAACCTGTTAACCAGGAAAAACTAGCAGACTCGTCACGCTGATTACCTATTGTTGTTTCAAAAGTAATAACTTATTTTCTCATAGGTCTTTTACAGTTTCAAGCGTATCCTTACGTAACGCTCACATTTAGAGTATAATAAGAATGACCTGATTAAAATGAACTCTATTTTATTAATTTTTAATTTAAGAATTCAATAAAATTCTGTTTCGTTGTATTGGCAAATTTCTTAGCTATTATTATCATAAAATACAAATTTTGTCCATTGAACGTTTATCTACATAAATATGTATGTACACGTTTATATGTTGCATAAATTATAGCTTAAATAGAAACAGTACAGGGATAGTCGCATAACTTCTGAAGTATGCACTCTCCAAAAAAAGGGTTTTATATAAAAATTCTATGTTCTCTTTGATAACGTACAAAGGTGAAACGATTTTTTTTAAATAGAGCATTTGTTTATGAAATTCTAGAGAATTTTGAATTTTTTAAATAGAATGTATACCATTTTGTATGAAAATTGGAGAGGCACTGAATTTTCTATAAGAAAATATTAAACTTTATTTTCCTTAAACTTAATAACTAACGAGGTATTTGTAAAAACGTTTTTCGTGGTTTCACTATTTATGTTAATTGTAGCAGGTGTTCAAAATGATGTGAGTTAACTTTCATACGTATAATATTTGTGCAGTTTGTTAATAAATAACGACATTGCAAATTCAATTTTAATAATTTTTATATAAAATACTTTTTGAGAATGCACACTTTTATTAATTCCGTTTTTTAAGCTATTGTAATAAAAATAAAATCCGGTGTAAAGATATTGTTCCGAAATCACAAATTTTGTTACATTTATATAATGGTGAACATAAAATACTTACTCACGTATGTAAACAAATAGACAAATGTAGAAATAATAATCAAATAAACTGTAATTAATTTGTTATAACAATAGTGATGCACTGCCGTAAATTCCGTCCAGGTAGCTTTTCAAGACTAAATCTTTGAAATATGTAATATTACTAACAAATAGAAATCATATGCTCCGCAGACGCAATGAGCTTTACTGGCCGCGCAACTGTTACTGATTCAGAGCAGCATTAACCCTAGATTCATAAACATTCGTCTTACAGACCGCGCAAAATACGTAAACGCTTGTAACTTTTAAAGTGAAAAAGATAAAAAGATGAACTTTATGTTCATTTTCATTTCAGAAAATTAATGATTAATAAACAGCTTTACAGATTTAAAGTATGTTTTATTGCTTCTTGTATTCTATAAAACAAAAATCATCAGTATAATATGTTCGTCTGAGAAACGAATGTTTATAAATAGTGTATCTCCTATGCATGTTTATGAATCTAGGGTTAATGTGCTTTACGCATTCTTGGCATAACGAATAACGAGCGCCATCGCACTCTTCGCAATTTTGGCAAAACATGAGATGCGCTCCTCCCCACTCAAACGATTAAGAAAGAAATACTGCATACAAAACTGCATGTACGGAACTTGTATATATTACGTTAGATTCAAGAAACACTCAAAATCATATGATTTGTTATCATTTTGTCGCGTACTATATCATGAGTATGTCAAATCTGCTACATTCTACAGCCAAATAACAATCACGTAAAATAGTAGTCGAATCACTTGCATGTTTATTTGTTACGCGTAACAATAATTCTTTCCTTCTTGCCGTTGAAAATTTGTTCAAGACCAAGATTTACATGGGTTCCAGTTGAATTAACACTAGATTGCCGGATGCTGGGTGTGTACAGGTAACCCTCCTATAACACGGTAGATAGGTTCCTATAAAATGTCGTGTTGTGTGAAACCGTGATGTATGAGACCCAGAGTCACTACAAAAAGGAGGTTACGTTCCGAAAACTTATTAAAAATATAAATGTTTTTACAACAGAAAATAAAAATATTTTTATTTAATGCAACTTCAATTTAATAAATTTCTTCGTCGAGACTGCTCAGTATAATCAGCCGAAAATGTTTTTTTGGTGGAACAATATTGCCTGCACTTTCAGAACTTTTTTTTTCATTTAAAGTTGTTGCATTTTTCTCATTTTTAAAAAGATCTATAATTTCACTTTAATTGCTGGTTCTTACTAGGTCACTGTAAATTTCTCAGTATGTAGCTAAACAGTTTTGCAGTTCCCTTTTGAATTTTCGGCTTTTTTCAGCGGAAGGGTTTGCATTCAAGAAAAATGACTCGAGATTTTCAGCTAATCTTAGGTCTTGTAATTTTTTTTAAAGTTAAATTATTAACTCAAACAGTTAAGAAATTACAGCTGTAGGAATACAGTGTTGTACAAAGATTTTTGCAATTTTCTTATCGTGTTAGAGCGAAACCGTGTTATAGGATGCCGTGTTGTAGGAGAGTTGCCGTAATTTATGAATCGTGTTATAGCGAAACCGTGTTATAGGATGCCCTGTTGTAGGAGGGCTACCTGTACCTATTTTACCTGAAATGAGTCAATTTGACTCAAACATGAAAATTGTAGTTTTTAAGAAAAATAAAACTTTATTTTTAACCTTTTGTACTCGAGAGGCGACTGTTAATCCACTAATGATACTAACTTCAAAAATTTTCAAATTCAGAATATTTACTAACATTTGCCTATATTAAACTTCATTTACTTTAGCTAACTAATATACTAAAATTTACATGTATCTCTACTTGTCCTTTGAGTCCAACTAATAAACAAACTAATTAAAGTTTGAAAATTTGCGAAACTATCATTTGGTGACTGACACTCACCTCTCGAGCGCAAAGGGTTAAGAACGTTTGTTCAAAACAATTTTTACATATATATGCTGTTTTTAAAATACATTTTTTGCAGATCTTTTTATTACATTTAGCACAAACGCCCTTACTTCTATTCCTTTCTGATGATACTAGAACTTGACAAAATCACAAGTGAGTCAAATTGACTCACTCCGGCAATCTAGCGTTAAAGAGAATTCCAGCGTGCAGAATTATTCGTTCCGTTGGAGACTCGTTTGCAAACGATTTCCATATCGAATGGCTCCCGTTGCACCGCACAATACCTACTTGCTGCAACTATGAAATTTACTACGCGCATTAAACGTGATAGCATCGATGGAATCCGGGTAGAGATTGTTGTTTAATCTCGATAAGACGCATTTATTTACATAACACTTGCCAGTTTAGAAAGGATTAACTCTGCACGGTAATACACGCTCGCCACGCTTCGTTGACCGTCAAAGTAATTTTTTCAGACAAACTTATAATTGCCATCCGATTGTATATTCATGTATATACAGTTTTAGTATTGTTTAATAGAAGTTTCATCGCTCAGAAGTCGATCCAAGTCCTTTTGACTGCATTGCGTTGCTCTCATTTCTTTTTTCTGAATAATGTTCTAATTTTTAAAATTTCACGAAGATTCCAGGCTTTTTGAAGAAATATATTTTTCTTGAAAGATAGAAGCGACAACCAAGACGAAAATTATACGTTGTCCTAGCTTGGTAAATGCTACAAAGAATTATTAGTAACGGAATCGAGTAAAAGATTTATTCTTTCCTGAATCGAAGAATAAGTTCAATTTAAAAGAATTAACACTAGATTTATGGACATTTTTTGTATACCTATTTCCAGGAATAAGGTATACATCAAACAGAATTTGAAATTGCAGAACTGAGAGGAAAATAGATTTGAGTATACAGTAAAACCTGTTTTTGTGCGGTGGATTGAGACCGCATAAAAGAAATCGTACAAACAAATATTGGGAAATTTTATAAATAGTTACATATAATAAACAACTTTGTACGATATATTACCAAAAAATTTTTTTATGCGGCGGACAGGAACCGCATAAAAAAAGTCGCACTTAGAAAACACGTCAATTATTTACGAAATAGATGAGAGAATGCTTTCAATTGAATTAAATAATTAAATTAGACCTGGAAAAATTGTGTAAACATTTAATTCTTCATTGTACATATACACGGAGAAGTTTTCAAATTGTACATTAAATAGTCCGCTGCTACTCGTCGTAATCCAAAACGCGCATCTTCTTGTGGCGAATTGGTTCAAAATCGGTTTCGTCGCTTGAAGATAGGGTTTCAATTCCACAACATGTGTATGTACATTGATAGGAAACATTAAACTGGTGCCAACGCCGCTGAGATTCATATACCGCATAAAAATAAATAGCACAAAAATAAAATCGCACAAAAACAAAATTGCATAAAAATAAAATCGCACAAAAATAGGTTTTACTGTATTTGTATCGTCCCAACGATAAAAAAAAGCAAAAATTGCTAGGAATAATGGTAATGGTTTTTGCAAATTTTGCTCAAGAAGTTCGAAACCCATCAATTTGACGGATTCCATAAACCTAATGTTAAATTGCAGAATAAAAAATAAATTCTACATTTATTCTCTATCTTTATCTATTATCTTTTTTTTTTAATTAAAATCGTGTACCTATCGAGTAAATTTTTAGGGAAAATTTTTTTCATAAAACACCTTGTTTTTAAGGATGGCGATCATTTACAGAGAAGAGTATTAATATTTTTGTAATCGAGAAAGGTTGCGAATAATTAATAGCTGGGATAACGTTAGTTCGACCTCGTTAATGGAAACAAACGCCGGAATTTTCCCTGGAAAATCGTTTAATTTTTAATTGCAACGTTTAATTGCCGGAGCCATGTTCCGGCGCGGATCGAACCCATTGTGAAATTGTGGTTCGCTGAGAACGTTTTTCTAACGTTCCACACGGAATTTTATAATTGTGCTTAGGCCTGTTATCTGTTGGTTTCCTGTTACGAGAACCCGGTTGAAAATAATGAATCATCTCGTTGTAGCGTGTTCAAAGGACGTTGATCGAAGGAGAAAAAAATACATCTAAACGTTGTGGTTTTTGAAGAAGATTTATTCGCTTGATAAGTCAGCTTCAGGCCCATAAATTCAAATTTAACAGTGATCTACACAATTCGGTATACTTACAAAGGATACCTACTCAATTAATAAATATCTTGCAATTATGACTTTTCACTTTTCCTTTTTTTTTTTTATCAAATTCATTTTTTAACCCCTTGACATACGAATTAAATGGAACTTGATGCGACCGAAAAATACCATTTAATTTCGCTCAACTGAACGGTTACGTGAAGGCTGAGAAAGAGTATATTTTATTTTGAAATTTCGATTTTTCATTCAGATTGATGTTAATAAAGAACATCTAAATAATATTAAAAAATAATAATCGACGCACGAGTGAGGCAACTATGTAATCTAATTGTATACTGCACGGCGTCCGTCGAAAAAAGCGCTTGACGAGTCTGACTCGTCAAAGTCTACAGTGGCCCGTAAAATGAATGACGAGTCAGACTCGTCATTGTATGTCAAGGGGTTAAGCATAATTATAAGAAAATACTGTATCGGAAGCTTTTACAATATTCATGTAGAAGAAGCGGTTTAACCAGGGTCTAAATATGAAGCAGAACTGAGTAAAATGATATTTTGCATATTTAACACTAGATTTGCGGACATTTTTTGTATATACAGGGTGTTCGGACAGCCCTGGGCTTAAATTGAAAGAGTAACTCCCTGAGACATTCTAAGACGAAATCAAGAGTAACGATTTTGCGTTTGAGGCTTTGTTTACGAGTTATAACTAGTTAAAGATATCGTTTAATCCGGACTGTGCGACGCTTGAGCATCACTGTGGACTCAGCGACGTTACCGACCGAGTTGCCTCGGTTACCCGCTCTCAAGAGTCGAACGGTCCGGATTAAACGGTATCTTTAACTAGTTATAACTCGTAAACAAAGCCTCAAACGCAAAATCGTTACTCTTGATTTTCATCTTAGAATGTCTCAGGGAGATACTCTTTCAATTTAAGCCCAGGGCTGTCCGAACACCCTGTATATTTCCAATATACATATGCTAAGGAATAAACACTCAAACGGTCAACACTTTGACTGCCATGTTGGTCATATATGACCGGCCACGGTTTCTCCTGTGACGCCACGGTGGTCATTGCTGACCGGAGCCTTTCAACTACTTACAATCGTAAGAGTTGAATAAAAATTAACGATTAGCGCATTTTGAACGTTACCGATAATTAAAGGATACTTTGAAGTAAAAAGGGCATCATTAAATAATTAAACATCTTTATTAAAAAATCGAAAATAAAAGATTAATTTCTATGAAATATTGCATCTAGCAGTGTACTTCTGTGGCGTTCTGAGCAAAAATTGACAGTTAATGGATTTTGAACATTACTGATAATAAGAGGTTACTTTGAAGTAAAAAGTGCCCCATTGGACGATTACAAATTTTTATTAGAACATCGAAATTAAAAGATTAACACTGTGACTGCCACGTTGGTCATATATGACCGCCCACGCTTTCTCCTGTGACGCCACGGTGGTCATTGGTAACCGGGGTCCTTCAACTGTTTACAATTGTAAGAGTTGACAGTAAAAACTGTCCCATTGAATGATTACAATTTTTTATTAGAACATCGAAATTAAAAGATTAATTTCTATGAAATAATGCATGTAGTGATATACTCCTGTGGCGTCCTGAACGAAACATGTGATTTCGATGTGACGACAGTCAAAGGGTTAACACGTTCGCGGAAAGTAAAAAGCTCAGTGAGGTGCAGAAATAGACACGCGATTTTTTTCTAAATTAATTGTGATATCCGAAATGTGATTAGACACATTTTGTAAGAGAAGTCGGAATATCACATTTTAACAGTTATATTCAATAAATGCTATAGCATCCACGAAGATATTTAAAGAAATGAAATTGAAAAGTGTACAAAAAAATACCTAATATAAGGGAAATAAATTTTAGCAGTCACAGTAAAAATCATAGTAAATTTTCAAATGTGTAGGCATCATAATAAGTTTACCACATTTCTATGAAAAATTACAAGCTGGATCATTTTGACCCCCTTAGTAGTTCTAGTGTTAAGGAAATTTGAATCGAGGTTATATAAAATTAAATCAATAATAATTAGTTTTAAAATTTGAATGCAATAGCATTCACGTCATTCTGAATCACAATGAACATGAGTGCTATAGCATTCACCTTCGCGAACGTGTTAATGAACGAAAGGAACCGTTTTTCTCAATATCTTCCTCGCGAATTTGTTTCGTATGAAATAAACCAACAGTAGGGAAGGGATAGGTAGGGACAAGGGGATTTAAGGGGGCCTATTAGCTCCTCGCCATAAGGTTCACGAACCCCATGAGTCATTTCGCGTCACGCAATGACACGGAGCCGTGTAAGCCCCACAATTTTCTGTGCTGACCGTGTAACGCATCGCTGGTGCTTCCAAGAACCGCGACGATATCGTTCGGCCTTCGTGTGTACACTTCGTGTCTCTGCTTTCGCCTCTCTTTCCATGTTTTCCCGTTTTTTTCGACGTGGTGATGATAACCCCGCGGATCATCTTTCCGTCTCTGATTCCTCTTCTTTTTCTTCTTTTCTTTTTTCGTACACGCTTCTTGTTCGTTGACCGATAATCCAACAGGTTTGTTCTACGTTGAGTTCTGATTCGAGTTAACCCTTTGCATTGTAAAATCGTGAGAGACTTGTGATTAGAGATTATCCTCATTATTACACATTTACCTAAAATATGCGTACCAGTCGAGTATCGTAATTTTATATTTGCTGACTCGATCAACAGAATTTGTACTCTTGCAAATAATTTCTCAATCGATCTATGCAGTGGCTTCAAGAAGTATTCATACACTGTATTATAAGAAAATCCACCTAATCCTGAAATTCTGATTTAGCAAACTCGTTCTGACCTCGACGCATAAATTCACGTTCAGATTCATATAGTTTTAGTCCTTTCCTCGAGATTTATTCCTGGTGCATCCCGTAAAAACACACGAATGCGAACATACAGTGCGCGACACTTGATTAAACGCAGTGACATTTTCATTGTATCTTTGTTTAATGATGTTGAAATTAATGTGGTTTATTTTTTTAATATGATAGATCATATTTGATGAAAATTTACGCCTTTACTTTCTGAAATTATTTATTCATTACAAAAATATTCGCTTTTTTAA
The DNA here is from genome assembly GCA_033822845.1 of Tetrapedia diversipes. Classification (NCBI taxonomy): domain Eukaryota; kingdom Metazoa; phylum Arthropoda; class Insecta; order Hymenoptera; family Apidae; genus Tetrapedia; species Tetrapedia diversipes. The sequence continues at coordinate 659,314 of JAOPTO010002473.1, read as the reverse complement.
GAAAAAATGAGATTACTCCTGCGACATTTGAATAAACGCACTATAATTAAAACGTAAAAATACGATGTTATCGCAATAACTAAACTTTATTAATATTTTGTATGTCCGCCATTGTTATTTATGATTTGGAATATGCGATTAGGTAATGATTTATACAATGTTCCTATATAGTTAATTGGTATACTCTTCCATTCCTTTTCAATAGCGCTTATAAGTTCTTCTTGAGAAGAGAATTGTCTATTATTCACATATACCTTTCTTGATAAGTATCCCCAGACATTTTCAATTATATTTATGTCGGGTGATAATGCTGGCCATTGTAAACAATTTATTTCCTGCTCTTCAAACCAATTTTTAATTAACTTCGCGGTATGTATTGCAACGTTATCCTGCTGGAAAATCCATTCATTGTCCTTCATAACATCAAAAATCCTAATTTTTGTTGTTTTCAATATTTCCAGGTATTTTTTTGAATCTTGTCGCCCTTTCATAACTTTCAAATCGACGACGCCTTTAAAGCTCATGGCTCCCCAAATCATGACGGAGCATCCTCCATGTTGTCTATGTGAAGAAATTCTTTCTTCTTTTCTTATATCATGATAATAATTTGAGTACCCATCTGGGCCGTCTAAGTTAAACTTCTTTTCGCCAGAAAAGATTACTTTTTGCCACTGTGTTATCCAATTCATGTGCTTCCTAGCAAACTCGAGTCCATCCTTCTTATGGTGGTCTTTCAAAAACGGTTTTTTTTTCAAACACTTTCTTTTTATGGTAGGTACCTTTTTTAAATATCTCTGTACAGTTCGTACATTAGCTGAAACATTAGCTTTTTCGGCAATTTACTTCGCACTATAAGTTGAATTTGATGCGATACCCAAAATCGACCTTTTTTCTCTTGGCGATAAGGCTTCTTTAGTTCTGCCTTTGTATAATTTCCCGTAGTTTTCATTACTTTTCAAGTATGAACAGACCACGAATTCACTTCTGCTTAATTTTCTTGCAATTTCTCTATTGGAATACCCTTCTTCTTTTAACACTTGGATTTTTCCAATTTCTGTACAGCTTAACTGTTTTGCACGACCAATTATTGCGTTTTTTTTCACAAATTTTTAACTTCTTACTACAATATAACGTTGTATCTAATATGTCGATTACTAAGTAAACAGATTAAAACAAAAGAAACTCACAGAACAATACAAACATAATGCAGAAAGGAATTGCGTTTATTCAAATGTCGCAGGAGTAATCTCATTTTTTCTTAAAAAAACGAATATATTTACACTGAATAAATAATTCCAGAAAGTAAAGGAATAAACTTTCTTCAAATATGACCTATTATATTAAAAAAATAAATCACATTAATTTCAACATCATTAAACAAAGATACAATGAAAATGTCACTGCGTTTAATCAAGTGTCGTGCACTGTAGTTACAAACGGATACGTACAGTGGCTCCTAAAAGTATTCGTACACTATATTATAAGAAAATTCACCTAATGCTGAAATTCTGATTTCAATGAAACTTTATGTGTGTACAGAACATAGTGTGTCCTGCGTGGAGCAATTTTTTTGGCGACAAAATATCTTTTAAGGAGGCTGATAACGAACATCAAAGTTTCAATGATTGTTCATGCTTTGAATACAAGCTTTTCTGGGTTCTTTTTTTTATGACGGGGCGATAGAGTATTAAAAATTAAACATTTTCTATTCGAAAGGTTTTGCTTCATCAATTATCATTACAAAGTTATCTTTAAAAAATGAGAGAAAGCACAGAAACTTCAACGCTGGTTTCACCCCTTTAAAATAGCATTTAGATGAAAAGAAGAGATTAATTCATACGTATACTATTCCGATCTACATACCCACAAAGTTTTATCAAATACTTCTATCAGACTTAGAATTTTAGGGTTAAACGAATTTATTTGTGACATACTGTACGAATACTTTTTGGAGCTGTAATTCTTCATTGAGTACTGGCTCGAGTTAACCCTTTGCATTGTAAAATTGTGCAAGACTTGTCATTAGAGATTATCCTCATTATTACACGTTTACCTAAAATATGCGTACCAGTGGAGTATCGTAATTTTATATTTGCCGACCCGATCAACAGAATTTGTACTCATGCAAACAATTTCTTTCTTAATCAATCTACAATTTTTTGGCAGTAGCATCATTGCCAAAAGCGGTCTTCAACTTGTGATCAATTTATCTCTATTAACCCTTTCGTTACTACGGGTGATTATAGTCACCGTCCACAAGATGCCACCTATATAGTTATCCGTCGTGTACAGATGGTATCTATCACAAAAATGCAGCCAAGAGTCAAGTTTTATTCGGGTTTTGAGAAATTCCATACAGAATCTGATTATTAAAAAATTATTGGTCAACATTATGTTATAATTATAGTTAGTATTTTGTTGTATAATGTAAAAATGTTAATTGTATTGTTGAATTAAAAATATGTTCACGGAAAAATCATGAACACGAATCATTTTGTATTCTAAAAGTAATGTTAAAAAGTAGTTTTGGAGACAAAAGTCTTGGTCCTGAATGCTGAAGACTGCACGTGTTTAATGTTCGTACTTTCGACACGGCACTCTGTTCCACGCAAGACATGCTAGTTTTTATTCTATATTACAAGCTGTTCTATCTACAGTAGGATTCCGATTATCCGGCATATTTTTGTATTGCAATATTTATTTCGTAATGTAAATGTGTTTAATTTTGTATGCACGAATATGACTGAGAAAATAGCTTTTATGGCTAGTTACATTTTACCCGCTTTTTTAATGCCTTTAATAAAACAAAAATAAAATTCTTTACTAAATAAAAGTAGTCTAATGTAATGTTGGATATTTCATAGAAATGAATACAAATTATTAATAAAAAATATGATCAAACACCCGTATAGAGGGAGAAACTGTATGTACCTTGTATCCTTTTGTCTTACATTCTTTTATATTATGCACTTTTACTTTTTCTACATTAAGCAACCTGAATCTAGCCAATGGTAGAATTAATAAATTCCACACAAAAATTTCTACTTCTCTTTAACAATCCAAAGAATCCATTTCTTCTAAAGTCTGTTATTCAGAATCGGGGAGATCTTCGGTTTCGTAAGCATTTCACTTTAATCAGTAAAGTTTCGGAGACACCCTGCCTATTATGCAACGATGGCCGAATGTTACGTTGCGACAATATTCAGCGAAGTGTAGGGACGGTAATTTTGATAATGCAAAGCTTAATACGGTTAGTAGTGGGCCCTATCGATTTTGTATCATAGACACTATCAGCTTGACCCTCGGAATACGGATTATGAAATCCTGTGGACAGAGACCCATGCTGATACTCTACCAGTACACATTGATAGTAACGCTCGAATCGATTTATGTGTACAATTATGTTACTTTAAGAATACGTGAGTTTATGAGTACGTGAGAATATGAATACATGAGAATATTGGAGTAATTGTTATTTGTAGGATTATTTATTGGTCGATGGGTTTTATACATAAATTACTGTCAGGATTCTTTCCAAGACTTTTATTACGACGATTATAACGACAAGTTAATACAACGACTTCTAATAACGAACGATTTCTACTAACGAACTATAACGAACTATATCTCATAACGAACTACTTAGACCTCTCGCGAGGCTCCCTATTTATTTGCCTCTAGCCTGATAGGCGGTTCCTGTTTTTGCCAATTAGGACCTTAAAAAAAAATGCCCGCCTTCGATATCCCCATTCGGTGCAAACCTCGGTGACGCTTTTGCATCTATGATATCAGCTGTCCACATTTTCTTCGGCGATCAGGTTTACGACGGTAACCCTTTATCCTTACAACGCAGGCGTTGTTTGAAGTGGCGCCGGAAAAATAACGCGGCACCGAAAAGATAACACGGCGACACCTCGAAATTTGATCCGCGGTCGCCTAAAGAAAGCAATGGCAGTCGGCATTTGTTATTAATTTCTGCCGTTCTCCCCTATACAAAGGCCCTATTGATCCGTAAATTGCCTACATATTAAATATCATATAATATTTATATGATAACTGATAATATTTTATTAAATGATAATATTTTGATTATATTTATATTATAATTTAATAATGATTATATTATATCTAAATAATGATTATATTATATTTGATTATTAAATGATAATATTTAATAAATAAAAGATACAGCAAGAACATATACTAGATGAAAATACGCACAGAACCATATATCGGTAAGGTATATACATAAAACATGTATATATAAAACAAAAAAAAGAGTAGAGAGAGAGATCAAATAGAGGGGATCCAACGCCCACAAATTAAGCTGCGGTAGGAACACGCATACCAACAAATTATTTCTGTTTTGTTATATTAGTAATGAATTATATTTATAATAATCGATGTTCGTGCGAATAAGATCTATGCGAATGAGATATTATACAGGGTGTTCGGACGAAACTGGGAGAAAATTGAAGGGGTAAGTCTATGGAACATCCTAAGAAGAAAATCAAGAGTAACAATATTGCGTTTGACGCTTTGTTTGTTGGTTATAATCAATTAAAGAAATGGACTATTTTACCCCTAAGAGTAGGCAAATAGGGCAACACGGATCATTCACCCAACGCTTATTTATATTCCTTTGCACTCGGCTGTTCCCTCTCATGGGACATCGTAATCCTAGCATATGATAGTTTCGCAAATTTTCAGACTTTATTTCCGACCCGGACGTTAAATAGTCATATATGTAAATTTTAATATACGACTTAACTAAACTAAATGAAGTTTAATATACGTGAATTATAGTAAATATTTTGAATTTGAAAATTGTTGAAGTTAGTATCATTAAACGACTAACGATCACCTCTCAAGTGCAAAGAGTTAAAAACTTGGAAAAGTTTTAAAATTTTGTAAATAATTTTGAACAACAATTTTCAAACAATTCTGTGACACGTTCCCTTGACAAGATTCGAGGTAATTGGGAAGGAATTCCTTGGTTCTCTGTTTATGTAAGGAAAGCTCTTATTTATTACTATATCGTTCGATTATACTCGTTCGATTAAAGTGGTGTTTTATGTAACAAAACGTTAAATTTGTAGAACTGTTACGTTGGGGCTTACTCGTTATGAAACGAAATGTAGAAACAGAGAGGGAGATCTGTTGTTTCCGTAGTGTGGAAAATTTGGAGAGAAATGTCATGCACAAATTTAGAGAAACATTCTTTTTTATTTTTATAAAAACTGTAAAACTGTGATAAGAACGTCGAAAAAAAAATTTGAACAAAGATAGAATATAAACTTTTATTTTTTTTATTTGGAATGTTCGATAACCAGATGAGAAAAATACAAAGAAAATTGTTGATGAATTTTGGGGAAGAAGGTAAACAAAAAAATTATTAAATAAACATTAATAAAATAATAAGAAAATATATATTATCGCTGTACTGTTTACCCTCGAAATTGTTAATTTCTTAATCTCTAATTGTCTTTTAATCTGTATTTCAATTATCGTGCGAAGGAAATTTATTTTTATTGTTAGCACTTTTAACAGAGAGAGAGAGTTAATTTAAAAATAAATTAAACGAGACGAAAGAGTTGCAGCACTCGTTGCGAAGATGTTAGATCCACCATCGAGCATCGGCCTTTATTGGCTGAATTAGAAATTATTAGAGGTTAACCATGTATCGGTAAAAAGAAAAGTTCAATGCAACACGAAGCAAGAATGAGTATGTCGAACGAATTCGTATAAATTCAATCTCCCAACGAAGTCTCAAAATAAATTCCTGAAATTGAATTTTGCAATTAATTTATATCTAAAGCTCGTAAAAATGAATTTTGTTAATTGTTTTTCAATTTCATCTGCACGTATTTTGCATTTTTCTCAGAAATCAGTGCAATTATTAAATTCAACTTGTAACAAAAATTTACCGATAGATTTCAGAAGTTATATTAAATTTTGAGTTATATTTCAGTTTCAATTCACTGTTTCAATCAATTATCTATTAATTACCGTTGAACCGCTATGGAAATTCGTAAATGTAATGTCTGATAGTTGGCAGTTTTTAATTTCAGAATTTGTAATTTAATTTTTCCCGTTAAACTATTACGAAAAACATTGTAAACTGTTGTACGAAGAATAGAATCATTTAGAATAAGGAATAAGTAGATTTGAGTTATTTAGATACTATATTACTGTTTTTGCTTTTTATTCTTCAACATCCACGATTCCCGTGATGCATTGAACGAGTTAATTATGTAACTCGTTCAGTTAGAATTGATCATTCGATAATTCTCGAGTTTATCTCAAAATCTGAGACACATTTGATCGAAAAAGTGAGCGGGTGATTATGAAAGTAATCTAAGTCAGAAATATATTGTATAAAATTTATATCTTCACTTTTCGCGATTTGGTATGTTTCCGTGTGATTTAATTCGATAATATAACTTTCTTCAAATCTTTTATTTAGTCCACTCTCATAATCACCAGCACAAATAATCTTTTCAATTTCAGGCAATATTTTCTATATTATTCTCCTTTATTATTCATATTTCTTATTATTATTATTAGTTATCGCGCGAATTTCCTCCAATTACGCTTTTTCATGTCACTGGTGTGTTTACACGCGTCGGGAGCTGAAATCCATAATTAAGATTACTTTGACTCATTTAAGGGCAAATAATTACGGCGTGTGTACTGTTAATTAGACCTTAATCGTGACCATCGATAAAACTTCACAATAATTCACGTACGTGCAGATAATGTGAAACGTTGCGCTGAAAAATTTGGTGAAAAATTAGTATCTTGAATTCATTACGATTGCCTTGTATCTATTTTTATTCTTTATTAATCTTTGATGCTATCTTGTAGATAAATAATGTGTCGACTGATAAATGAACTTTAGATATTTTTAAAAATATATTTCAAAGTTTTATACTTTCATAATTTCAGGATTAGAGTAATTTTGGGGGGGAGGGGTCGAATTAATTTTATAATATTTAAATTGAATGATGTTTGGTAAAGAATTAAAAGTTTAATGGGATTGGAATCTCATAAATTGTAGTCAAATAACATTAATATAAGATTGTTGCTACATCTGAACAATATTCTACAACTCTTTTACTGACCTTGCACCCACAAACTCCCACACAGTGATACTGAATATTTTATAATCATTTAAATAGTAACACTGGAACAGAATTTTCGTTTTATAATATTTATCTCCAGAAATCATGAGTGTTAGTTGTTAAAAGCTGAAAATGCACGAAAAAGGATACTCTGTTTATTCAACAAAATCGTGTATCCAGTTCTTAACTAGTTCAGTGTGGCGACTTCTTTACAAAGCACCCCCCAGTGTATGTCGCGATAATCAGGCGATGACGGATATATAATAGTTATAAATCCAACTCAAATTATTTATAATTTTCATTTATTTTTTTTATTTCGTGTTGACCTCTAAACATTTTAAACATATTAAACTTTACGAATATAGTTTAGTTTTCGCCAAAATTACAATTTAAATATCAAATTGTAACAAAATTTTACGCATGACGGATACAGTTGTCATGACACAAAATTTTGCCATATCTCCATGACGGATATAGTCGTCAAACACACTTAACTGGTTAAGAGAATAAGTAGATTTCACTTATTCAGATACCACTATATTATTTTTACTTTTTATGCACCAAGTCTTGCAAAATCGCGTATCCAATTCATATGCAGTTATTTAAAAGTTGTTTTTACAATAGGTTATTGAATTGTTTTTAATTCCTAGAAGCATCTTCTTTTGCTATAATTAAACATTATTTCTTTCGATTGTAATAAAATGAATCGAAGCTGTTTCATCTGTAAAAGCTTTTCAGCAAATATTTCTTCCGAAAATAAAATTGCCAAGTATTTTCGTATTTCTTCTACCTATTTGTCTTTTTCGAGATTGTATTACTTTTGGCAAAACAAACATGTTTGTTCGTCTGTAACTTTTTCTCGTTTCACGTGCATCCAAATACGAGAAAACGTCTTAATATCAACACAGACGTCGTAATATTGAATGTTAGGATTTGTCGTTTTTTGGGTAAATCCGTGAAATTCGAAAACCGGTTTTTCAGTTAAAACCGCATAGCAAAATTAATCGTGTACAAATTGATTGATCGTTCAACTGGAAACGTTGATATTTTAACCTGAAATCAATTTGGTGTTTGAGATAATCAATCGAAGAACAAAAAATTTAGATTTATTATTCGATACCCTGAAAACGATAAAACTAAGTCCAGTGGCCTTTGAGAGAAGATATATTTTTTATTTCCGGCAATTTTGTATCTAAAATTAAGTAATCATTCAGGAGACATTTTATGTTTCTAAAATCATATTTTCTGAGGAAAAGCATAAAATGAAACTTAGAATTTATATTTTGCATGGATTTTAGTTATTTTTGGTTTCTTTCATTTTATTTTGTTGTATCTGTGTACTTTTATACCTATAAAATAAATTGAGAAGTTTAATAGTAAATTATTTTACTGCTTGAATTATATTTTTTCTTTTTTTGTACAAATTCTCAAACCGATTTTTCTCAAAAATTAATTTTTATACACGCGCTATTTATCGAGTACACAAACATTTTTTGTAGAAAGGAATTTGTTGATATGATTTGTTTAAGTGTAAAACATCCTGAGGGGTCTTAAGCTTAATTCCTTTATTAAATAAAACGGATAAAACACTCTGTAATATGGAAATTATAAAGATAAGCAATTTCCGGCTTGAGACTATTTGCAGTGATTTTAACAGTCTAATTATAAGGTTTGAAAATTGCATTGTAATTTAAATTTTGATGGACAGTTGAAAGCCTGCAATGAATTAGATACAGTATTATGATATAATTAATGAAAAGCCAGATGAACATCTGTAATTATGAACTGCTTCACACGTATTGTTAGTAAAATGATACCTATTGTACCATTATTGCGTATTTATATAATTTGCTTGATAACATAATCTAAATGGATCTCTTAGAATAAAACAAAAGATCGAAGGTTCTATAAACTACATAGATACTATTTTCTCTACAGATGAAACGGTTTAAGACTATTACGTAAACGGTATTTTTATCCACAAAAATGCGCTGCAATATTTTAACACTTTACCGACCGCTTGTGAGTCAATTTACTAGGTATTTCCGTTAGGTTCATTTTGGTGCAGAGACAGTGTTAATAAATTGAATGATTTTCTTCAAGTAATTGATAGTTTAACATTTCTTTACTGTATACGTGTACAGGTAGCCCTCCTACAACACGGCATCTTATAACACGATTCACAAATTGCGGAAACCCTCCTACAACACGGCATCCTATAACGCGATTTTGCTCTGACACGATAAGAAAATTGCCAAAACCTTTGTACAACCCTGTACTTCTACAGTCGCGGTGAGGCTTGCCGTCTTAACTGTTTGAGTTAATAATATAACATTAAAAAAATTACAAGAAGACCTAAGCTTAACTGAAAATCTTGAGTCACTTTTCTTGAATGCAGATCTTTCTGCTGAAAGAAGCCGAAAATTCAAAACGGAGCTGCAAAACTGTTTACCTCCATACCAAGAAATTTACAATGACCTGGTAAGAACCAGCAAGCAAAGTGAAATTACAGATTTTTTTAAGAGGGGAAAAGACGCAAAAACTTCAAATGGAGAAAAAAGTTCTGAAAGTGAAAGGCGATATCATTCCATCGAAAAAACGTTCTCGGTTGATTATACTGAGCAGTGGCGACGAAAAAATTTATTAAATTAAGGTTGCGTTAGATTAAAATAATATTTTTGTTTTTTTTTTGTTTTGTGTTGTACATACATATTTACATATATATTTTTAATAAAATTACGTAATTTATGTAGAATTAAAAAAAATTTGTTTTTAATAAGTTTTTGGAACGTAACCCCCCTTTTTGTACTGGCTCTGGGTCTCGTGCAACACGGCATTTTCTAGTAACCTATCTCTCGTGTTATAGGAGGGTTACCTGTATACGATATTGCTCGAAACAGTCACCTTCCTGTAAGAGAATATCGCAAAATTTATAAACGTAGCATGTAAAAAGCCGGTTAATAGGCTTCCGGTCGGTTAAGTTATGAGCTCGACTGAGAAATCACCATAATCTCCATAATAGAACTGTGTCAAGCTATACGAAAACGCGTACAATGGACATCGCTTTCCTTATCCTGAATTTTGTTAATTTACTTTCAGAACCTTTTCGTCTTTTAAAACTTAAGAACATCAATCTGAATTTCTAGTTCACTTTGAATTTCGTAACTTTTAGACGATGGGGAAAAGATCTTGTTTTATTTTCGAACTTTATTTTTAGAAAATTATACAAATTGAGCTACCAGTTCACTCTGTTCTATTTCTAATTCTTCATTTCCAGACTATCAAACGAATCAAGTTTAACACGTTGCCGCAAATGACGTCTATAGCCGTCCGATCTTTGGCGATATGAAGGCAAATGACGGCTATAGCCGTCGTGCACGTTTTAATCAATAAAAAAAAGAATGCCAGTCAGCATATTTATTTATTTATTATAATCCTTGCCTAAACGGCTTAGGATGGCTTCCGGTTTACATATTTTTTTCTTACTTCTACTTCTACCACTAATTACTAATTTTTATCCCTTATTGAACTACAATATCTTATTCCCTATCATATAGTTTACAACTTATCGTTTAATCTTATAATTTTAATTTATTTTAATTTTATGATTTTGTAAACCTACAGTAATTTATGTTTTATTTAATTCTATTATTGCCCATTTCTTTGGTTTTTGTACTTCTTCTACTTTTCCCTCCCACCTGTTCCTTCTTCCTCCAGTCTTCTAACTCCTTCTAGCACCTCTCCCTTTCTTTGTTCTTCTAATGCTTCCAGTCAGCATATTAATTGTTCTTTTATACGGTTTCTCATGTCCTACCGCTTCGGAACGTTTGGGCATCTAGAGACAAATGACGGCTGTAACAGTCGTTCACGGCGAATCCTATAATTTATAATGCTTTCTTGTATGTATGTAATTTGTTTCCTGAATTAATTTTTATTTCATTTTTACTATTTTATAAGCAAAATAAATTACAAATGATAATTTTGTTTCAAACTGATTTTTTGTTTTTTAATTAAGGGCTTAACGTCGCATCGACAGCGCGGTCATTAGCGACATAAACCGTTAGTTGTTGGTGCTAAATGTATTCATAAAGTTGTCTATTGCTTTGGATGAAACTGGGGGTATTTTTGGCATTTTCTGTGTTGCTGAAGATTTCTTTTACTGAGTTAGGAACCTTTGCCTGGGTTCGTGTGGTCTCGTATTCCTTACAGAAAAATAAAATATGTTCGATGGTTAAGGGATGTTGACACTTGTTGCAGTAGGGTGGGGGTGTTTCTTTCAGAAGGTGTTCCTGTGTAATCCTAGAGTGTCCGATCTGGATCCTATTTAGTACGACTTGGTCTCTTCTATTAGCTGGTCTTCTTATTCCATTTCCAAAGAAGTCGTCTGAGCTATTACTTAATTTATTTGGTTTCTTAGCATTCCATTCGAGGTTCCAGGTTTGTTTGATTCGAGATGCTAATTCTTTCTGATAGTATCGGTAGTGTATAGGTATGGTATCTGATGGAGGTATATTGAGTGCTTCTTTAGAGGCTTTGTCTGCAAATTCATTGTCTCGGATTCCTTGGTGCGAGGGGATCCATACAAGTATAATTTGGGTGTTGTTATTAAGGAGTTCACAATGAAGTTCTAATATATCTCTTACTATGGGATTGTCATCGGGAGGTTGTTGTGTGACTAGTATTGCGGTTTGTGAGTCGCTGTATATAACAATACTTTTATATTGCTCATTATGGGCAATTTTGAGTGCTTCATGGATGGCGTAGCATTCCCCCGTGAAGATGTCAAACTGATTTTCTTGTGTTAAGTTTACATCTATTAACTCATTTTTATTCATAGCAATCATTTTGAGTTAGTAAAGTAAATGCCGTATAGTCGTCACGACGGTCATAGCCGTCGACAGTTTTTTGAGAAAAACTGTGGCCAAATGTGATAATTTTCACTTCTAAACATACAACTTACACTCGATTTCATCTGGCACTTATAAACAATCGAAAAAAAAAATGTGTTTCTGAGGGCAATCGTCAGTTTAAAAATGTATGGCAACGTGTTAAATTAATCTGGAAAGGATTGGATAAATCTTGTTTACGATTCTATCAACAAGGAAAGTACAATCTTTAGGTCACCGAGTTGGCTGAAACTTTGCATAATTTTACATCTTGTCACCTTGATAATGAATATATAGTATTATAACAGCAGATATTCAATATTTTTTGAAATATTTATAATTGAATATCTCAATATAATTTCTAGCGTATAATGATACTTTCTTTATATATTTATTATATATCTGCCACATATATTTCTTATTTATTTAATACAATTATATTAAAATTACTATATAACCAGTATTCTTCATTGATTAATAACAGCTGTGTCTGTTACATAACAAATATTTTGTTCTTTTTCCATATAACAAATAAAGTTGAAATATTTTTGTTAAATAAAAATTTTCTTAAAAATTTAATATACATGAAAACAGTTTGTGTTTAAATTATATTATAATATATAAATAAAATGTTAAAGGAAATATTTATGCGACGGAAATTAAACTCTTGCCCGGAAGTTGTGGAATTCCGTTATACCATCATTATGCCAAACTCGTATCAGGTGATCGTACAACTATAAATACCTTTGAAGAAGTAACGAAACTTCGATCATAAATATATCAAGAAATATCGAGTATTTACCCTTATAGTGCTAATATATTCGTGTATCGGGGTGGCAAAATCCATAAATACGCAAAGTTTCAGCTAAATCGGTGGCCCGAAGACTTTGCACTCTTCTAGCAAGAAATAAGTTTTCCATTAACACCTTAATGGCCGCTCGCACAACATGTGTGTGATAACCGGAACAACTGTTATTGGCCGATCACACAACATGTGTGTGATGGTTATTAGCTGGTAACACATTCTCTTGCAAATTTTCTTTTTTGGCAGCATTTAAGTTCATATTTCCATTTCTACGATGAGCGTAAACAAACATAGATATTGCTATTGACTTTGTAATTTAGGTAATTATTATTTTTTTGCCTTTTTTAATTAAAAATTTTTTAAACTAATTTATTATTTCGTAATCCCTTGTTTAGAATTGAAAACGAGACGTTTGAACAAGAATACGTTTAACATTTACTTTTTTCTTTTTTATTATTATTTTTTAATTATAAGTATAAGAATTTATTGATTTGTATTTTTTTTTATATCCTTTAATCACTTTATTCTTATTGTTATTAAAAATGTGTATGTTCACGCATGTTGAATTATTTCGTGAATTTATATAAAGTGTTTTTTGACACTAGGTTTACGGGACCCGTGAATTTGACGGGTTTTGGACTTCGCGAGCAAAATTTACAAAAAAAAAAATTACTATTATTCCTAATAATTGTCGGCAACTTTTATCGATGGACTGATACGAGTATACCTTCATTTATTTCGCTCTCAGTTCTGGAGTTTTTAATTCTATATGATGTATACCTGTTTCTTAGGATATGTATATTAGAAATAAATGTACAAAAATTGTCCGTAAATCTAGTGTTAATTAATTCTTCAAAAATATTGCCGGTTCCTTGCAAAGTTGAACCGCGTAAACGTGCAGCCATTAACCCTTTGCGATCGAGAAGCGACTGTCGGTCGCCAAACGATAGTTTCGCAAACTTTCAGACTTTAGTTAGTTTCTTCGTTAATCAGACCGAAAGTGGAACACTTATACATGTAAATTTTAGTATATCACTTAACTAAACTAAATGAAGTTTAGTATAAGCGAATCTTAGAAAACATTTTTCACTTAAAAATCTGTGAAGTTAACCTTCTATGGGCCCGTGAAACTTTCAGCTCACATGCTAATTTATTGACATTTTAACAAATAATTTTAGTTTTTTTCTTCATAAGATGACGTATATATCTTGATTGTATAATGTTTCCTGAGACAACCAATACCAATATTCATGACGGTTGTTAGTACTATCAACCTGAAATGACAAAAAAAGTGCAAACATTATAAGCAAAGCAATTAATTCATTGTACATGAAAGTCACACAGTGAATTTATTGTAATAAAATTGTTCAAACTGGAATATCTTTTTTTATCTGCATATATAGGATTATAATTGTTGGTTTTCCGTTGCACCGTGTAACCTTCAGGTCATACGCTAATTTATTGACATTTTAACAAATAATTTTAGTTTTTTTTTTCATAAGATGACGTATATATCTTGATTGTATAATGTTACCTGAGACAACCAATACCAATATTTATGACGGTTAGTACTATCAACCTGAAATGACAAAAGAAGTGCAAACATTATAAGCAAGCAATTAATTCATTGTACATGGAAGTCACACAGTGAATTTATGGTAATAAAATTGTTTAAACTGGAAAATCTTCTTCATCTGCATATATAGGATTATAATTGTTGGTTTTCCGTTCCAATTTTTTTATATCTAAAACAAAAATTCGGCCCACAGAGGGTTAATATTATTAGACGACTAACTGTCACCTTTCGAGTGCAAAGGGTCAATACTTCTCTATCTACTACCACCCTGACGAGTTAACAATATCGATCTAAAATCGTATCACGGATACCCTATAAATGGAAATTTCGTTGTTCATTTCCGGAGTAATTACCAAACGGATCGAAGTCCTCGCGGAAAAGCAGTTCCACGACCGTCTGAATATTTATCAAATATTCCGATCTCGATTTCTTTACCTCTTCGGAGGCTCTAATTGCCTCTTCTTGCGACCGGTCGATCGATCGCGCGATGGAGGTTGTTGGAAACGATTCGGTGCATTCATCGGGATGGAAGGAAAAAGATTTCTCGAAAGATTCTCGAGATCGCCTGGTTTAATTGACCGACGTTCGCGCGGGCGAGAGAAAAAAGGGAAAGAGAATAGAGTTAAACGATTCTCATAGAGGCGCACGAACGCACTTTCGAATCGTCGCTCATGAGGACGACGCGTAATGCGTGTGCCCTAGATACACCAGCCACACGGAGGCGACTCACTTCCTGTGCAATCAGGTCCAATCAATTAATGCCCGAGTGTCCTCTTGCTCGACGATATTAATGAACGTTGATTAACGATTAACACGTCTTTCGGAGGTGTTTTGGAAAATGAGCAATTTATGAAATTCGAATTACTGATTTTTGAATCATAAACTGTTGGTATCAACCGGATAAGAAAGTGGGATCAATTTTTGATTGGAACGGCGCGAATTCAAGTTTCTTTTCTGTTAATTAAATTATAAAATAATTATTGACTGTGTTAACTGTAAATGATAGTAATTATACCTATTATAAGATGTATTAACCGAGTAAAGAAAATGAGATCAGTTTTAGATTGAAACGGTGTGAATTAAAATTTCTTCTTTATTAATCAAGCTACTAAATAATTATTAACTATAAAAGTTGTAAGTATTATTATCTAAATTATGAAAAGAATGAGTTCAAACGATGTGAATTGAAGTTTTTTCTCTAGTACTATTTTCTGATTTTTATTTTTATCTTTCACTTTCTTATAGTTGACAAATTCAAAAACACTGTCTAACCTAGTATTTTTCTAATTAGAAAATTCTTCTTATTGACAATGTTAAATTTATTTCATCCTTATAATTCCTTAACCCTTTGCACTCGGAGGCGGCACTCGGTAGTCCACATCAATTCTATACGATTACAGTTACCGGATGCAAAGGGTTAAATAGTTATGCTTATAAATTGTTTATCTAAAAATGAGTAAATTTCGATGGAAGTAAACTCTAATAACATTTAATTTTGCTCGGTGACTAAGAGTCGCCTTTCGAGTGCAAAGAGTTAATTGTAATTTCATAAAAATTCAAAACGAATCTATGCATCTTGGAAATTGATAGAAATTAAATTTAAATCTTGCGATCATTCTCTATAATTCATCTCGAAGCCAAATTCAGTTTTCCTAGGTGCAATTAGGTGAAATTACAATTAACCCTTTGCATTGTCAGTCACCGAGGGAAATCATCTTCAAAAATTGTTGTGTTCGTGGTAGCGAAATTAAATGTGATTAGAGTTTGCTTCCATTGAAATATATTTATTCTTAGATGAATAATTTCTAACCATGACTATTTAACCCTTTACCTATTAAATTTTTTTTGCAAAATTAAATCTTATTAGAGTTTGCTTCCATTGAAATGTATTTATTCTTAGATGAATAATTTCTAACCATGACTATTTAACCCTTTACCTATTAAATTTTTTTTGCAAAATTAAATCTTATTAGAGTTTGCTTCCATTGAAATGTATTTATTCTTAGATGAATAATTTCTAACCATGACTATTTAACCCTTTGCCTATTAAATTTTTTTTGCGAAATTAAATCTTATTAGAGTTTGCTTCCATTGAAATGTATTTATTCTTAGATGAATAATTTATAAGCATGACTATTTAACCCTTTGCCTATTAAATTTTTTTTGCGAAATTAAATCTTATTAAAGTTTGCTTCCATTGAAATTTACTTATTCTTAGATGAATAATTTATAAGCATGACTATTTAACCCTTTGCATCCGGTAACTGGAATCGATATGGAATTGATATCGTGTGATTACCGAGTGTCGCTTCCGAGCGCAAAGGGTTAAGGGATTATAAGGGTGAAATAAATTTAACATTGTTAATAAAAAGAATTTTCTAATTAGAAAAATATTAGGTTAGACAAATTCAATATTCCTAGGAATCTCGGGAAATCATAAATGTTCTGAAACGTTGGGAGTGGGAATCGCGAAATTCGTTCCCCGAACGAAAATGGAATAAAGCGGCGGCGATAAATTAAACCGGCTGGTTGCCAGCGAAACGTCAAAGAAAACGGTAGCAAAGCCAGTGCGTTTCCTTCGTTCGGATTTGGATGTTTGCGAGGGACAACTGGGTCAATCCACGTCCGAGTGGATACCGGAAGTTGGCTTTGCTGGAACGTAAGATCATCCACGCTCGCGCACTCTACGATCGATCGACGTGTTTCCGGTGTAACAGCGGATATTGAGCAAATAATTAAGCGAAACGAAAGGAACGGGTTATGGAAATTATTCTTTGTTTTACCTGTTAATTTCTTGTTGTCGATAATGTTCTAGTTTTGACAAAAATAGTGGGTAAACACGTGTGAGAAAATAGAAATTAATAATAATTAATGCTGAAATTAAATTCTTCGTTTATTTACTGTAATAACAAAATTTTAACTTTTCTCTAAATGTTACAATAAATCTTTAAGTAATTTATTTAAATTATTAAAAGGGGGAAATCCTCATCAGTGTACAAGAGAAGATCGAAATACATTATAGGGTATACAGAAATATAAGTCGCATAAAAAGACAGTAATGGGTAAGGCGCCTGTTTACAAAAGTTTATATACAGAGTTTCTAAACGAATTTACGCGTTTTGTGCTACGAAACAGTAACATGTTCAAGGCTCCTATAGACGTTGAAAAAAGAAGGAAATATATCTGTTTTATCTACTATTTAAAAATAAAAGGAAACAATACTAGACATAAAATGGTACTAAGAATTGGATCCGGATAATTTGGAGGTTTTTAGAGATTTCTTAATACTTTTGTTTTATGCTTTTGAAATGTTTAACGAATACTAATGAAACATTTGTATTTTACAGTTATCCATTTCCGCAGTTAAAGAAAATGTAGATAATTGAACAGGTGATCTTGAAACTGTTTTAAGTCAAAACATTGTTCCAAAATTTATATCTTCACTTTTTATGATTTCACTCATTTCCATAAGAGTTAGTCGATAAAACAACTTATTTAAATTTCTGACTAAGACTACTTTCACGGTCACCAACACAATTATCGTTATATTATTCGTTTTAATACTTCGTATCAGGTTAAATCAATTAACATTCCGGTATTATCTTTTTCCTTTTTTTAACCAAATACGCCACTGATTTTACGACAGATTATTGTTCTGGGCACAAAGTAGCCTCGCGCTTTAATATATTTGGTTCAACTGAAAAACATGGGCAGCCATGAGATGTCTTCAATCAAACCCTATGCAGATTAAGAGAGTATTGCTGTCTAAACTGTCATCTTTTCAGTTCTTTTTGTGATTTTTTTTTTTTAATGACAGGATTGCTATTTTATACCGAGATTTGGCACATATATTTACTGATTTTGTTAGTATATATAGCACTTTTTTCATCTAGAAATATTAAAAATTATGGGAGATGTAGCTGCTTGCTTAATAGCTCCTCTAAAATAGATGCCCCATTGGCGTCCATGATTCCAGCCGATCCGCTAATCTGAACGAGAGGGGGAGAAAATATCTTCAGTAATAAAGGTGTAGCTATAGCAGGAACTAGGGAAAAGTAAAAATCTTGATAAATAAAAAAATGGCGAGACTTTGAACTTTTAGTTCACCTTTTTTATCCCTTTTTTTATCTTCAGCATGTTAAAAGAAATAATAAACCTTAATATTTTTAAGAGTTTCTAGTTCCAGCGATAAAGGTACATTTGTTGAAGATTCTCTTCAAATATGAAGTCAATCGGTCAACTAAATCTTGAGATATTATGGACGCCAAATTAAAAAGTAAGGTTTCGAGAAAAACGCATTCAAAGTTTCGGTGCAGCGTCGCACGCCTAATGGTAATGTGTGTTAAAACCTCTGTATCGTCGGTTTTTTCATGAATTGTACCAAATGGTTTTGCATAAATATTTTTAAAGTCATACACCTTAAGAAAAAGCAATAAACAAAAAATCGATTATTTTAAAATTCTAGAGAGCAATACTCACTTAACCGGAGACACGTCTAATGTATTATAGAACCCCGAGTGCATCTGTTTAACCCTTTTAGTACCGAACTACGATATGTGCCCATAATTATGAAAGTGGTCTAAGTCATATATTTCTTGTTTCGAGATATTGAATGAATTGCATTCGGATAAATTAAATATATATTAAATAATAAAAAAAAAATATAAAAATATAAAAAATATAAAAATTAAATATATACGCAACATTTTAATTTATAATTTTATTAGTCTTGATGAATGAAAGTTTACTATAAATATGAAATTTTGTGTGAATTTCATAAGAAAAAGTTATTTTTAAACTTTGAATTGACTTAGACAATTTTTTAAATTAATTGAATATCCTATAAATGACTTAAAGCTATATAAAACTACGAGTTTTATTAGAAACAATAATTGTAATGAAATAATTCATGAACGTTTATTAATTATTTTTAAAAAATAATTCATTTTTATCATTTTAGGCTTTTATCATTATGAGATTTTAGATTCTTGAAATGTTCCTGAAGAACTAAAGGGATGTGCAATAGTAAACACATAATATCTGTATGTTTTTCTTCCGTTACTGGAAGAAATTATTTTTACGGCAATAATTAGTTCGAAAGAGCTTAACTGAATTAATGCACTTTCAAAATAGAATTAAATGAATTCTATATATTGTTAGGCAGACCGAAAAGTATTGTCGTTTCTGTTAGTGTTTGATTGTCATTTGTCGGTTTATTGTGTAGTTCAGAAACTCGTCAAAGAGAGCAACGCGTTATTTTAAAGTTATGTTCATATAATTTCTTTAAATTTTTGACTTAGACCACTTTCATAATTACCACTAATTTTCATAATTATGGGCACATATATCATTGCGCATGCCATGGCGCCTATTTGCATCGCGAGAGAGCTCTATCTCAAAATAAATTTATAAAACGTTATAAATGTTTCAATTTTTTCTTTTATTCCGCAATACATACGCTTCTTATTGAATTTTGTAAATGTCATTCTTACTTCCGTTTTTATGAGCTTTTTCCCAAACCTTAGCAAATTCGTTAAATTTACTCGGGTTACTAAAAGGGTTAAGCACCTTTGCACCGAAGAACCAGGGTTGCGGATTCGTAAATGGACATCGGAAGCAATGTCGGTTCGAGGGCTCGGTTCTGTCGAGCTCAAAGCGCACTTATCGCGTAAATAGGGTATTCGCATAAGAAATCGATCGCAAAGGTCGAGTTTGAAAATGTCCTCCAAATCGAAAAATTCTTGAGAAAATGAGAAAATCCATTTTCTTTTCTTTCCCCTTAATTCTTTTTTGCGTCTCGAAAAATTGTAAGACGTTTTATTGGGTGAGTATGCCGGTTTGGTGGAGTCTGTGACGTCACTGTCTGAAAATAAAACCGAGCACAGGCGTACAGTGTCTCGTTGCCTTTGTGCCATTTCGCCCTCCTAAGTTAAAATATCCTATCTAGCGTTTTAAGTTTAATTACCACCTCAGTTGTTTTAGTTTAATTTATTTCAAATTACCAACGTCATTCGACAAAGCGGCTAAAACAAATGTGTTGAATTATTTCTAGTTCACTACAAAGCATTTAGAAGTTTCTAATTTGAAAGGTACAAAATGCATGGAATTTCGAACATTTCGATGTATCTTGAAACACGAAAAAATGCGAGATTAGATTTTCTATTTTGGAAGGGTGGCATTCCTCGACTGGAAACAGGGAAAAGCTTCGAGGAAATTTAAAATATAACATCTATATATCTATTAAAACTTTATAACTTTAATATTTGCTTTTGGTTGATCTTAAATTTCAGCTACAGCATAAGGATTGCAAAATATAACACATATATATTTGTTGAAACTTAAAAGCTTTAATATTTGCTTTTAGTTGAGCCTAAATTTCAACTACAGCATAGGGATTGTAAAATATAAAACATATGTTTGTTGAAGCTTAAAAGCTTTAATATTTGCTTTTAGTTGAACCTAAATTTCAACTACAGCATAGGGATTGTAAAATATAAAACATATATATTTGTTGAAATTTTTTAACTTTAGTACATGTTCGAGAAAATGAAAGAAATCTTCTGAAAGCATGATTTTTAATTTTTTGACCAGCCTTGAGGTCGTATCTTATATTTGTGCCGGTTATTATAAATATTTTTCTAAACTCTATGTTTTCATTTTTTGTGACTGCTCGTTTTCATGCGATTTAATCAAGAGAACGAGTTTTTAAAAATTTTGTAACTCAGTCCACTTTTATAATCATCGGTATATTTATCAGTAGACAATGATATTATTTATGATTTTTATAATGGAGCTACAGTATGAAATTTAGAGTAGGAACATTTCGTTGGTGTATCAGATATGATCTAATTCACCATTCTCAAAATATCTTGCCTGAGTCGGGTCCGGATAAACGTTTGTCGTTCTCAAATGTAAAATAAGAATCGTTTTCTGCGAGAAAAAAAATAAAGCATAATTTAGACTGAACTGAAATAGAATATTAGGTAATATTCCAATATTCAGAAATAAACGTTTAAAGATAGTCGCGATAAAATTGAAATGTATATTATTATCTCTGTTAAATATCAAATTAGAAACACATGATCCGACGAATTAAAGCATGGTAATAATACAAATTGTATGAAAGCGTTACGTAATTTGCAAATCAGACGAATCGAGATATCTCTTTTACTGTTCTCTGAAACGTTCGACATAACCGTGTAATATGCAAATCAAAGATACTTTTAACAACAACCACGGTTCAATTCAACGTAAATTAAACTATTTAATTAGACATACTATAATTTGTAATAAATGGATTGCATATTTTTATGCATTTATGGAAAATTTACATGTGGAAAATGTTGAAGATTCGCGTTACATGCTAAAAAAAAAGTACACGTATCACAAGTATAATATTCATTGTGATATTTAAGATGTAAGCCAATTTTTCAGGTTCCGGTTCATAAAAATGTGAATTTGCATAGAAATCAGCGGTCTGGTAATAAGAATACAAAATGTTATTTTAAACCATTTGAATTTAGATTCAAAGTTTTGATTCGAGAATGAAGAGGTCGAGGAGCTAAGACGAACTCTAATTTCAATGAAATACCTTTCTTTATCAAAATTGATGACTCGGTTAATGTCACAATATTATTACACCCTTTTATTCTTAGTACCTCGTTTTCTCCTATAATCCATTGTAAAACGAGTGAATAGCCGGACACGAAGAGCCGTCGTGGTTGTTAAAAGTCTTTCGGAGACGAAACTTGCCCCTCAGCATCGTCGAAGCGGCTCATAATGCTTTAATGGACCACTGACAGCGTTCTTAATTACTGGCTGAACGAAAAAGTCAATAATAGTAACGGGTCTTCCGCAAGAGTGATCGTCTATGAAACATCAGATTACTTTAAGCGCCTTTTTCTTATTATTTATCTTTTTATCTTTTTATTTTTTTTCAAATAGAAGAGTGCGTTGCTTTGCTTGAGAAGCAGCTTAATAAAGAAAAATGGGCAATATTTGCCTAGTTCGTCCTCATCTAGAATATACGTCTGCAATATGGGCACCTCAATAGATTAAGCATATTCGACAGCTAGAGAGTGTACAACATAAAATATTGCGTTTTATCGCATTTAAATCTAGATCTCCTATGTCAAGAATGGATCATAATTATACCAACATTCTGAATAAGTTTTAATATCTTATCGCTCTGTAAGAGGAGGACCCTAAACGATCATCGTCTATTGTACAAAATCATCCATGGCGTGGTAAACAACCCTAGTTAATCAACCATGTTGATTAACTTTAATTGTCCGAGATCATTTATGAGAGACCACCGAATTTTTGTACGTCATCACTATTTGTCTCGATGCTTGTATACAGACCCTTTAAATAGAATACTGGAAGACGTGATCCTACTTCTGTGCCTAAAATCAGAATTTCGTATCAAACACGCGATGACTTTTTCTGACCAAAAGCGTGTTATCGACCGCAACAACGTTCCTTAAATTTTAAGGTGACGTATTGTTCCGGCTCGTGTGATGATGCCCCTTCCTTGATTATCACCTTGACTCAGATCCCGGATGGCGCGATTTTAATGAGGAATAATATTATACGTTTCGTTTGCCTTGCTTCCCTTTATTTCTTTTTCTGGTTTTTGGGCGAAGGTCGATCGCCTTTTTAAGGGTTTGGAAAATAGGAAATGAGAGAGGGAAGTTGACAACTGTAAGGTGGAGGGAAAAATTCGGGAAAGGGAAATCACTGGTAGCAGGGGGTGGTCACCCAGATAGGTTAGGCTCTGACCCAGGGGATACACGATGGTCAGGCCCAGACTTCGTGGTAATAAACCAGAGCCGATTTTTTATGATACAGACAATAAATATAGATCCCTAACAAAGCGAAAAGCTTGTGTTAGATACGTTGTCCTGCGGAACAACAGCGGGAAATTTTCCTTGGCATATTTATGATATGAGCCTGCCAAAACTGCCATTTTTGAAGATTAAGAAATTTTAGCCTTTTTTTACTTTTTTCTCTAGAGGAACAATAGTGATTCGAGAAATACCACACACTGGAAAATTTTTAATTTCCCGTCATTGGTTCAAAATGTTAGTAATAAAACAATAACCTGCGAAAAATCGAAAAAAATGGCAAATGCATATATGCGTCCATAGTCCCTATGAGCAACTTCTGTCAGACGCACATATGCACCCATAGCATTCAAAAGATTAAATTAAATTTTTGACTAATATATTAGGTCGAGTCATAAGTAACTTCCGATGCAGCTAAGTAGAATCTATTCTTCGTATCTATCCGCTATGAGTTATCATGACAAGAAGTTTTTGTTTTCACTATATAAACAAGGCCTTAGTTAGTCTTTTGTCAACTGTTTTGTGTAATACACGTTACGTTAAACTGTTTTTTTTAACCTCTGAAATGAGGGTGAAAAAGTACATATTCGTCATGTAATGCTTTGGGAATTTAAACAAGGCAATAGTGCTAAGGCGACAGCTGAAAAAATATGCAGTATATATGGTGAAGACTAATAACTGATCGGGCAGTTAGAAATTGGTTTATAAAATTCCATTCTGGAGATGCGACCTTAAAAGACGAACCGAGGGCGGGATGTCTTTCCGACTTTGACGACAACCTTTTAAAGGCAATATTGGAGCAAAATCCACATCAATCAACAAGAGGTATAGCAGAAAGGTTGAATACATCATAATCAACTGTAAATCGCCACCTGAAGAAATTAGGGAAAGTCAGCAAGTTAGGAGTATGGGTAGCTCACAATCTTAGTGAATGGAATAAAGATGATCGCATGTCAATCGCCTCAAGTCTGCTCTCATGGGTAAAAATTGAGCCTTTTTGAGAATTCGGCGGTATATGATCCGGAAAATGTTTCCCGCCGATGTGCAAAATATTAGATCTTGGTTGAGATTGACCTCTAAAGGTTCTAAACAAATAGAAATTTATGAATATATTTTAGTTCTTGCTAAAATTACAATTTAAATAGCAATTGGTAACTAAATTCTACGCATGATGGATATAGACGTCAAACACAGCTGACTGGTTAACCGTTTGTGTACCATGAGCCGCTTTCGCACTATTTTTTAGATTTCGTGTCGAAAAAAGCCAGCGCATTTGACCGATACAGACAACTGACGACGCGCTCGCAAACGCGCTCAACTTTTCAGACGCATGTACTTACGTTGCATTGCTACTACTATCAGTAATCCAAGTAATACATTTTGTATTTCATTGTTACCTATTATAAATTAATAATATATACATATATGTATATACAGGGTGTTCGGACAGCCCTGGGCTTAAATTGAAAGAGTAACTCCCTGAGACATTCTAAGACGAAAATCAAGAGTAACGATTTTGCGTTTGAAGCTTTGTTTACGAGTTATAACTAGTTAAAGATATCGTTTAATCCGGACCGTTCGACGCTTGAGAGCGGATAACCGAGGCAACTCGGTCGGTAACGTCGCTGAGTCCACAGTGATGCTCCGTCGCGACTGCGTACGAAATACGACTTACCTCTGAACAGCTACAGAAATGCACGTTCACACACAACATTCACGCATGATCCCGTGACACATTTTAGATCACAATCGTAGAATGGTATCATTAAACCTAGCTACTCGACAATCCATAAGGACATATTAAAACAATCCCTGTGAGATTTTCGAGCAGTGAGGATTAATGTTTCTCCAAGGCACAAACTCGCACTAACACATAATCCATTCATGCAGACGCGCTCCTCCGCCTTTTTTGACCGTATTTTTTGAAAACTCTCTCTTGTACGCAAACAGTTAGCATGTTCGCCAACAGTAAAAAGCTCAGTGAGGTGCAGAAATAGATACGCGACTTTTTTCTAAATTAATTGTGATATCCGAAATGTGATTAGACTCATTTTGTAAGAGCAGTCGGAATATAATATTGTACCAGTTATATTCAATAAATGCTATAACATCCACGACGATATATAATAGATCCAAGTTTTCAACCAAGTTGACATGAATGCTATTACATTCATTCTAAGAATACATGAATGAACTTTAAGAATAGAGATTCTTTTTAGTTTCACTACGTTATTCATTCAACATTGGATCTTTCTTTCTCATCATATACTAAAAATCAACAATTTAAATTCATAACTTCATAAAATCACTTTAAGTGTTACATTTCCAAATTACTCAAGATGCCGGCTTAAGCAAATTTTTAAATACACAGAGAAAAGATAAAATAATGTGAAACTGCTCATTGAATCAATTGGTCATCACTTTAAAATGCATAATAATTACAAAAAATTGAGTTCATATAAAACTAGGTTTACGGGACCCGTCAATTTGACGGGTTTCGAGCTCTATGAGTAAAATTTGCTAAAACAATTACTATTATTGTAGAAAAAAGGTTCTAAAGATTATTTATTATTATTAATAATTACCAATTAAATGTTATTTTGATGTTTTTTGGATATTTGTTCGGGAACACCTAGAACCCCAACTCTGATTTTTTTAAAAATTTTCAGAAACCTTTCCGAGGATATACCTAATAATTTCCCAAATTTTCACGGCGATTGGATGTATGGTTTTTGAATTTATCGAGGACAGACAGACAGACAGACAGACAGACACACATTCATTTATATATATATATAGGTTAAATCAATGATAATTGGTTTTAAAATTTGAATACTATTGCATTCACGTCATTCTGTATCACAATGAAAATGAATGCTATAGCATTCACGTCCGCGAATGTATTAAGCGAAGTGGAGGAAACACTTGTGGGACAAAATTATCCTGAAGATCACAGCAGTGTTCCCTTCGTGGAATAAGATTTGAGAATTTTAAGGTAATCGTAGATACAACGCGTTATAAGAAGATTTGTGGTGTATTTTCGGATTAACCGGTCGGTCATTTATCCAGTCGACGCCGGTTAAACCGAGAGTCTACCGTATATTATGATTATGAATCCAAGGAACATACTACACGTGCTAACGTTGCATACGTGGTAAAGCTTCGAGTAATGATGCCACGGTAAATAACCGGAAATCGAGGAGCGAATGCATCGCAACAAAGGACGATGACGAAACGTAAGCGAAATGAGTTCATCCATATCTCACGATCGAAGAATATGTCTTTGCCGAGTTGAAGTTGGGATAAACCAACATGGAAACCGTATATGCTGATGCAGATATACAGTAGCGGACAAAAATTTAAGACGACAGGACAATGTAAAATATAATTTTATGATTCGCAAATATTGTTTATCTGTTCATTTTTACTGTCATTATGATAGAACACCATTTATTGAATAGTATAGAATACAAATTTTATTTGTACTGTTATTTCTTATTAATTAATTAATTTATTTTCTTTGACCCTTTGGTCTCAAACTTTTGTCCCCTACTGTACAGTAATTGTAAGATTAATACACGCCAGATGAATGATTGAAATATTGTTTTGAAATAGTGCATTCTATGTAAAATTAGAAGAAGTGTAAGTCATCTCTTTATTAGTTACAAATTTATTTAAAAAACATTGGACTTCGAAGTTTCCAATTTTTTGGCAAAGCAAATCTAGAACGAACATTTTCAGATGAAGAAATCGCTTTTCTCGCATAAAAAATTGTAAACAAATTTATGTTTTATTTTCTTTGATTTGATTATATTTACAATAATTTATTAAAGCTTAAAAAAGTAAATTTTTGAATCTAATTTTAATTTTCTTTCTGGAAGATGATTTAGAATTAAGTAAGATATTTGATTTTCTTAGAAAGCTTCGCAGCTTGTGCTGAGGTTTTTAGTAAATATTCTCGAATTAAAAAGGAGCTGAATCGTACACAAATGCTGGTATCTTTCAAAACATTAAAACTTCAGAAGAAAAAATATATTTTCTGCAGAATTTCTCCAATTTTCTTGGTATAAATTTAAACAACTGCTACACTTAAAATTTCCTATATTAGATTCTTCATTTTCGCATTATTTTTTCTTAATTAAAGTCTTCCAAGTTTTTCCTTTATTTGCAGTGTATTGATTAAGTAATCGTTAAGAAAATTAGTTGCCTTGATAATAATACCATTGTTCGAAGAATTATAAATTTTTAACTGGTAATAGGAGTAGATTTGTACAGCATGTTGGACTCTCATGAAAATGACATGGGAAGCCTGTTACGGGAGGATTTTGATATGGAATAATCGAGCGTAGAAGGTTGTTCAGCAATGATTAAACACAGAGAGAATCAGCTTACTCCTGACGTCGCGTCATACTACGGAGAATATAACATGTTCCTTAGGCGCATTATAATCCGTGAGTAACGTTGAGATTCCTTGAAAAAGGTTTACATCGAAGCTATTTTTCACCGTTGATGTAATTGAACGTTCGAATTAAATTTTGTTTAATATCAGAAAAAATTACTCTATTATTTGCTTTAAAAATTCTGTAATATTTAAATTTACATAATTCTTTTATCGTGCATTATAATCCGTGAGTAACGTTGGGATTCCTTGAAAAAAGTTTACATCGAAGTTATTTTTGATCGTTCATGTAATTGAACGTTCCAATTAAATTTTATTTAATATCAGGAAAAATTACTCTATTATTTGCTTTGAAAATTCTGTAATATTTAAATTAATTATTAATTAATTCTTTTATCGTGCATTATAATCCGTGAGTAAAGTTGGGATTCCTTGTAAAAAGTTTACATCGAAGTTATTTTTCACTGTTGATGTAATTGAACGTTCCAATTAAATTTTGTTTGATATCAGAAAAAATTACTGTATTATTAACTTTGAAAATTCTGTAATATTTGAATCTGCATAATTCTTTTATCGTGCAGTGTACAGCGTACTCAATTAAAATTTTGTAAAGGAAATAGTAAATAATAAACAGCAGTGAAAAATCTGGAAAAATGGTATTATTTGTTTAATAAAAAATATTTATTGGATAAAAGATGCTGTTGTATCAAAAATTCCGTAACTTGTCAGATACAAATTGCAAGAATATTCAGTGTTTCGTATCAAGAGTAGCATACGATGGAACAATTATTTTTCTTCCTTTTTTCACTTTTGTTTGAAACACTTTTTCACGCAAGAAATAGTTTTCGAAAAAACTGAAGTGTTACAGATCTGTGACTCATCTTGTATACTGTAAAATATCAGATTATTCGTCGATCGATTCACGTATTCCACACGGATATTCAATATTCTACAGGTACAGCAACGGACAAAAGTTTAAGACCAAAGGGTCAAAGAAAATAAATCAATTAATTAATAAGAAACAACAGTGTAAATTAAATTTGTATTTTATGCTAATCAATAAATAGTGTTCTACTATAATGACAATAAAAATGAATAGATAAACAATATTCGCGAACCATAAAATTATCTTTTACGTTGTCCTGTCGTCTTAAACTTTTCTCCGCTACTGTATTTCAATCGCAAAATCATTCGTGGATGTCTATCTCTGCCTCAGAGTGTAGTGAAAAAAATTACTTCCGTTTCGGAGCTCGTTACTTCGAAATTTTCCTTAGGAAAAGCTTCCCTCGGGGATGATGACTGTAATCTACCTGGCCATCTGATTTTCCGGCCGCTCTGCTTTACTCACTTTCTACTCGAGACGTTTAAGTGAGAAAGGAAAAATTCCGATTGAAATTCGCCTGTGAAGTCTACCTTGCGACGATTAACGATACTTCTGAACATATTTAGTAGAATATATTTTTTTTTTATTACTATCGTTGGAAGTTAGTGAAAAGATTGTCGATAAAATAATCGTAACTTTTCAAGCGATGTTACTTGTGTTAAGGGGTAATGTAAATTACATGATTATGAAATATAAGATACAGGGGATTCTCGAAGTTCGAACATAATCTGTTCCAGGATATGGTTCGATCTTCGAGTTGTTCGAACTTTGAATTAAGTTCTACCATTTGAAATAATATAAATTAAATTAATCGGTTCGAGACATTTAGAATTTACTCCATAGAAGATATTTTAAGTGCCTGCTTCGAAAGATGATATTGGTGAATAGTGAAAAAAGAAACAAGTTTAATAATTAAATGTTTTTATTTACAACGGTGCATAGGTATAAAAATATTTTATGATATCAATTAATCAATAATTTTCCTACAATCCGCTATGTGAGGATGTGATTAGTTACTTTTCTAAAATGATTATTATCATTATATTATCACTAAACTGGTTAATACTGTTTGTTTGAATTTCCAGTTGTTCGAATTTATAAACCGAATTTTCCTCGATATTTTTGTTCGAATTTTGAGGGTCCACTGTAATTTAAATAACGTAATGGAATGATTTTCAGTTACGGGTGTCCACTTTTTAATTTGAATAGCTTTTATTATTAGTACTATTTAATTCTAGTACGTTTCGTTTCGAATGTTCCTCGATCCAGCTATTCTTCAATCGGATCATCTATTATCAAGTACCATTTAACATGAATAGTTTTTAATTTCGACCCTCCCCGAATTTTTGAATATCTTTTAATTCCAACGCCTACCTAACCTGAACATCTTTTTCCTTTTTCACTTCTATCTCACCTCCTTTGGAGCACTCAACAAGAAAAGAGGTCTTAAACATCAGGTTTCTTGATACGTTTCCATTGTTCTCGTTTCAGAGGAGTGGCGTTGCGTGAATTAGCAAGAAGAGGGTGCAAGGTTGAGCAGCGGTGCTCGACTGGAATATTCCTGTAGTGGTTCATCGATTGCGTTTTCCTGGATTCTCTGACGGTGAGTTTTCCCCTGAATTTTTCACCAACCTGTTCCACTTCATGTTTACTATATCATTCTCTGTTTCACCTGACTCTCCGACTTAAATAGCTATTGCTTAACAAGTCAAGAATAAAAGGAAGTCTTTTCAAAAAATTTTCTTAAGGTACAATTATAGCGCTCGTTATACCATTAAACTTCTACTTAAAACATTTTTCTTTATCTTTAGTACTATAAGAGATATACGCGAAAAAGTGGAAGTGTCGATTTAACTTTGGGGTTAGTTTTCACATCCTTAACCCTTTCGCTACTACGGGCCACTATAGTGGCCTTCCATCACATGCCACCGAGGTACTACGGGCCACTATAGTGGCCCTCCATGAGATGCCACTATATTATATTATATTGCATAATGTTATTTCCTCTCATACTGTAAATTAAAGAGCGCATGTTAAGACGTTATAAATACCCTGGAATACCCTTTATTTGCTAGTATCCTTTGGAGAAAAATTTTTTCGTTCGAAAACATTCAAACAGCTTGGGTTCTCCGCCGCGGTACTCGCGCTGACGATCGGCGTCCTGTAGCGTGCAGTGATGTCGCGGCGCTCCTTTCAGTGGAAGTACCGCGGCGGAGAACCCGCCCGTAGCGAAAGGGTTAAAGGGCGATTGGGCCCAAATGAAGCATACCGTTATTCTTGTCTTGGATCATTCTATAATCCCACAAAGGTTCATTCAAATCCGTGAATGACAGTTCGCGGTGTTCCATTTGTTGCGTCCTAAATTAGGTACGTACAGTAACGACCCTATACCTGCCTCGGTAGAAGGGAAGTGGTTACCAGCCCTCCCTTCCTACAATAACTGTACGCAATTGTGATTGGTTCGGGCTTACAATCACCTTTTGCTATAAATATCGAGCCATGTAAATCAGACACTGAGTACAGACACTCAGAGACACAACTCATCAAAAGAACAACTTAGAACACAACTACTATAAACAGTATTGTTAGAGATGTATGCGTGATTTGTGGGAATCTGTGTAAGTGTGTAAGCGTGCGAGTGTGTTTGTCATTTGTCGAGGTCCTTCCAGAATGTTCCCCACCGCTTATCCTATGGCGCGTAAAAGACCTTCCAGAATATTCGATACTAATACCCCTAACAAGTATAAAAGACAAGAGCGTGCTCGACGCCGCGCAGTTCACGTTTGATGGTTGTAAGAGTTTGGATGTATGAGTCGTTTAATAACATTTATCTGTATTAAGACAGTTTATACGTGTATTACTTGTAGTCTATAAATAAAACAATTTATTTACCAAGTAATTGCCAAAGGTGTACAGAAACATTCCTAATTTCATAAAATCTAACAAGTATCAAGAGAAATACAAGAACAATTCAACTGCATTCTATCGTGTTCAATTTGTCACCAAAACAACTCCTGATATCAACTTTAATCAACCTCATTAAGAGGAGAAAAACCTTTTGTCATACAAGGCGGTTACGAAAAAGTCGGGAAGTATTTCGGGAGCAATACACCGCTCCCGCAGCTAAACCGACGTACAAAACACTCGAGTTCAAAGATTCTATGTTCACACGGCTATCGCCCAACTCGAGCACTCTTCAGATTTTCCTAAACTCGCACCCACTCGATCGCATTTCTACATATATTCCCTGCGTAATCTTGCCGCGAATTTTCTCTAACATGCCTCAATATTTGCAACGAGACCGGCTGGCGCGATGAACTCATTGAAATCGCGGCTGGCCGAATATTTATGTTAATTAGAAGCGAGGACGGATGCGGAGCAAGGCGGAAACGTCTCTCGCGACACTCGAAAGATGCACTTTTTCGGTAAAACAGAATTAATTGGAGCTTTCTCCCTCTCCCGCTCCCTTGCGCTACTCTTTGTCCCAGTCTGTCTCTCGTTGCGCCTCAGCTTTAGCACGCGTGAAGTATACTCGAAGTTGTAACGAAGCGGAATTAATGACAGAACTATCGGCTTTTCGCAACTCCGGCGTATCCTTTTACGGGGACCTGGTAATCTCAAGCCAGTGGGAGCGAATCGGCGCCTCGTTCTTGTTACGATTAATCAAGTTACATCGGTGCTAAGCGTTTCCACGAGGCTCCCGCGTAGATTATGTACAGTAGCGTACGAAAGTTTAAGGCTAAACGGTTTGCAAAAATAAAATGATCTATTAGGTGTACAAGTTAATTTTAGTTTGTTGGCAGATTCGCAGTTTATTTAAATTGTTATACCCAAAGGTTAATGGATGAAGTAATCTCCCTCACTTTCTATAACCTTTGCCCATCTTTCGAGCAACTAGCGAATGCCTAATTTGAAGAAACTGAGCTGCTTCATTTCGATGAACTCATCTAAACGTGATTGCAATTCCTTATCCTAAAATCGTTGCGGTTGCCCAGGTCGTTTTTTATCCTGGAGGTCGAAATTTCCTTCCCGGAACCTTCGGTATCAGTATTTGCTGTGGTAGAATGAGTTACAGCATTCTTACCAGGAACATCGCAGATCATTTCTGCAGCTTCAGCGGCGTTTCTTTTTTAACTGGAGTGCGAACAGCACATAATGACGAATGTGCTCTTTGCTGCACGCAATCATTTAAGCTATTGTTTACCTAGTTTATGTTGACCGAATCAAGCAATCTTCTAATGTTTTGGAAAGCTAGATGTCTACACTATAAGACGCCAAAAATACCGTTGCAATATTCAAATTGTAAATCTGATCTTTTTCATCATGGAAAGACGAAAGACTAAAATTAACTTGTACACCTAATGTATATATATAAAAAGACATGTCCTGATTGATTTGACTGATATCGCGATTAGTATTTTAAATTACATGTTCCAACAGTAAAATACTGTAAGTGTCATTTGATAATTAATCCATTGCTCTCAAAAGGAGACTGTGAATCACCAAATGATAATTTTGCAAATTCTCAAACCCGAAGGATTAACACGTTAAGTGCCACGCCGGTCCATAGGAACCGGCCACAGATTTTAGGTTCATGTTACAGCCCTACGCGGGTCTGCCTTTGCATACTGATAGTGAAACTAAAGATTTCGTTTTTGTTCAATCAATGCTTTAAATAAAAGAATATAATATAAAATAGTCAATGTAATTTATTAAAACAAGATAAACAAAGGTTACAAAATTTTCTGTACCACTTCATGTAGTCTAGGCCTAAAGGGAACAGTAACCAAAACGGGCTGGGCACTTAACGTGTTAAACAATCGTATAAGTAAATTTCAGTGTATTGCTTAACTAAACGAAATAAAATTCAATATGAGTAAATCTTGTTAAATATTTTGCGCTTGGAAATCTTTGAAGTTAGTACTATCGATCGACTACGAGCCACCTCTCGAGCGCAAAGGGTTAATTTGTTTCTATGTTATGTGTATCGGTATCTAAACATATCAAAAGACATGTCCTGATTGACTGACTGATCCATCATCGCAGAGCTTAAATTACTGAATCAAGAAACATAAAATTTTGACAATGGGTTCCTTTTATGACGTATGCACTCACTGAGGAAGGATTTTTTAATAATCCACCCCTAAGGGGGTTAAATAGGGATTAAAAGAATTTCTAGTTCGTAAGAAATTGTTCAAACCTGTATTTTTTCTGAAGAAAATATTCTTCGTTTTCGTACTCATAATTTTTTGTACAGATATTTTGGAAGAAATTCAATTCATTGCTGTGAAAGTAGATGGATCAACCTTCAACATGTGCTCGA
This sequence comes from Tetrapedia diversipes, assembly GCA_033822845.1. Classification (NCBI taxonomy): domain Eukaryota; kingdom Metazoa; phylum Arthropoda; class Insecta; order Hymenoptera; family Apidae; genus Tetrapedia; species Tetrapedia diversipes. The sequence goes on along the minus strand of JAOPTO010002473.1, from coordinate 625,472 downwards.
AATGATTATTGTACAATTTTTTTTCACGAAATTATAATAATTTAAATATTAACAACGTTACGACTAGGTATCCGAATATTAATTCGAATTAGTGTATATGTGTCCATACACTCAAAAGGTTAAACTTATATCCGCTACCTACAGTGGCTCCAAAAAGTATTCGTACACTACATTTCAAGGAAATTCACTTAATTCTAAAATACTGATTTCAATGAAAGTTTGCATGTGTATAGAGCATAATGGGTTATACATGGAGCAATTTTTTTTCTCGATTCATCAATTTGACGGACTTCATGATTAAAATTTGTAAAAACAGTTACTGTTATTCCTAGTAATATTTGGTAACTTTTATTGATGGAGCGATTCAAATGTATCCAAATCTATTTCCCTCTTAATTCTGCAGTTTCAAATCCTGCATAATGTATACCTATTTCTTATTACATGTACATTAGAAATAGATGTACAAGAAATGTCTATAAATCTAATGTTAATACGAGTTAAATGATATCGAGAAACAAGAAACGAAGAAGTACAGACTTGAGAAATTTGAAGGTATCGTTGTAGAAGTTATAGAAGTTGTAGAAGTCGTAAAACTAGAAGTTATTAATAGAACTACAGATACTGACTCAAATTTTCGAATTATACAAATTGATTTGGGTAAATATTCATCAGCTCATGAAGATTAATTTGCCATGCTAAGATATGTAAAAAAAAAAATAATTTAATCCTAGATAACTAAACTTAAATTAGTGTTATTCTGTAACTAATCATTCGACTCATAGACTACGAATTAAAAACATGTATATTCTTATATTTCCTTATTTATATCAAATAAATTAGCGTAACCTAAGGAAAGTATAATATTTTAATTAGAAGATAGAAAAGTGGTAAAAAATTAGCGTTTGCAATCTTGGCAGATGTTAAACGATCTTGTCAGATCTGGAATTCGTAAAACTGGCAGGGGTCGGTAGTCTATTGGACGAATGTTTAGTTATCTAGGGTTAATAAACACATGGAAATGTGTATTTAACACTATTCCTACCGACACTTTACGTATACCTATTCCTATCGCGACATTCCCACGTAAGACAGACTACAAATTTTTCTCAGAAACTAAACAACGAAAAAAGAAGTGAATATTGAAAAATGTATTATAGGTTTATTTGAGGAAAAGTCTAAAATTTGAAGGCGGTTCGATTACGTTGTATATGTGAAATTCTAATCGAAATTTTAGAAACGGTCATTTGGTCGCTCGTGGTAGGTAAAATAAACTACAAATTTTTCTCAAAAAATAAGCAATGAAAAAAGAAGCAAATATTGAAAAATGTATTATACCTATATTTGAGGAAAAGTTGTGAAATTTAAAGGCGATTCAGTTACGTTGTATATAGGAAATTCTAATCGAAATTTTAAAAACCGTCATTTGACCGGATGTGATAGGAATAGTGTTAATAGTTTTATTGTACATTTCTATCACGTTCGAACCAATTATTGCATTTGGGCGGTCGTGGTAGGTAAAACAGACTACAAATTTTTCTCAAAAAATAAGCAATGAAAAGAGAAATGAATATTGAAAAGTGTATTACACGTATATTTGAGGAAAAGTTGTGAAGTTTAAAGGCGATTCAGTTACGTTGTATATAGGAAATTCTAATCGAAATTTTAAAAACCTTCATTTGACCGGTCGTGATAGGAATAGTGTTAATAGTTTTATTGTACATTTCTATCACGTTCGAACCAATTACTACATTTAAACTCCTCGAATAGCGCGAATTCGAATAATGGGATCATTTCCTGTGATTTATAATTCGTGCTAATCAAGGATCTACTTGGATTTTATTCCCTTATACTGAAAGATAAATTTCAACGCTTTTTGTTTTAAAGCTTCTTATTGTCTCATTTTAATTCACTAACAACGAGAAAACTTACTCGTTCGTGCTTTTATCTTCTTTCACTCGTCGGTTTTCATAGTTGTAACTCGTCTCGCGGAGAGACGATAACAACGCAATATCTTGGCGCGAAAATCACTTCCACGAGCACTTAGTAAGCGTAATTTATTTCAGCGACGCGAGCAGGTTGGGAAAAAAAGGGAAGACGAGGAAAAAGTAGAAAAAGAAGGTAGAAGAAGATGTCAGGTGGCCGGGCTAAGCGAATAAGTCCGTCCGCCTGTAATGCGAATAGTAATTCAATTTCCGTGGTGTAATAGAAATTGCTTTGAGGATTATACGATTTTGCCAGATTTCACAACCCCGCCAGACTTTTTCCTTCCCATGTCCGCGTGAATTTTCGATCACGACGATGGTATTGATATTCGTGAAAAGGTTTACGCGCCGCAGTAAAACATTTCTGGATAAAATTGATTTTCATCGGTTCGTTAAACATTATGATTGTAAATCACAAAGATTATATTCATTAAAATAAATTTTCAAGCAGATTAGATGCTTTTGTTTTTTATTTGAATAGTGTAGAATAAAGGTTCTTAAAATTATTTATTACTATTATTAATATGAATAATGGCAAAAATATACAGTGTGCAATATATTATAATTCAACTCTGCCACGCAACTCTATACTTAATTCTCAGCTCTTTTTACGATTTTGCAACTCGATTTTCTATTCAACAGTAGTCCTTTTTCTTTTTCGAGGAAGCCCTTATAGGGCTTTTCCTTTTCCCGCCCTATACTCGTTAGACATCACTGGACCATCGATGTATTGTCTGTAGCCAACGATTTTTCCAATGGGTCTGGTTTTCGTCTAATCAACCCGCACTTTTACTTTTCCGATCGCGGTCCTTAAAACTACGATACTGCAATTGTATCTGTTGTGCAATATTAGTAATAAATTATAAATAACCGATATCCGTACGAATAAAATCTACACGAATGAGATTATATAAATAATCAGAATATTATTACCTAGAAAATAGGTTCTTAACCCTTTGAGTGCTATGGGCGCATATGTGCGTCTGACAGAAGTTGCTCGTAGAGACTATGGACGCATATATGCGTTTGTCAATTTTTGTTTCCTTCATCTTATGATTTTTTCCGTGGCCACACGTGTCGGCGTTAATCTTTTAGTGTTGACGAAAATTACTCGTAGGGACCATGGACGAAAATATGCGTTTGTCAATTTTTTCGATCTTTCGCTTACAGCAACGCGATTGTCAGTGTACAAGTAACAATAGTCCGTCTCCAGCAATAGTGCGCCGTCCCTTCGAAACGCTTAGGTCAAAAGTATTCAGCACTCAAAGGGTTAAGATTATTTATTATTATTAATATGATTAATGGCAAAAATATGCAGTATGTAGTAAATTCTAATTCAACTCTCCCACGCGACTCTATGCTTAATTCTCAGCTCTTTTACGACTCTGCAACTCGATTTTCTATTCAACACTAGTCCTTTTTCTTTTTTGAGGAAACCCTTATAGGCCTTTTCCTTTTCCCGCTCCACGCTCGCTAGACAGTACCGGCTCATCGGTGAATTGTCTGTCGCCAACGATTTTTCCGATGGGTTTGGCTTTCGTCTAAGTCAACCCGCGCTTTTACTTTTCCGATCGCGGTCCTTAAAACTGCGATACTACAATAGGATATTTTATAGATGCTTTATTTAATTAGAAAGTTTAGAATATTCGAATTTTAATTAACGGTACAAAGGAAACATTTATTATTATTAATAGTGAAAATATAAATGTTTGAAACTAATTAAATTAAAAAGAAATGTATTAAACGAGTTCTTTAATATCTTTTAGTGTTACTCGAAGCTCAACAAATTCTTTTGAAAACTGAGGAATCTGAGAATAGGATGCAGTTGGTGATACAGAAGAGAAGCATGTAAAAGAGCGATTCAGCTTACGCAAAATCACAGACAAAGCGACGAGCAAGGGGGAGGATTTTCTTGAGGAGCGACTCCTCGTTTATCGCTCGTCTCGCTCTGGGAATTTCCACGGTATTGAAAAGCGCGTTATGAAACCTCGAAAATCCTCCTACGGATTCAACGTAGACTTATTCTAGCTCAACTGCTAGAAAAAGAAAAGGCTGTGAGAGATTTCTTCACAAATTTCATGATTCTGCTTAATTCGTTTGATCTTTCACGCTTTCGTATCGTGAAATTCATGGTATACCAATGAATTTCTTTACCGATCAGTGCTGTCTAAAAGCCATTGAATCATTTATCCTATTGATAAAAAACGTAAATCTTAGACGGTACAGATTTAACCCAGTATAATTAAAAGTTTAGGTCTCGCTTTTTATCAAACTTTAATAGCCTATACTCTCTTCTTTCTCACTTTAATCTCAAACATTCGATTTAAGTACAATGGAGGCTCCCATGTATGAACTAATAAGGAGACAAGTGTTCAGATAAAAAAGTTTTTGAATAATAGAACAATTATTTTTTGTTGTACGAAACTTCATTTATTTAAATGGGTATTAAGAGTTTGTTAACAGTTTGTTTAAATATCTGTATATTCCGCATCATATTCATAATCAGATTTCATAATTTTTTAAAATGAAGAACTGTGATTGGAAGAAACTTTATTTGGATAATAGAACATTTGGGTGCAGTGTTCGGATAAGAGAGATTTCTATTGTATTTTTTTATGTCTTTAATCACACGCTATAAACATTCACGACATTCTCATTCCACAATGTTACAAATAATACTCTCATTTCCCTAATGGACGTTTTATTTCCGCCGACCATGATATTATTTCTCACATGTACACGACTCGTTAATCCTTCATGCTCGAAATACGACCCTCAGTTGCTCGTACTAAAATATATGCCTCTGTTAACATTTATTTAATTCCATTAAATGGTAAATACTAAAATCATTTATTCTCTTTAGTCTTTTTACCTCTGTAACTCATATCTGCAACTCTATCGTTTTTCCCCCTATTTTTTCATTCTTTCAAACGCTGTTTATACAAAATCTTACTCACCTACTTATCTTTCTGGTTTGTAAACCAAAGGGTTTTCGCCCGTAAATAAATGAATGAATGAATAAATAAATAAATGAATTCGCTACTTAACATTTTACATTCAGCGACTCGTGAAATTATGATCACCTAATGACTGAGATTCATCTTCCGATCGCAAAGGATTAAGAAACTTGTATATGCCATTAACACTAAAACTACCAGACCAGTCAAAATGACCAATTGGTGATTACTTATAGCAGTCGTATAAATTCACAGTTGTAAAGCTTCTAAAATTTACTATGATTTTCTACAAAAGATATGAATAAAGATTTGTTTTCTAAACATTCGGTATTTTTTCATGAAATTTTCAATTTGATTTTTTCCATGCAAATAAGTACACTTTAATCGTCGGTAGTTCTAGTGTTAACTATTTGCGGTCGCATTTCGTTTACACTCGGTTGCCGTGCTGATTTTCAAAAAGTTAATCGAAAAAAAAAAAATGCATGATCGCGCTTGAAACAAAACAGGTAAAATCTAAATAAGAATTACAAACATATACACCAGAAGCTAGAATTATATGTAGCTCAGAAGTTGACTTCGTTAATTATCCGATCATAACGATTCTTTGCTTTGGTGGTTGAGAGCAAGCATACGACCGCTAGGGGTTAATTGCCTTAATAACCCGTTCCTAACGCCTGCCATCTTAAATCTATTTGAAGTTGTCGACAGAAAAAAAAGAGAGCGTCTCCACTTTTCCTATCAAGCGTTCGCCAAACTCCTTAAGAAAATTCCAGCCCTTAATCCTGAAACCGGAAGCCGTCGAAGACCACCCCTTCGACCGTCTTTCTCGTTATCCAATTAGACGTCTGAACCTTCCCCCTCCACCACTCACCCTCTCTTTTTTTCCTCCTTCCTATGCTTAATATCAACGAAATCGCGGGGCTGTAGCTACAAGGACGATTAAAAATGAGCGTGGTGGTGGTGTATGGGTCTTTAAGGAGCGGGAAAAGAATGGCATCGGGAAGAGGGGGCGGAGTTAGATCGGGGTAAAAGCGGTGGACTGCTCTATTGTGCGAAACTGTGCCACAGGGACTCGGCTGAAGAGCAAAGTGAAGAGAGAGCGAGCCTCTCGTCGGCCATTTTTCATCTCCAAATGATTTCTGCGTCGTATCATTGTGCATGAAATAGTTCTGGTCAAACGGAAGGGATGTAGAACGGCGGGGAGGGGGGAGGTGAAACCTCGACCTCGTGGAGAATCAAAACTTATATAGATACAGGATGGACCAGTAAGAGTTAGCAGTTCGAATGTACTGCAGGAACTACTGTCGAACCTCGATAACTCGAAAATTTGTATAAAATGAGAATTTTGTTTATTTCCTTCAGCTCTGCTACGATAAACTGTAAATTGAAACAGGAACTTGCTTTAACTTGAATTATTATGTCACACGTTTAGACACATTTTTTACCTCTGTAACTCATGTTTAGAATAGTCAGGTATCCGCAAGCCAAACTTACTTCTACATGTTAAACTTATTATCATTGCTTGCATAATTCGAAGTTACACTCATGTATCTTTCAGTTATTTAAAACGTTATGCGAGGAAGTACTTTGTGTGATAATTTTAAACTTAAGAGGAAAACATACTGAATTTACGACCAGAGTAGAATCACAGATTCTTTTAATAGTAATGAGCAGTACTAGCCTAATAAATCATACTAGCATTTGTTCGTTATTATATTTATATAATGTATGCAGTGATCCAAAGATCGAATTTCTTTTCTTAAACCTTTACAACTGAAAAATTATTAACCTCCATGCAGAGCCTCTGAAAGTCGAGTTTTTGTATGTTAAACGATTTTTATTTAAGATCTTCAATAAATCGAAACCTGCCTAACTCGAAAACTAGCTTTTCACTTGAGATTCTAGTTATTCAGATTTGACTGTATATGGAAGTAGGAGTGAATTCTTTTCAAAAAATGTACAGGTAGGTTCTGATTAGTGCAAATAGTAAATCCCAAGAACCGATCACATTATTCGAATACTTAAAATAAAGTATGGCAGTGAATCATAAATTAATAAATTTGGATGGTGAAACCATTTTTATTGTTTTTTCAAATGTGTTAGTAGTGCAGACTGTACTTTTCAGTATTGTTGTCGGACTCCTCACATTTATCGAATCTTCATTCCTATTAAACGCGACCTAGTACCATTTTACCATTCGCACTAAATCGAATATCTTAGTCGGAGTTTCCCTAAAACTGAATGGCACCTAGTACCAAATAGTAGCGATACAGTTACTGTTTAAAACACTATCCGATCATTATTAACTATTACAATAATATTATTTATTTTGTTATTTCATATTGATTTCTAATATTGTTAAACTATAAATAAAACAGCACAGAAGATATAAAATATTATATTTTTTTTTTCGTCCAAAAAAAAAATCTTTACCGGTTAAGCGCGGAACTTAATTTTAGAAATTCTTCACAGAATGCGGAATTAAAATCAAGTAATGGTGTGTAAACACGTCGAACGCAGGGCAAAATGGCCCTATTATAAATTTTACGAAAAACGAGGAAGGATTACATGTTTATTTAGTTAACAATTCATTTCTGAAATTGTTACTGTTATTAGAAACTTGTTAAAAAATGGTAAAAAAATAATAAAATGCATAAGATACGATATAAGAATAATACAAATAATAATAAAATACATAAACAAGAAAAACTTTGTAATATAAAGGAAACATATTATCAAATAATATTCTTGTTGCATTTTATTGAAATTTCGAGTTTTGATAGTCAACGATGATTTTTTAGTTTACACGACGAGTATACACGTCATACGCACCGCGATAGAAATTGGGTTCGACGTGTATACACGTCAAATGCGCTTAACTGGTTAAGTAACCGATACTAGGAAACTCCACTTACTACTTGAACTCGCACTAATCGAGACCTACCTGTATTACACATAACGATTTATTTTATGATTGCAATGATTTTTTTTTACCAAAACATACCAATTGAAGTTTATTTAAACAATTACACCATTTTCGTGATCTTCAAAGTATCGGATTGTCCGGAAAATTCGTGCCGATTTTCGATAGATGGCACAAGGGCAGGTTTAAATATATTAGAATGAACAAATAATTTGTGTACATATCGTAAAAGGCAATACTTCAGGCATATTTGAAACAAAATTTGGGTATGGTGCGTTAATTTTTGTCAGTTTTATACACCTTTGAGTATGGTAAAAAACAAAGTGCATTTTAGGCATTTAATACTTTGCATTCAAAAATGCCACAAAAGCGGCAAACAAGATACGCATTGTTTATGGTACCCTTTGCGATCATTACAAAATTCCCTTAATGGAAGAAACTTCCACTTCTTTGACGAGATAAAAAATTACGTAGAAAAGTTTTTCGCTGAAAAACCTGAGAGATTCTGGAAGGACGGAATTTTCAAGTTGCCTGAAAGTTGGAGAAAGATTGTACAAAGGAATGATACCTGTATAATTTAATAAATGTTTGTTAAAATTTAAATCCCCTGCGCTTCAATCTTCCTTCGAAATCGTCACGAATTTTTCGGACAATCCAATAATATTTATTGGTCCACCCTGTACACGAACAACGAGGACAACGGAGAACTTTGTTTCTTGATTCTTGTAGCGAAAACATTCTGAATGGAATTTTTTGTTTTTCTTTTGTAGCCTGCTTATATTCGTTACCGGTTTGTCAACTGTCCTGCTTTTCCCTCTTTCGCGGTTTTTTCTGCTGCTTCTTTCACAAGGGTGCCGGTTAGCTTTTTTTAGGGCGTCAAATTGGTTTCTCGAAGGGGAAAATGAAACATTTCGAGGATGGATCTTGAGAACTGACGAACTTATTCTAATTAATTTTTATTCTCCTTCTTTTATTCAATTTTTAAGTGTACTTTACAATTACTAGACCGAGGATTGTTATGCAAATTTAGATCTTCACAAGGGTAAGTAAAACAGTGGAATTTAGCTAGAGATTTAATTCCCTGAGATTTTTATCTTTTGAATTTCATAATTTGTCATTAATACAAAATTTTTGTGCATCGTCGTGCATTCTATGGTCTTTCGCGCATTAAAATTTCCTATAAATACATAAAAATCCGCAGTCTAATGATTGCATTGTTTTTGTAAAAAAAAAAATTCGTGATCTTATTAGGTAATTGAAACTATTATAACCAGATTTCTCTCTATTTTTGCACTAAAATTGAATTAATCGAGAATAAAAAATGTTTCAGCAGCTTAATTTTTATCTTAACAGCATTTCACGATTTATAGGTCGTTCTTCAGATGGGTAATTAACGTTTCAAGTATAATTTCACTGCGAACCCTGCAAATTCTATTTTTCATACCCGCCACGCATTGCTCGTGTCGTTTCCATTAGCCGTTCTCCAATAGAAAGCCCCCGAAGAAAAAATCCAATGGTGTCAGGTCAGGTCAGGTCAGGTCGCTGTTCTATTCTGTGCCCACGTTTAAAAAAAAAGACTGCATATTGTTGAATAAAAAAAAGAAGAGAGAAAAAAAGTAATGGGCAACCTTGAAAGCTGAATCGACCAAGCAGCCAACTGCACTCTAAAAGAAAGAATTACGCCTGTGTTCCTTATTAAGCCATCGTTAAGCATCTTTTCTGTGTCACTTTTAATTATCAACACATCGATCGATAACGGTATTGCATAACACTGCCTTGTTTTTCGATCAGCGTAATTAATAAAGAAATTTATAAAAATTAATATTTTTAAGATTCAGGCTTTAACAAAAACAAAAAAATCGATTGAAATCCTTTTATTATAATATTAGGTTGTTCGAAAAGTAATTTCGCTTTTCTTTTTATGAAAATGAAAGACGATTTTCGTATAGTGAATAAATATTTTATTGAATTATATATTGTCCATTTTGGTCCTACACCTTTTGCCATCTTTGTGGCAGTAGCATGATTCCACGGTCATAAAATTTGACTATGAAAAAATACAATTAAGCACTTTGTTAGGAAAAAACGAAATTACTTTCCGAACAACCCAATATTTCTAAATTTTAGAAAAACGGACAGGTGTAATATTGTTAATAAAAATCAATGAATAAACTGATCACCTTCAAATCCTTATTTCAAGGTACTGAAAAATTGAAAAATTAAAATTGCATAAATCAAAGTTATTCCAAGTGTGTATCGTTGTGTCCTACAGTGTGTCACTGTGTTGTGGAAAAATTAATTTTATTGTGGAAAAATGATAGTTGACCGCGCATTTAGTATACCACCTTGCCTTTGTATTATCCTTGAAACCAATTAACGGTCCCTTGATTCGGGAACTGCGTATCACAAGCTTGAAAAAACCGATGAAGCGGCCGGCAATACTCTTGATCACGTGAAAATTACCAGCCGCCCAGTTTCCACCCCCATGGCTGGACTGGATATTATTGGGTAAAAACTGGGGTACAGTAATATTTCACAAAATTCGACTCGACGAAGATCAAAATGCTGCACGTTACCGGAGCGTTTGCTGATTCAAGGTGTGAGTTTTAATGGTAGAATTTGGTGTAATATTTCGGTATCCAGTGTAACTCATATCAGAGTTAAATGCTGTAATTGAATACCAAAGCTTGACGTAAACATTCAGCGTTATAATTTAATGTTGCAGTTCGGTACTATAATCTTCGCACTAGAACTACCGACGATTATAGTGTACTTATTTGCATGGAACAGATCAAATTGAAAATTACATAAAAAGTTATCGAATACATAGAAAACAAATCTTTATTTATATCTTCTGTAGAAAATTATAGTAAATTTTCGAAACTTGGTAAAGTGAATTTATAAGGCTGCTATGAATAATTATCAATCCATCATTTTGACTGCTCTGGTAGTTCTAGTGTTAAAGTTCAAATTAATTCTCAGTTAATTTAATTTCTTCTCGCTGCTTAAAAATTGTCCAATATTATAACTCAGGTTTCTCTCTCGCTGTTGTAATTTTGTGTTACAACTCAACACTGTAATCTGAGATTGTCATTTAAATTGCAACCCTCATTTAAAATTTGGCGAGGTTTGGTTAACTGTGTTTGTTTTTTCTTTTTCTCCATCATATTGTATATGATGACATCTTTCGACACTCTTGTATGGTACACGAACACTATGCCAGAGTTTTTTTCGTTCCATTAGATGCGCTAACTATCGTTTCAACGTAACCCATACGACAATATTCGGAACCCATTAATTCGAGAAAAATGGGACGCTTGAAATGTGATCGATCTTCCAGTTTTCACTCTGGAAATAGCCTGTGTTGGTCGACTCGTGATTAATCAACTGTCCATAATACATTTTCAATCCTTTTAACCGTCGTATCGGGATGTTCTCCCGTGTTTTTTTCTCCGGAAACAGACACTCGATCGGACCTTCTTGAAGCGTCCAGCTCGCAGCGTCATTTTTGTCACTCGACTGTAATGAACTCTGATCAACCTTCATCACCGTTAATTAAATGCATCAGTGTCAAGATGTCCTCTTGGGACAATTGCGATCTTTAAATGCACAGGCACGCGATATCTAAGTTTTGGTTTCATCGGAAACGAACGAAATTTCGTACAGCATTTTCTATTCAAAGTTTCTTAAAAATTGAACTGAGTTCCGGATTCGAAGAGATTGAATTTATGACCTATACTTTTTGGTTATATTGTAATCAAATATATGATACTGACACAAACTAAACATGGTACTATATTATAAATCTGCTAGTACAGTGGATCCAAAAAGTATTCGTACGCTGTATTACAAGGAGATTCACCTAAATTCTGATTTCAATGAAATTTTGTATGTATATAGAGTATAATGAGTCCTGCATGGAGCAATTTTTTCATCGACAGTAAATCTTATAGAGGGGGTTAAAACGACCCCTAATGCTTCTGCGATTTTTCATGCTCTGAACACAGGTCCCTCTGGAATCTTCTTTTATGGCAGAGCAATTGAGTATTAAAAACTACGATTTTTTTATCCGAAAGGTTTTGCTTTATCACGCATTAATACAAAGTTATGTTAGAAAAATGAGAAAAAACACTGAAACTTTAACGTTGATTTCGTTTCCTTAAAATGGTATTTAGTTATAAAACAAGAAATTAATCCATACATATACTATTACACTCTACATGCCCACAAAGATTTATTAAAAACATTAATTGAAATCTGAATATTAAAGTTAAATTAATTTATTTGTAATACACTGTACGAATACTTTTTGGAGCCACTGTATATATTTTAGGGTTAAAATGAAAAAATTTGAGCACGTGTGTTCGTATGCAATCTCTTAATTAACATTTTCACTTGCCTGCTTTGGTTCATTATATGCTTTTAATTATCGATGCATTAGTTTAATTAATTTCAATGTAACATCGTTACCGAACGCATGCTACCTTTTCATGCCTTCATTACATGCTGTTTCTTTTTTTACACAAAAATCGATTGCTTTTTATTTTCTGCCTCTAAACTAACTCTGAAATTATCTCGCGTGCTACATTTCTAAAATCTATACAAATTTGTGATAAACTTCTGACTCCTCTAATAAACAACCTTCATTTTTCCGTAGCACTAGAACTACCAAGGGGGTCAAAATGACCCAATTTGTAATTTTTCATAAAAACGTGTTAAACCTACTGTGATGCCTACACATTTGAAAATTTACCATAATTTTTACTATGATTGCTAAAATTTGTGTTCCTTATATTAGTAGTTATTTTTTCGTAGTTTTCAATTTGATTTCTTTGTCTCCAGTAAGTATTCCCAAATCGTCGGTAGTTCTAGCGTTAGTACCGATAAAATCCTCCGTAACGAACCAGTTTTCATCTTTATCCCTAAAAATTTGATCCTCGGAACTAATCATCCGGCGAGGTGTCGGAAACCGTGAAGTTGACGTTCTAATTGTCTCGACCGAAAATTCGGCCGCAGGGGTGGTTTCTAAAGTAGGTCACAGGTCGAACGTCCTCTGCGGACGTGTATGCGGATACCGATATATTTTTCCCAGCGGGGGGAAAGTTTTTTGGACACTGGCCAACGGGGTGGTTAGACCCCTCTCCCCCCCTTGACTTGTTGCTGATGCACGACATTGATCCAATAAGCGATCGATCGTTTCGCTCGTGCAACTTTGACATGCCTCCCGATTTTTCATCCTTGTCTTGATTTTTCGACGAATCAAATTCGAATTATGTTAGCTGAGAACATATGGGATGATTATGTTGTAACAGAAAACATTTATTAACCCTTTGCACTGAAGAGGTGACTGTTAGTCGTGTAATGATACTAACTTTAAAAACATTTAAATTCAAAATATTTATCAAGATTCGCTTGTATTAAACTTCATTTAGTTTAGTTAAGTCATATACTACAATTTACATATATAACTGTTTAACCTTCGGGTTTGACTAATAAACAGACTAATTAAAATCTGAAAATTCGCGAGCGCAAAGGGTTAACACTATTCCTACTGCGACCGGTCAAATGACCGTTTTTAAAATTTCGATTAGAATTTCCTATATACAACGTAATTGAATCTCCTTTAAACTTTACTTTTTTTTAAATATACGTATAATACATTTTTCAATATTCACTTCTTTTTTCATTGTTTATTTTCTAAGAAAACCTTGTAGTCTGTCTTACTCTGCTCATTTAACCGGTCGTGATAGGAATAGTATTAAGGAGTAGAAGTGTACAATAAAATCTCGTTTACCTGGCTCGAACGAAATCCGATCCGAATAATCTGAAAAAGTTATTAACAACACAAATAGCATAATTTGTATGTATACATTTTATTTGCATGTTGCTTTTATATGTAGGGATACGTATTAGCGGTACATACATTTGTTTTGAAGTACAAATATAGAATTCAAAGTAAAAGTATCAAAGCATAGAAGAAGTTCAGTATTGTGTAATTAAGATGTAAAATTTTTAATCCAGATAAACCGGAAATTTGGATGAATGAGATTCGAATAAACAAGGTTCCACTGTATGTAAATTTATGCATATAATCCTTAACTACCTACTTAATTCTATTCCAATATGTCTTTTACTGTATCCTAATTACAAACCAAATTAGTTTATAAAGTGTAATACAAATATGATATAATTTTAAATTACTGTTGAGTATATATTAGATCTATGCCAGTGTAAAAGTTCTTATAGTTTTGGAAACAGTGATTTTTATTGATTTTTATTGTACTTACGATTAAAGTACTCTTTTTTTTTTTGGTTTCAACAACTCTTCTTCGTCAGGGTTTAGATAGCTACTTTATAGAAATTTAAAGGAAACATCTAAATGTACAAGGTTAAATGTACAAACCGATATTTGATTGTTTCATAATATTAATAATGATAGAAAGGTTGATTAACAAAGTATAAAATTTGAGATTAAGTTAAGTAATTGAATGGAAAAGTGCGTAGAAGAGTTTGTAGAGGGTCATCAAAGAAATACCAATTTTTTTCATTCTTAACAAACAAATAACAATTAACCCTAGCCACTTGAAAATTTAAGTTTTTCTGCAAAGATCCATACATATTCTTTATGAGCACAATATTCTACCAATTTAGAACACAAAATGATGGAGTTCACAAATCGAAAGAACTCAAAGATTCATGAAACGAGAAAGAAGATTGATTCAATGACACTCTCCTATTTTTCAAAACTTGTACTTCGCGATGTTTGACACCGCTCATCCTTTGGGTATATTAACTGTTAACGAAGCAGGGTTAATGCAGTAGGTAGGGTAAAATTGCAGTTCGTAAGCCATGAGAGTCGTGAAATTCTTGTCCCGCATGCATAAAATCGTTTTGGTCAGGAATTCGAAGAAGCTGGACATTCTCGTTCGTTTCGTTACAAGCTTCCAACCGATTGTTTCTGTTGCTTCCCACGGGATGTATAATAAAATTTGGCAAAAATTGGAAACGAAATATTCGGAGTTCGTCGAGCCATCATTTTTTTCATTTGGACTTCATTTCAATCAGAGCAATTCTGTATCGTAATTCGAGAATACTCGTTAAAACTTTAATGTATATTTCGTTTCAGACATTTTAATATCCCTATTCCGCTGAATATTCTGTATTAATCTGCAGCATTTTGTGTTCTCATCGGTATTTCAGTTTCATTGGGATTCTGATATTGTTAATATTTTCATTCTATTTCGATCCAATCCTCTCGCCCCGTTGCTCCGTTTCCAATATCAATCCCATTTCTATTCCACCCCTTCATCCCGAATGTCCTTCAATACGCCTAAACGTTATCGTTCGAAATATCACTGTGCAGCTTAAAATTACCCAACGGAATCGTCCTACATATCAAATTATTCAACCAGCCTCCATTCTCTCCCTTTCGTCGTTCTCGCCCTTCGTTTCCTGGAAAGACACCGGCAGAGACCGAAAAAGAGCAAGGAGGGACGAGCACGTTTATGTGACGCGTACAAATAGAATCGTTGAGTTCATAGAACCATCTTCCTTTCCAGAAGGGAGTAACTCCCCGACACTTCAGTTCTAAATCTTTGTTTTTACAGAGGAGGAACGGTTCAAGGGAGTAGCAAAGAGGGCGAGATCTCTCTTGAGCGGGATTTCATTTTTCAAATAATGTAGTATTATAAAAATTAGATTTTTTTAAATTCATTTTTCATGATTATACATACTTTTTAAAATTTAATAAATGGTATAATTTTAAAGATACACTTAGTGAATTTCTTTTCTACTACTTAATTTTTGTGGGCACTTCCTTTATTTCTGTGTATACTGAAATGTATAAAATCAATCCAAATTAGACTACTGTTCCCTATTTATTGTTGGTTAACACATTGTATGCCGGTGGCATCTGAGGCATTTAAAACTGTAGGTGAAGAAAATATTAAAAATTTTATACATTATTGTAAAACACTAAAATTGGTTTGCATATTCATTATATGCAATTTAACGATAACGAAAAATAGAAACAAACAAATCGCCAAACAAAAGAATGTTGTATTATCGCAAACCCGGCGCTAAAGCAACAGACTTCCAAACCCGCGTTTTCGCGGGGTCGGCATACAATGTGTTAAGAAGGGAATATGATTACAATAGTATGTATAATTTTGATTCTTCGTACAACTCTGCTACACGCTCCAACGTCTCGTTCAACTCTGTTCCTTTTTGCCAGAGAAAACTCTCGATGGCCCTTGGCCTTTCTCCCACCACGCACCTCGGAAAAGTCCCTCGAGTATGCCCATATTTGGGCATTTCCCGAGGGTCTCGCATGTCGCCAAAGGTTTTCCCTCAACAGGCCTGAACTCTCGCTGTCCACCCCTCACTTTCTCTTAAACTCTAAAATTACCTACGATACTACATTAATTTAGTAATTATTTATTTATCTATTTATTCCAAAGGATTATAAAAATGTCCAGAGTGTCAAAATTCTCTGATCCAAGTTTCAATATCTGTGTGTTTAAATATTCTAATCTATATGAAAATCTTAGGAAAGATTCACATCAGAATAATAAAATTCTCTGATCCAAGTTTGAATATCCGAGTCTATATATAAATCTTAGGAAAGATTCACATCCGAATGTCAAAATTCTCTGATCAAAGTTCGAATATCTGTGTATTTGAAAATTCTAATCTATATGTAAATCTTAGGAAAGATCAACATGAAAGATTCGCGTTGTAATGTGAAAATTCTCGGTTCCAAGTTTGAATACCCAAATATTTGGATATTCCAATCTACAGGTAAGCCAGTATTCGGATATTCGAACACTGGGATTTGAACTCGGATACTTCTGAATCCAAGCAGTACGTGGTAAGAGCCCCAGTCAAAAGTGCTTCCCAAGTCGAGGAATGCGTATCGATCAGGCGTAACGTAAGATTCTCTTTAAGGCGTGATGCTTCAGCCTCGCGACGCTCGTAGTATCTTGAAAGAGGACGCAGTAGCGTAAACAGCTCCATTCATAAACCTAAAATCAATGACGGATTGGTAGAAGGAAATTCGTGACCGTGGATTGGACGCGTCCCGTCGCCATGTTGGTACCGCTGGCCAATCCCTGCGGTCCCCTTGTTTTTCACAGCTCGTGCACTCGTGGCCGAATCTCCTCTCTCTCTCTCTATTTCCTTTCTTCCTGTCCTCCTTGTCTCTCCTTTCTTCCTTTGTTCTTACATCTTCTTCGTTCTCTTCCTCGCATCATTCTCTGGATTTTTAATTCCTCAGATTTCCCTTAACATTGGGTTTACGGGACCCATCAATTTGACGGGTTTCGAACTTTATGAGCAAAATTTGCAAAAACAATTACTATTATTCTTAGTTGTTGAGAACAATTGGTGTGAATGGTTGGTATGAATGTGGTGTATGAAAGTATGTTGGCAAGAATGAGTGTGTTCTGAATGATTGCTGTATGGTATGATTTTCACTTCGTTTTTGAGATCTGAGAGAGAAAGTAAGTAAGAAAGACAAAACGAAAGTAAAATTGAAGATTGCATAAAATTAAGATAAATGATAAGAAAACGTTATTGTAATTATTAATTAAATCTATGTTACTATTGTTATTAAACTTCTCCATTAAAGCTCTCCAAAAGCTAACAATACTGTCCCTGACCACGTCGAAATCCAACACTAGTAATTTTTGCTAATTTTTACCGATGAAGCGATACAAATATACTCAAATCTATTTTCCTCTCAGATCTGCAATTTCAAATTCTGTTTGATGTATACCTTATTTTTTATTATATGTATATTGGAAATAGATACACAAGAAATGTCTGTAAATTTAGTGTTAAGGGTGGAAACGACACTGCGACAATCGAAAGTGAGGGCAATTTTCAAGAATTTTTTTTTTTAATAATTTCAAGATTTTTTGAACGAATCTGTAGTGGTTTCGAATGGTACGTTTCTTAACACTAAACGTATCAAACGAGGTCAAGTTACCTGGCCCCTTTCAAAATTTGCTTTATAAATCGTACATTCATTGTACGATTCATTTCTTTCGCTTAATCGATTTCCTGTAAATTCTTATATTATCTGATTATTCAATTTCTCGCTTTCCGTTTTTCTCTTAGCTTATTTTTGATCGAGAAAAATTCTTTGCATACCTTATGTATCACGAGTGGTCATTTGGCCCCTTACAAAATTTACGTATTTTTCTGTAGTTCTCCAACTGGAATATTAGTTCTGGACTCGGATACACTTCTCAAGTTATAGCTCCATTTATCTGAATCTGATATATGTGTTTGGTTTCGGCGTGTGCGCTTGAACAACCCGATCGGATCCGTACG
Source organism: Tetrapedia diversipes (assembly GCA_033822845.1). Taxonomy (NCBI): domain Eukaryota; kingdom Metazoa; phylum Arthropoda; class Insecta; order Hymenoptera; family Apidae; genus Tetrapedia; species Tetrapedia diversipes. The sequence continues at coordinate 607,275 of JAOPTO010002473.1, read as the reverse complement.
ACGTGGCGCATAAACGGAAAGTACTGTTATCAGAGATTCACAAGCAACACGCCTTCAAATGAGTTCTCTATAGTTAAACAAAATAGAAATGCAGACCTATGCGAATTATTTGCGTTAATAAATTAAGGATTTCTTTCTAAAAATCAACGTTTATTTTATATGAGGTAAAATGGCCCCTTATGGTAAGAATAGGTACATGTAAAATATGTGTTAAAATACTTCTTGTAAAAATTTGATACAAGAATATCAATTATTGTAGACATAATAGGAACAAACGTGTGAGAGGGCGCGACAAATATGAAAACGGGCGGACGTGTAATTCTTCATTGCATGTTCTGAAATAGGAAATTCTGTAATTTTCTGCAACTATAAAACAGTGACTTCAGTTACACCTGCTGGTTTAAACAGATAATAATTTATTATAATATGGTAGGACTTTATTCTTTCTGTACTTTTTGTACTTTCAGCGCAACTGAAGAGAATAATATTAGGGATCACCGTACAAAATTTTAACACTAGATTTACGGACATTTCTTGTATATCAATTTCTAATATGCCTATACTAAGAAATAGGTGTATATCGTACAAAATTAACCAGTTAGCTGTAATCGACGAGAGTACTCGTCACAGAGAAGTGGTAGAATTTTGTGTCATGACAAGTATACTCGTCATACGTAAAAAGTAGTGACCATTGGCTATTTAAATTGTAATTTTTGTGAAAGATAAAACATATTCTCAAACTTCAAGCTGTTTAAAATATTTTGAGGCTAGGCCGAAATAAAACAAACAAATAAAAAATCTGAATAATCTGAGATGAACTCATGCGTCCCCGTATGCACTGGCTGAAACAGCTTATCAGTTCGTATAACGAATTTATTTATGTGCGATGATAACCTTTTTTTGGATGTTAGCGTAACAGGGGCAAAAATAAAAGTTGAAAAGCTGATTTATGATAGGGCCCTGTAAATTCTTACCTTTAAATGTATTTCATTTTTCTTGCGTTTACCAAAATAACCAAATAAGTAAATTTTAGTAATAAAATTGTCAATTTTATATAATAAATACGCATTTTTTTGGACACTTACTCTGTGATTGACGAGTATACTCGTCATCGCTCCATTTTTACGACACATATCGGTGTGCGGTCTCAAAAGAGGGTGCCACAGCTAATTGGTTAAAGATTGTAGAACTAAAAGGGAAATAGATTTGGTATATTGTTAGATATCGCTTATTTAATTAAGACAAGTCCCGTCTCTAGTAAATAGTTACACTTCCGAATCGTCACTCATCCTTTCGAATCATTCGACCTAAACCCTGAACCCCATTACTCATCCATCCAAATCATCTATCCCATATCTAATCGTCAACTCCTGAACCTTCTCTCTATCCCTGTTGTCCTTTTTCTATCCCACTACCCTAAATTTCAAGCCATATATATAGACAGTAAGAAACTTAGGAAGAACCTTTTTTTTGTTACCAGCTGTGACGCAGTAGCTTTCGTTTTTATACTTCGTAACGTGTTAGATCTTATAAATTAAAGTTTAGCAGGAATGAAACATCTGAAAATCCCCAAACCTCGAAATCTAACAATATTCGTATCACTCCATCAATAAAAGTCAGCAAAAATTTTTAGGAATAATAATAATTATTTTTGCAAATTTTGCAACGAATCGACGGGTCACATAAGCCTAGTGTTAAGTAAATCCGATGAAAATTGACCGAATTCTCGAGCCTTGCCCAATTTGAAAATATAAGGCCCACGTGAGGCTGCTATTTGTGTAATGAGTATATTTGTCACGACGAAACGACACGTTTTCGTTCCACGTTTCATTATCGCTTTAAGTAAAAATTTTAGAGAGATCTAAAACGCATTCGCAAATTCAGGTATTTCTCTTTATTCCTTCGTTTCTGCGAAACAACCTAGATACACACTTTTAAAATAGGGCTACGCAGCTACCAGATTAACTCCCCTTTACGGTTTCCCCTATTTTTTTTCGCGAACGCTCTGAAACTTGCTTTATTGCTTCTGTTTGCATTTCTTTCTTTAATATTTTTAAATTCCTCTACGAATTCCTGTTTATGTTTCTCTAGTCTGTTTGTAACTCTCTCGTTTTTCTTTACGATTTTCTTTTTGACTTTTTCTGTTTTACTCTTTATTGTAGAATACCTTAAGAGACCAGTTTGTGAAAGTAAATATCAGATTTAACTCTTTGAAGTTTCAAATTCTAATGATACTAACTTCAAAAATTTTCAGATTCGAAATATTTACTAAGATTCGCCTATATTAAATGTCATTTAGTTTAGTTAAGCGATATACTGAAATTTACATATATGACTATTTAACCTCTAAGTCTGACTAATAAAGAAACTAACTAAAGTCTGAAAATTTGCGAAATTATCATTTGGTGACTAACAGTTACCTCTCAAGCGCAAAGGGTTAAGTTCAAACTATTTCTCAAATTCCTGTCTCTTAACACTTTACCTCAGAAACCTTTTAATCGGCTTTTTATATGCTTCAATTTGTAAGTTTTGTTATATTCCCTTACACGAAGGTGACTATTTTGAGCAAAATCGTATATATATATGTAAGCTTGTGAGTGAGTGGTGTCCCGCCACCAAGAGGACAGTACAAGACAAGCGGCGGCAGAAGAAATAGAGAGAAAGAGAGATTGAGGGGCTAACCAAATTTTCAGTTTTCTGAATAGATAGAAATATTCTTTCATGGTAAAATAGTGATAGCGAAAATAATATTAACTAGATTAGTATAGGATTATAGACTTATTCACTGGCCCTCCAAACATAAGAGTGAGAAGCATAAACTTTTAATTACTGATTCTCTATTTTTTTAGATTAAACAACCACGTGTAAATATTGTAAATTAGTTAAACTTATTTCTTTTATAATAAAATACTCTATTTTTTTAGACGAATCGAATTGTGTTATTGCATCCATAAGCCTCCACATATTACATATATATATACAGTACAGAGATATTAAGCTATTACCACGTTCGCGGGCGTGAATGCTATAGCATTCATTTTCATTGTGATACAGAATGACGTGAATGCTATAGCATTCAAATTTTAAAACCAATTACTATTAATTTAATTTTATATAACCTCGATTCAAATATCCTCATGAATGTCATAGCATTCGTTGCATATAACTGTTAAAATGTGATTTTCTGACTGCTCTTACAATATGTGTCTAATCACATTTTGGATATTAGGTGTACAAGTTAATTTTAGTCTTTTTTTTGGCAGGTTCAGAGTTTATTTAAATTCTTATACCCAAAAGTTAGTGAATGAAGCAATCTCCCTCACTTTCTATAACCTTTGCCCATCTTTCGGACAATGGATGCCTGATTTGAAGAAAGTAGATTGTTTTATTTCGATGAACTAATCTAAAAGTGATTGCGATTCCTTATCCTTGAATCGTTGCGGCTGTCCAGGTCGTTTTTTATCCTGGAGATTGAAATTTCCTTTCCGGAACCTTTGGTATCAGTATTTACAGGTGAAACGAGATACAACATTCTTACCAAGAGCATCACAGATCATTTTGTAGCTTCAGAGGCGTTTCTTTTTTAACTGAAGTGCGAAGAGCACACAATGACGAATGTGCTCTTTGCTGCACGCCATCGTTTAAATTGTTATTTACTCAGGTCACATTGATCGAATCAAGCAATTTTCTAATGTTTTGAAAAGCTAGATGTCTACACTATAAGACTCCAAAAATACCGTTACAATATTCAAATTGTAAATAGCGTTTATCATAATCGAAAGATGAAAGACTAAAATTAACTTGTACACCTAATATTTTACTATCTACGAACGTATTAATTGCTCGAAGATTGTGTTCGATTCATTAATGATGCATCCTCTGCAAAGTGAGCCGGTCGGAAATAAGTTGATTCACGAGCGGTCGGTAAAGTGATCATTTGAAATTACTTGAAAATAAACACCGCGTTCCCGAAGTTGACACGATTTCTACGAGAATCGGTGCGATGAAAAATGCCGTTTTCTAAAACAGCGTAGAAAACGTGTTCCATTTCTCATTATGAGGAGTCCCCAATGCCGCAATCCGACGAGTTTGTCTAGTTTTTAAGACAAATGGCGCATTGCGTGCACCAGGCAGGCGCAGTGCGCTAGTTAAACGACGAACCGAAGAAACTTCGAAAGCGAACAGCCTCGACACGTGAATTTTAGCTTGAAATCTCTTTGACGAAGAACGAAATGGAAATATGAAAAAGCGACTTTTCAATAAAAAGTTTCCATTTTTCTCACTTTTTTTCTTTCTTCTCTTTTAACCTGTAGCTAGTACAACAGTTATTTTACTATGTAGACAATGTACATATCGATAAATGCTCATAAAAAAAAAAAATATCACGAGTACCTGGTTAAAAAGTTGAAATCAAAGTAAAAGTGTTCTTAGTTGCACTTGTTATGTTTATGTTGGTAATTATGAAAGTGATCCAAGCCAAAAATGTAAAAAAAGGTATTTTATCGGTTAAACCGTATGAAAACGAGTCAAATCACAAAAGGTGGAGATATGAATTTTGAAAAATGTTTTTGACTTACAGTTATGAACAAAACTGAGTCCACATTCGACTAAAATAGTGTCCATGTCTGAACAGTTGAAACTTTGTAAAAAACAAGTCGCACGACAATCTTTTAAGAATCATTCTAAGTTGAACAGATCCTTCTCTTCGACGATCTTATGTTGAATTCTGTTGAAAATCTTTTTTTATCAAGAAACGATTGAAGAAGTGAAAATAATTGTTTGCAATAACTTGACAAGAAATCAAACGGAGCCTATTTGAGATCCGTTAACTGAATTCAAAACTAAACTACGTCTGTTTTTTCAGTTAGAATAATCTTAGAAAACAAAGGAAGCAAAGAATCTAGCTACAGACTTAGATATGTTTGATAGACTAAACAGCTTGAACGTGTTACCTTGACGCTCTGTCCGTAACTGTCACAGGATAAGCTCTTAACCCTTTCGCTACTACGGACGACTATAGTCGCTCTCCATAAACTGTCGCGTATTGTATTAGGGGGGCCAGAAAGTAATGTCGTTTTTTAACCCTTTGCACTCGTATGTCTCAGCGTATGCGACATTACAAGTTTTACCGTTGCGCTCGTATGTCTCAGCGTATGCGACATCACAAGTTTTACCGTGGAATTTTCATTTTCTTTAATTATACTCATGAAATGTTACAGCTAAGTATGCTAATAACGTATTGGAAAAGTTTTGTTTTGATTGAATAAAAAAATAAATTCCAAGTTGGCGGTAATTCATGGTCATATTAAATTCGAGTGCAAGGGGTTAAATTCAAATACATAAATTTCTAACGAGCTTTTATTTTTAACACTAGAACTACCAGAGCAGTCAAGATGGCGGATTGATGATTATTCATAGCAACCTTATAAATTCACTTTACCAAGCTTCCAAAATATACTATGATTTTCTGCAGAAGGTATAAATAAAGATTTGTTTTCTGTGTATTCGATATTTTTTTCATGTAATTTTCAATTTGATCTGTTCCGTGCAAATAGGTACACTGTAATCGTTGGTAATTCTGGTGTTAATCAATGATGTAATCACCCTCATTATCAATAACCTTCTGCCATCTAGTGTGCAAATTTTCAATGCTGGATCGATAAAAATCAATTGGTTTTTGAGCAAAATATTTAAGGATGGAATGACAGAAACGACATTATTTTTCTGTCCCCCTAATGCATACGACGAGCGTATGCAGTTATACGGTTCTCGAACTGTAATTAAAAGTGTGCATGTTAATCCTTTGCACTCGAATTTAATATGACCATGAATTACCGCCAACTCGGAATTTATTTTTTTATTTAATTAAAACAAAACTTTTCCAATACGTTATTAGCATACTTAGCTGTAACATTTCATGAGTATAATTAAAAAAAACACGTTATAAATACCCTATTTTGAGAAAAGTTTTTTTTTTCGAAAATACCGTTTCAAAGCAGCTCAGATTGTAGTTAGCCTTGTAGCTTTGTCGCGGCCCGTTCAGCGGGAGTATCACGGTGGAGAAACCACCCGTAGCGAAAGGGTTAAACAGTTTGACGCCCGTGACTGTCACGGAATAAACTGTTAATGGGTTAAGCCACCGCGATATTGAACGTAAGACAGATAATTGCAGTAGTTCCGCAAGTGCACACTTTTGGCACGGTGGCTTGTTCAGCAGGGGTAATACGCCGAAGAATCCGCCCGTAGCGAAAGGGTGTTAACCCTTTGCGGTCCTATGTCGAACGTGCCTCAACATAACGCACAGTGGAGTATTTAAAACTGGACGAAACTCTTTCCATATTCACTCAATCTTTAAGCTGGCATAACTTCGCTGAAATTTATCCAAATTGGATAAAACAAAGACGATTTTAAAGTTAAAGTTTTCTAGTTTCTGATCATATGAAGGATTTTTATAGAAATGGCTATTCAATTTGTTTTTCATTTTCCTTTTTTTGTTTTTTTTTTTTATTTTAATTGCGAACAATATTTTTATGTTCTTCATTTTCAACTTTTTGTAGGCATTTTACAGGTACTTTAAAATCATTTTATACTGAAACAAACGTAACAAATAATAAAATTTCACCAGTTTATTTATTTTTACATTGAATGCAGCAAAATCTGTTAAATGTTATACTAAAATAATGTTTATGTTTAAATAAGCGTTATAGTAAACTCATGAATGTTTTCCAAGGAAAACGGTACGAAGCAGATGAGCGATTAACGAATTTGCGAATGCAGCGTGGACCGCAAAGGGTTAAAGTATCTTGTCTCACGTTCTTCTCATATTTCGAAATACACTGAAAAGTATTCGAAGTTCCACACGTTTTTCACCTCTCGAGCGAAGTTCGAAACTCCTAAGGGCATTCGATACAACCGCTCTGATTGCATTTCAAAGGATGCTACTAATCTGAAGCAATTAAACTTCAGTTTGATGTTTCGAAATAGTAGATTTTAACTTAACACTAGATTGCCGGGTGTTGGGTATATACCTATTTTGCCTGAAATGAGTCAATTTGACTCAAACATAAAAATTGAGGTCTTTTAACACATTGCGGACCGCTAAGAAATCTGTAAGACATACGCCTGGGACCGCACGTTTTTCGGCAAACTTGCTCAGAAATTATTAAAATTATCGTAACATTTTTATCGATGAAGCAATGTTTGTCAAACAATTTTTTTTTTTTATTTTAAAGGAAATACACCTTGACGGGTTTTATTAGCGAAGAAACATAGCTTGTGGTACACTGAACAACAATTACATTGTAAAATCTCCGAGAAAAAAAAACGCATCGATCACGAGTTCACTCGTGGCCGGTCACCAACGTTCGGTTTGCTAAGCACGAGAAAACTCGTGAGCGGTCCTTAATGTGTTAAAAAGATATAAAACTTTATTTTTAATCGTTTCAGTGCAGCGAAGCGCTATCACGCTTCTCTTATATTTTGCCAAAAATGCGGAGAAGCGCGATCGCGCTGCTGTTTGTTACTATAATTTTCGCATTAATTGAGAGTGGTTGTGTTCATATTAATTTCAGTTTGTATTAATATGATTCAATTGTGGTTTTTGGTAATATAAAAATTAAAAATTATTTTCATTTTTTTAAGATAAGTGTTACACTGATAATTACAAAACACACCATATCAAATTCTACTTTATCTGAAAATGACTATAATATGAAAAGATAAATCTAAAAATTTTTATTTGCTAAAAGTTACTTTTTATATAACAATTAAAGTTAATTATTGCTGTTTTTATTATTTTCCGAAAAAAATAACTGCCAATTTCATCCCGCACTTTTAGCATACATACAAGAAAATTCCTTTACACTCAAACGGTTAAGAAAGTTTGTTCAAAATAATTTTTACATATATATACTGTTTTTAAAATACATTTTCTGCAGATTTTTTTATTACATTTAGCATAAACGCCCTTACTTTTATTCCTTTCGCATAATACTTGAATTTGAAAAAATCACAAGTGAATCAAATTGACTCACTCCGGTAATCTAGTAAAAATATAGTTAAAAGAACGGAATAGACGCCAAACTTACCCGTTCACTGGTCGATAAAAGAGATTCTCGCGTACGGGACGAGCGAGGGAAAAATTAGGATTCTGCGGGGTGAACGTCAGAGGAATTAATTCAAAGTGATTTATAATAACTATTGTCGGTGTGTAGGAAGGGGAATCCGGAAATGCGACGTTATATCGTGCCGTGGGCTGTATGAAAAAGTGGGTGAACCCTCGGGCAGGCCATTTACAAACAAAGGTTCAGGAAAAAGTTTTCGAAGTGAAGACAATGGAAGTGTGGAAAAAGTACGCGTGATTTCTCGATCCTCTTTTTCCTTTTTCTTTTTCCTCCCTCCTTTCCGTTTTTTCCTTCTTACTATCGTTCATCGTGGGCGAAACCTCGTAATTTCTTCACTGAGATGTCTTACGTTTTCATATTGAATTACAGTTTTTCTTTTAAAACGAAAGGAAATCAGCGATTCGCCTGAGGTTCGATCAAATCTCAAGTTCTACCTTTTAATCGAGAAAGAAATGGATATTTCAAAAGCCGCGAACTTTTTTTTGAATGAAAACTGTTTTGCTTTAACGCTATTACTACCAAGATGAATCGAAATGACGAATTCGTAATTTTTCATGGAAATTTGGTAAATTTATTACGATACCTATACCTTTGGACATTTGCTATGACTTTTACTGTTATCATTCCAGTTTGTTTCCCCCGTATTGGGTATTTTTTAAATACAACATTCAATTTGATTCCTTCATCACGAATAAGTATACCCTAACCGTTGATAGTTACAGTGTTAACGTTTAACCAACAGGATGGGGAGATCTCCCATTCTTTCCTCTGCCATTGATTCTATTTACTTTTGTTATTAGTTAGTCTTGAACTAGCGTTGAATTTATGAAGAATTGTACTTTGGAAGAGCAGAAAATGCATTTGATGAACTGTTAACAACACTGGTTCAAGACTAGTTAATAACAAACGTAAATAGAATCAATGGCAGAGGAAAGAACGAGAGATCTCCCCATTCGGTTGGCTAAGTGTTAAGATACTTAACACGTGAACATTTTCAAAGATTTAACGCGTCCAAGAGAACGAAAATTACGATTTCACCTCGAAATTAAGAAAAAAACATAGAAGATAATTCTTCGTAATTTAGGAGGACAAGAAAGAAAAAGTGGTAAAGGTCGCCTTTTGTCATTTGCAGGTCGACTCTAACTGAAAGCAAAGAGAAGCAAAACGTGGCGGATTCGGTGACCCCTCGGCTGTGACCAGAGGCGCACAGAGAATTAGGGCAAGGAGATGCGTGAATATAAAATAGTGGTGTTGGGCAGTGGAGGTGTAGGCAAGTCCGCCCTCACTGTCCAGTTCGTGCAAGGAATCTTCGTTGAGAAGTACGATCCCACGATCGAGGACAGCTACCGCAAACAGGTCGAGGTCGACGGTCAACAATGTATGTTAGAAATCCTAGACACAGCCGGAACGGTGAGTTTTTTTTCACTTCACTATGTCTACCGCGTCTTCTTCCTTTAATTTTATCCCTTTGCGCTTGAGTGGTAACTGTTAGCCGTCTAACAATATTAAGTTCAAAGGTTTTCAAGTGCAAAATATTTACCAAAATTCACTTATATTAAACTTTATTTAGTTTAGTCAAATCGTATACTAAAATTTACATATACGACTATTTAACCTCCGGGTCTGACTAATAAACAAACTAACTGAAGTCTGAAAATTTGCGGAATTATCATTTGGTGACTAACAGTAACAGTAACTCTCGAGCGCAAAGGGTTATTACTTCAATCGTTGTTAACCACATTTCCTTCATATAAGGGGAGTTCCCATTATAGTGTACTTAACATTTTCCTTAAATGAATAAAAAAGCGTGATATTTTATCTCTTGCTGTTTTATCTATAATTTAACAATACTAGAAATCAATCATTATTGTAATAGTTAATGATTGCATAGCGTTTCAAACCTCCAAAATATTGCTACTGTCCGGTATATCGGTCCAGTCTTAGGGAAACTTATCCTAAATCTCTTCAAGACAGTACTTGTTAACCCTTTGACTGCTATGGGCGCATATATGCGCCCAGCGAAAACTATCGCTGTGGCCTATGAGCGCACATTTGCGCCCAGCACAAGCCGTGGATATAGACTATGGGCGCACATGTGCGCTCGGCGACGGCTTTGATCATTTACTGCTGTCTTACTGAATTTGTCAAGAAATTATTTTATCATATCCGTGTAACACTCATAAACAACATACCTTGTTGCTTATCAACAAGAAAAACCGAAATCTCGTTTATTTCGTCAATTTTCGCTATATCTTAAATTCGTTTCATCTGTTCCCAGACAAATGTTATTGTCGGCCGATGCGTATGTTTTATTAGTTTTCCTTGACCGTCCGAAGATATACACGAAGTGTTCAATATGCTAATAAATGCATTATAATTATCAAATTATGGCGTTTCAAAACTTTACCCTTGATGAATAAACAATATACACTGAAGATAAAAAGTATTTAAAAAATTAAAAAATATTAATTTTAGATTGGATAAAGTAACAGTAATTCGATTCTGTATTATATTAAAATTTAATACACCACCGAACAGTTTCAGATTGCTTGAAAAAGTATTCAGTCCCCAGCGATAGCTATTGCCGGCTGCACGCCGTTGACGCGAAGCGTTTCGGCTCAGAGTATTCAGCAGTCAAAGGGTTAACACAATTTTTATCGTTGAATAGAAGATAATGGATTTCATAATTGATCTGGTATTTTATCCTAATCGCGTGAATGAGAGCGATAGATTAAATGAAAAATGTTATTTGTACTAGTACTGCAGGCATTTATTAAACAATGAATTTATTAAATATCATATATAAGTGAATAACAAAGCAGTTGATCTAATCCAAGAAGAAGTGGAAAAAATATTTTTAATCTCATCTTTTCAAATTATTTGAAAAAGACACACGTTATAATCATTTATTTCAAGTTGTAATCTAGCTTTAAACAAAGGGGCCATAAATTTACAGAATTCTTTTCGGTTCTGCAGGAGCAATTCACAGCCATGAGGGACCTTTACATGAAAAACGGCCAGGGATTCGTACTGGTATACTCCATTACGGCGCAGTCGACGTTCAATGACCTGCAGGACCTCAGGGAACAGATCCTACGAGTAAAGGACACGGATGACGTGCCTATGGTGCTAGTAGGCAACAAGTGCGACTTGGAGGACGAGAGGGTGGTGGGCAAGGACCAGGGCGTCAACCTTGCCCGGCAATTTAACTGCGCGTTTATGGAGACCTCTGCCAAAGCCAAAATTAATGTTAATGATGTGAGTAGTAGTGGGTGGCCCATTATCCGCATTCTAGTCTGTTTCCCATTTATTGAGTATTGCTACTAAACCTATTCATTTTTAGACAAATAAATTTAGAATGGAATAAAATGATTTTTCAATGTTTACCATTGGTTACAGAGAGAGGGTAATTTGTAATTTGTAAGCAGTTTTCTTCAGCAGATTCTCATTTGAACAAAAATAAAGGATTTCAGTTTTTGAGAAATTCAAATGAAAAATAATACATTTGTATGATTGACTTAGATTTTCATTGTATAGATATTGCCTTAGGTGTTGTTACTTTAAATATATTTTATACAGATTCGTAAAAAGTATAGTAAAGGGATTTAAAAAATTACATTAAACTATCAGTAGCATACATGGCATGAAACATGTTGAAGTTATAGTTTGGAATGAAATATGTTTAAATAGGATAGTGTAGAACACAAGTAATGCAAGGATCTAGAAGAATGAAAAAAGAATAGTTGCGTTGTTACAAAATAACAGTAGTTACCAGACTGTGGAGGCCATTGTTGGTTTTTAATTAGTGCTACGTGTGGGAGTTCAAGACCGTTAGGAAGGTTGAGATATTATAATTGAATGTGAGAATGCAATCACTTGTGTATGGGAGTGTGATTTGCACGTTGCTGTTCTCTACTTGTGTTTCGTAGTTTGTATAATATTTACGATTTCCTTCGCATAAAAATACAAGAAAGGGCGGAAAAAATAAATCGCAAGAATCATTTAAATATGCCTATTTCTGTCATCCTAATTAATTTGTACTTGTTCCATAAAAAAAGAACATTTCCTTCATAAATAATTTTAAAAGAATGCTTTCGAAATTCTGTTTTTCATATTATTGGGAATTATTTGATAATGAATCTTTTCATGTGCATGTTTCCCTGTTTATAAATCTGTTTATAATAAAGACAGTACCAAAAAAATTCTGTAATAGTAAACTAAATAATGTGACGTTTAATTATTATTTCAATTAGAAACACAGATTTTTTGGTTCTTTTGATTCTAAAGCTTTGTTGGTTCTTTTCTAATGTTTAATAACTCAAAACACTGGGGAAGAATAAAAATAAAATTACAGATGTTGAGAATGTTAATAATTTTTAAAGGGATAATGAAATTTTCATAAGTAATTTCAATAAGTTTTTATTTACATCCATGTATCAATTTGGTAAAGATTTGCATTTCCAAGAGACACGCCTGCAGCATTTCCATTTCACTCTGCTATCAATTAGACTTATAACTTCAAGTTGTTAATAATAAATTTTTTTGTAGAAATAAACTTATTTTGTATGCTACTGCGGCTAAAAAAGAGATTAGTTCTACCTTGTTAGTGAGTTTGTAAGCTCTAAAACAACACAACAAATATTTTTTGTAAAATAGTTCCTTAGAATAAATTTCTTTTTTTGTGGTCTCCATGCAGTTTCCCATTTATTATATTGTTCTTCTGTAAGATGTGTGAAGCTTTAATTTTGTTGAGTTGCTACGAGGGTTTTCTTGTTCTCTTTTCCATCTTTTTGCTTAACCAATTGTCTTTTATAAAAATATTTCCATTTTAATTTATTACCCAATTACTCTAATAAACACAAAATCTACTTTGTTGCAGATCTTTTACGACCTGGTGCGACAAATCAACAAAAAGTCGCCAGAGAAAAAGGTGAAGCAGAAAAAGAAATCGCTGTGCCTACTTCTGTAAGGTAGATATAGCAGAAGCTCGTACTCTCCTGCATGAACAAATTCATAAAAAAAGGGAAAAATCAATCAATAACAACCAGCAACAAATCCGGATACAACCAGCGGATGACACAGGGGTTCAGGTGATCGCAAAGCAAATTAAACCTATGTGACAAAGAGGGGGCTGACGAAACCACAAGAAAATGGAAGAAAAGAAGCAAGATATAAGGGACACGCAGAGAGTCGTAGAACACCAGGAAGAAGGAATGAAAGAAGAGGGAGAAGTAAAAGAGGAACGTGACAATGAGGGACAGAGATGAAAGAGAAAGAGTGTGTGTGTGTGTGAGAGAGGGAGAGGGTGAAGGAGGTTGGAGAGAGTAATAAAATAGAGGAATGGAGGGTAGAAACAGCGAGTAAAAAAAGTAAAAAACTAATAATATTGTATATACGTTGGTCCCCCCGGTGACTCGTGTCCACGCGCAAACACAGAGGCGCACAAAGAATTTTTAGTGTTAACGAGACCCCATGGTGTCGGTTATCATTGTAGTAGGAGTTTTGCATTAATGAAAAAAGCGAGATGAAGAAAAAAGAAGAGAGAAGGAAGAAGAAGAAGTGGGGAAAATATGATTAATTAATGATAGTATATAAATATATATAAATATATAAATATATATTTAGGAGAAAAGGATGGAAAAACAAAAAGGAAAATGGACGTGCGCGTGCGCAGGCCACCAGTGCCCATGCATCGCCCGCCGCGCACCTCTCTCTTATATATATAATTATATATATAATAATATATATAATTATACATAGACAGTACACACATACATACACAATGAAAAGAAAAAAAAACACAGACAGACGGACATACACACGAATGATTATTATTACTATTATTATTATTATTAATTATTATCAAAGCATCAAAATATTCATAAGTTATATCAACCGTTTGTTTCTCGAACAATATATGTTTTTTCTATATCTCTCCGTATTAAAGCAAATAATAAAAAATCTCTCAGTGAATGTTAAGAAAAAGATAAAAAAACGAAACAAAGAAAAATCCAGACTCTCTGGTTCTCTTCCTCATTGCAACACCCAGACACCTCTTTTTTCTCCCTTCTTTTTTTGTAATGGTTTAAGTTCATATTTAATCCCCTTTGCAAAAGTTCAATTTTTTTACGATAAGTATTGTTCAGAAAGTGTAAATTATTCATGAAAATTTCTGTGAACTTATACCACATGCTTTCTTAACTTCTTAATATATCTATTTCTTTTTCTTAATGCCTTAAGTAATTTAGTTGCTTTTATAACTAGCTGAATCTACATTTTCACATAAAATGTTAAACGATGCTCGCGCATCGACGCTTTATGTTCAGCTCTTTTTTATGCACCTGCTACGTGCATTGTAAAGTTACAAAGTTAATCGGAACCAAAACAAAATAGTAAATCAAGCAAAAAATGGAATTCTGTCGAACCAAAACCAACTTATATGATATGTCATCTCAAATTTTTATCGTAAGCCAATACATCTAACGTTCGACAATGTTTGCACATAAAAAGCCTCGTTGAGCACACCCAAAGGAAAATCCAGTGACATCAGCTATAATTCAATACACCATAGCAGCATGACAACAGTGAAACCACTTAGAACAGTCCCATAAGAAGCTTTCTTCCATGCAGTGGAGTGACTGGTTACATTGCAACAATTATTCGTCGCTTCCTCAAGAACCATTGGATAGTATTCATTCCAGAAGGCCAGTGCTTTATAATCTACACCGTTGGTATTGTTCATATCGATGGTTCTATCGATAATCAAAATCCCAGGATTTTCTTCGGTGTATGGTTCCCACTTAACATTACTGAAGGAAGGATTACCAGTCTTAGCAAAACTAGCCAACATCATCATCACTACCTCAGTCATCTTTTTATCAGCAAAGTTCCACTGGACAGGGCTACCAGCTGTCAAGGGAAGTCCCCAGACAAATGGAAGTTCAAACATATGAGGAACTCCAGCCCACTCAGGCACATCCTTAGTGACAGATTGCGTCTTGGGCCTGTAGTCGAATCTGTAAACGAACGCCAGTGTCTCCTTCGACACCTTACCCGCCAATAGAGTAAGCCCGGCTGCGAAGTTCTTCTCCGTTTGCAAGTCCAAGTATCTGTCCCGAAGCACACCTTGGTCTTTATTTGGTGGATGAGGTTTGTAGAAGAATAACACCGCGTTGGCCACCAGTTCGGGCTTAAGCTCACAAGTACTATTATCTTCTGGGCCCTGAACTAGTGATTCGAATTCATCGGTGATCAGCATTTCGAAGTTACTGTACGAAAGTTTACCATCTGCGTTTCCTTTGTCTAAGGATTCTATGTAAGCTAATGCCTGTTCATTGTTTGTGTAACCAACGAGTAAAGGAACAGAGTTCAGATTACCACTGTCTAATGCGTCCCTTGGATGCATAGGTAAAAAAGGCTCCGTGGAGTTGTTGGTCTCGTAGTCCACAATGGGACCCCAAGTCTCTATGTCTGAAGACTCTCTGACTAGGATGTTGACATCCACTCGACGAAGACATTCCATCAGCGCCGATGTAGGTCGTCGATAACAACCAAACTTCTCGGCGATAATGTCAACTACTGGTAATTCAGTTTGCGGAGAGCCCACAGAACTTACTGCGTCTCCACTCATGGCAATACCCTTGGAGAACTTGCCTCTGCTTAGCGGACTAACCAGATGCAAACCCACGCTTATGGCACCGGAACTATGACCGTATATTATCACGTTGGATGAAGAACCACCAAAATGATGGATCTTCTTCTGGATCCAGTCTAGAGCTGCTATCTGGTCAAACATGCCATAATTTCCTGGAGCCTCCGCGTCCGTGGTTGTGAAGAAACCAAGGATATTCAAACGATAAGCAACCGTGACCACCAGGATCTGGAGAGAATAATGAATTAGATTGTTAACGTATTAGGATTAGAGATTCTAAGGAGCTTTTTTGAGATGTGCGAGAGGCAATATTATTACGGCTAGGTTAAGAGTTTCAAAGTTACATGTTCCTTCTTAGAGAAGTTACAATCGTTTAACTGTGGAAGATTACAGTTTATATTTTCTGAACCAATTTTTTTTAACCTTCTATAGATTAGATTTGAAAAAAAAGAGCTTGGGGAGATTAGGAACCTATCGATGTTAAGTTACAAGTTATCCTATGATTCATTCTGCTTCAAACAGTATGTCAGATAGGAAAATGTTTATAAAGTAGATTATTAATATTGTCTATAATAAGGTTTTCTATTATAATGTCGTTTTTACATTGCTTTGTAAGACTATGAATGAAGCAGTAGAATTAGAAAAGTTCTTATAATATAGTTGGATTATGAGGTCCCTTGTATTACTGTATAATACACCGTTGTATGTTTCTATAACAATTTTTAAGAGTCGTTAAACGTGTTCCCTTAATAACGAATAAGCGTTAATAATGTTTTCGTGGCCGCTGTTCCTGAATTAGCATTTACAGCAATACCTAGGGCATGCATCATGGATGAACCGTGGCTCATACGATTCCAAAGGTTGAATTTACCTTGGAGTAGCTAGAGCATGTAAGAAATGCCCTAATTCCTTTCGATTTTCTGTCAACTTTCAACGTTTACCCCGATTGATTCGGGATTAGGGATTCTGTTCTACAATATATACAAGTTATAGGGTCAGAATAATACTTAAAATCTCAAAATGCCTTTTAAATGTAAAATCGTTAAAATCTAGACTTGTTAAACAGTAATTGAAGATTATAAAATATCATAATCATATCTTTTTTATTCTCAACTGGTTTAAAATTATATTCTTGTTTAAATACTTGAAATACCTTGTATATGTAGTTTATTATGTTTGGGATCATTTTTGAAGTCGGATTATTGTAGTCAATGAAACTTGTAACTTTAAGATTTTTTAAATATTATACTTGTTAAACAACTCACTTTATGTTTGCTGACAAAAATCGATGCATCCCATATGGCTGGAGTACCAGTATTGAAGTCTCCTCCGTGAAACCATACCATCACTGGCCATACATCGTCTGGTCGGTTCCCTGCAAACATTCAAGCCCAGAATAATGTAAAATATCTCCATCGCAATATGATCTAGTTATTTAAATGATATCCTAGTAATCACAGTTTGCATTTTGAAGCTCCTGTAAAATTTAAAATTAAAACAAAAACATCATTTTCTCCTTTCAATTAAATCACTCTTTTATCGTAGACTGTAGTTACTTATAAGTACCATTTTATGACGCAATTTTATTATTCGTTGTTTTAAATAGAAATTAACAAGTTGATTGAAAACAAAGTAATAACAATTGTTAAAAATTTAACGGTATCGTTATAACTGGAACTCAAGGAATTAATGAGGCTGCATTCACAAATTCCAAAGACCGCTGGGATCGTGTGCGTGCTCCCAAGTATGCATCCCCGTTTCCGGTCGAACCGGTGAATCGATCGTGACAGAATTTGCATACCGTCATCCTTTAGCACCGAACGTTTGGAATCACTTGGAATGACCAAAGACCATATTGTTAGATTTTAAAACGACCAAGTTCTCAGAAAGTGAAGAAATTTTTTAATGTTAGAAAATGATCTAAATTAGTGATATTATTATTACAAAGCAGTAAAAGTTTTTAAACTTTCATTGAAATTTAAACGTTTGAAGATATACAGAAAGTTTCATAATTGGACAATAATAAAGTATACTTGTTTAAGTGCTACATGCTAATAATTCAAAAATATAATTAGACCTAATAAAAGCTTCCATATTGAATTTATTAATAAAGATTTTAGGAATGATGAAGTACCTTATACATTGCTTAAGGAACAAATTACTAAAGAAATCTACCCTCCTAATTACCATTCAATAGTAACCCCCTCCCAATCCTAAATATTATAATCTCCTGTAACCATAATTCAAATTGTAATCACTCCAACGATTGTAAGTTTTTAACTTATTCCCAAAACCAGTATATCCTACTCAACAATATCATAATTACAGCAAAATCGTATAGAATGCGAGCACGACACGTGTCTGAAAGAGCTACACGATAAATGTTTCTGTTTCATCCCCATCATTGAAGGAGGATCTCCCACGATACGATGTGAAGCACGACAACCGAATTGGTCGAGCGATGTGGTCTGATCTGAGCTCGATTGTTGGTAAGACAGTGCATACTATATAATACAAAGATAATAAAACCTTTCCAATTTTCTTTTTTTTTTATGAAACATTCAGTAATGCACGTGCGAAATTTTTATAATTAAAATAAGACCAAACACAATATACATTGCACCAAACATTAATATTGTAATTAATATTGATCAATAAATATGATCTAACAAATATAAGTTACATATATCGAGTTTGGTGACATTTAAATTGGAAAAACTTCATCAATGTGTTAAACGCGACTTCTAAATAAAAAAAAAATTCGTAAAAACAATAATCAAAGAAAGCTTCAAAAGATATATCGTCGTTTTGTTCGTGTTGTCCCATCAACGCAAAGTTTTTTGATGGTTGCCTCGACTCTCCTAATTGATCTATCATTCTTCACGCACTGTCCTCTGTAATCATCATTGCCGGCAAACTACAAACAGTGTAGAAAATGCACACATTCCACGTTAATAGCTCGTAAACAGTACCGAATTTCGAATCTGGAACATGCCCACATTGTACGTCTAAATGATTCTTCATAAAACATTCAATAACGATGTATGCTTTGATTGCGATACCGGTTGGACGTTATTCAGAAGAAAAACTGAAAGTTTTATGAAACACTAACAACTGGGGCTACCGTTTGAATAATTAATTTCGGTAATTTCTTTCAACCGGCTATAGACTGTGTGGCGTGCGGTCGGTTTTTGAAGCGTGCCAAGGTCGAAGAAAATTCAGGCCATTGCACGATGGGATGCTTTAGATCGCGCGATAAGCATGGCAGACGATAGAGGTTCGGTAACCGGAAGTTTGGCCTGATCTCCGTTATCGGGGCTCCCTCTGATGGCATCTGAACCTACCCGAAAATAACCTCTCGCAGGGATACAGTTTAGCTACGACAGTTCGTGAGACGCTTATCATAATTGCTCATGGCACGAATCTTTTTTTAAGTTAAGTTTACACTTAATTGATTGATAGGTTGGAAAGATACTTTTTGGTTTTAAAAGCATTTCGTTTTCATAAATTCGAAGAGAAGTTTTATAAGACTAGATCTGAAACTTATCGCGGATTTAGGTTATTCTGATCCAGATGCGAGTATTTAAGGAAGGTAATAACGAGTATGATTAAATTTGAAAAGCTTTTGTGGAAAATACTTGTATAGATTTATCAATTAGATAGATTCATCAATTTATTCGTTGCAAACAGTCTTGTTAATAAATGTTTTAAGTAATTGGAAATCAGTTACTAATGACTGAGATGAGTTTACAAAGAAAATTAAAATTAACACATTAACTACAACGTCGGTCTCTAGGGATAGACATTGTACTTTTCGTTTATGTAGTGTCGAACTTATAAAATAAACTTGATAATTTATATAATACATATAATATAAAAACGATGTATTTACACTTTTTTAATATAATGTATTGAAATCTTGTAAGCATAAATGAGGTTTAGTTTCTCACTGTTTTTTATGTTTTGTATATCCTAGTTCACGTTGAGCTCTTTCCGTTAGCTGAATGGAAAGCATGCTGAAATCGGCTCTGTACCAAACGTGTTAAGAGAAGAGAGTGGTAAGATTGGGGGTGTTGCGTTAAGGAAATCAAAGTCAAGATGGAAATAATAAATAGATTAGTCTTATATTAAACTTATGAAGAATTTACGAAATACCATAAGTTCACTGTAGTATTCAGGTATAGAAATAAGCACAACTCACATATACAGTCCAACCTTCTTCTTTACCTATGAACTTCTTCAACCAAATGTCCAATAATAAACGCAAACCTTAAGTGTTACCGAAATACACGAAACAAATCTATTTTTTTAAACTACCTGAAAAATATAGTAACAAAATTGATAAATAGGTTTAATAATAATTAATAATAAATCGAAAGTGGCTATCCCTTAAATATCATCTGAATACACACAAATACATAATATTAAATATATACATATTCTTGTCTAAGGAAGTCACGAAAAAATTCGATAAAAATGAAAGAAATTATGCCCATTGTGAGAGATCTGGTAATTATAGTGGCGAAACGGAGGAAGGGTAAGCAAAGACAAAGAGCGACGAGGGTGGTTTCGTGACCGGCCTCCACAGTATCTTAACATCTCGACTAACCCTAAAAGATCGCGTGCCACGGAGTGCGCCAGTTACTGTTTCTCTTGCTCCTTGCTGTTTCTATATCGACCGGGGCTGGCTTTGCGGGATCGACACGATTTCCCGATTCGCCGGCTGTCCCCTTTCCTATTTTCCCCCTTTTCGACCCGACCACCGTGACACGCGTACCTTGCACGCGTTTCGTTTCTTCTTAGACCCTGTACGCGGTGATTCCAGAGTTCCATGGCATGTTAACCCTTTGTACTCGAGGCCTTTTTCGCTCGGGCGAACCAGCAACTCGAAACTCTTTTGGCTATATTAGGGAAGCATTTTACAGTTACTTAAAAATCATTTTATACTGAAACAATAAAATAATTAAATTATAATAACACTATAATAATATTAAAATAATAAAAATAATATTAATATTAATATAATATTAAAATAATAAAATTTCACCAATTTCTTTATTTTTACAGTGAATAAAACAAAATCTGTTAAATATACTCTGGACGCGTCAAACCTTCCAAGCGCCGTAGCGGCGCCGCTCGAGTGCAGAGGTTTAATCCTTAAAATAAAGGGCAGATTTTGTTAGACGTGCGTCTGAAACGATTTCAACCCTTCTATTGCGTTTTTGAAACGTACTCTTATTTTATAAGAATTATGATTATTTATGTTTTTAATCAATTTAGTAGACTGTTAATTCTCCTATTCTAAGGTACATGTACAAATAGACAGGCAAAAAGAGCTAATCTCGGTCAAATTTAAAACAGAATCGTATAAACCCGCACATAATAAAAGGGTTAATTAGAAGATACGGAGTCTGGGTTATTATGGAGCAATTTCAAATAATCACCGCAAGGTGTCCCTGAAAGATATGTACAAACGAGCACCTATACAAAAATAGGAATGAGTTCGAACAAATATGAAATAACCTTTTCCCTCTTGGGACTTAGTTTTTGAGAAAATCGAGTTTGAAAATTCACTTTATACATACACGTTCGCTAAGATACGGTTCGTCAAGCGACCTATGACGTTTACGAGCTACTAGGTACAAGAATAAGTACAGTATATTTTACTGTATCAGTTACGAGATCAGTTACACGATAAATGTTATACATCGTTTGATAACCCGTATCTTAACTAAAACAGATCTTCAAACTGTATTTTCTCAAAAACTAAGCTGCAAATGAGAAAAAGTTATTCTATAATCTTTCTTCTATTTTTTTTTTTTATAAGGAACTACTGCCTTCTTGGATATATCTCTCAGGGATACTATATTACTACACTATACTATATTAAAAATCCCTATTCTAAGTACTACGTGCTGACTTGTGACTTAAGTACGTACACTGATTACACGATAGTAATATTCAATTTTTTCAGCTACGGTGATGGAGAACATCGTATAGACCTTCGAAGGCAATGATTATATATTATTGCTTGAATCATCCTGTACGATACCTTGTGACGTAGAAAATATACTTAGAAATTTTTATAAGCAAATGTTTGTTCTTTTATAAGAACACGCGCAGTAATTGTTTTACAACAATGCTAATTATAAATTGGAATCTAATTTTATTTGAACCCATGACCTCACCCGTGACATTTCGCAGTAATTCATACAGCTATAAACTAAAAACGTGTTTCCTAGATATATCCTCCTTTTTCTTAGAACCTCTAAAGCAGTGAAATCTAAAATTTTAAGTAGATATTATTCAGTGCCTTTCTACTTTGTTCCTTTTGCCAAGAATGAAATATTTTGTAATTCAGCCATTCTAATGGCAATAATTGCTATCATAAACCTGTCTTGTATGATCGATTAGCTTGATTCATGATTCTACACACGTGTCTTCCGTCGCATCAACCCTTTTTCGGATTAATTTGTGTTGCAAATTGCAGACAATCACGGCCCTTGCTTTCTTTGCTTACTACACAAAATGATAAAGCGTTTCATTTCCTTATTGCCTTCCCCCAGGCAATAATCTTTACTCTTTGTTCTCTTGCGCTTCGCGAGAGCTTTATAACTGAACCTATATTGAGGAATTATAAAAAAAGGTGACTATATGGTAATCATAAGATTGAAACTTCATCAAGGATTTTTCTTTAAGCTGCACGAAATTGCAGCGTTCAAGTTTCCCATACTGATAGCCGCCTGTTCTACCGGTGTACTACACTAATCTGAACAATCATTGTGCAAGAAGCATGTAACGTGTCACTTAGACTGTAATCTATACTAAGTAAGCACTTAGGTGCTATCGGTGGAATCAGAAATTTAATTTTATTCCCCTCGACTGATCTCGTAATTTCGTAGAAATCTGACAGGAAAATGACGTAGGATGGAACGAAGATCGCGATGAAATATAAGAATCGTGATAATTTATCGCGTTAAAAAATTTTTTTCAGGAATATTGTTGTCCCCCTTCAATATCGATCGAGGAATTGAATTACAAATGCAACCTTCGGAAGTTCAATTTTCTTCGACGATTTACGAGTATTAGTGTGCACGAGACATCCGAAATTAGTTGAAAATGTTGCTTGTAATGACGCTATTAGAGTAGTCCTTAACCGACATCCTGAAGCGACCAGATTTACGTACCGCTGACACGCAGACACTGGCGTTTATTGTCAATCGAGATTTTGGAAGGGAATATTGCTCGATAGGTTACCATGCAACTACTGATCCTACCATTTTACCAATCAAATCCTCTTCACGATTCCCGATTTCCACGTAAACTAACAAAAATCTCAACGAAAAGCAATACCATTGATATCGTCTCTGTTGCGAAAAATATTATTTTTAAGCGCTTCCAAGTTATCCACCAATCTTAAACCGACCATAAGTAAGGTAACAATAAGCCCAGCGGCAGCTTACATTAGCCTAATTCCTAAACTCATAACTCCAACACTTCTAGTACCTGTTTAAACTAAATTGCCATTGTGTGCGCTGCGCTATTAATTCTCCACGCGAGCTCCCGATAAACAAGAGAAAAGAAAGCCCTCGTTTCGCTCGTTCCTCGACGACGTTCTAATCACCAGTTTTTCCTCGAGACCAGATAAGCCATCGTGTCACACCGCCTTCGTGCGCGACTCGTGTAGATATACCAGCCAGGACCGAGAAACGAGTCGGTTATCGTTGTCACTCGCTGGAACACGCGAGTTCAATTTTGGTCCTCGAGAGAGGAAACGCTGTCGTGTTAGATATCGAAAATTCCATCGACTATGCTGGTAATCAGCGCGCTCAAAAATTATGATTACGCGCGACTCTCTTTCTCTCTCTCTCTCTCTCTTTGTGATGAACGAGCTGATAAACGGGACTCTAATGCTTGATTTCGAACGAACGGTACTGCGATGATAAGTGGTTAACACGTTAAGTGCCACGCTGATCTTTAGGGACTATCCGTTTGGGCCCGGTCGGTCCTCAGGAACCAGCCGCAGATTTTAGGGTTCCTATTACACGACCACGCGTGTCGGTCCTTGCGCACTGATTGTGAGACTAAATATTTTGCTTAGAAGACATTGGTTTTTGTTGAGTCAAGGCTTAAGAAAAAGAATACTGTGACTGTTGGTAAGAGAGAAAGAGTGAGAAGGAGAAGGAATGGGAAAGCGGTGTTTCGTCCGGGGCCTGTTAGTGGATTCATCTGTAAGGCTATATACCAGGCCTATGTCTTAGACACAGGGCTTTAGCACTTGCGAGAAAGGTAGTCCCAGCTCAGTTCCTCTCCAAATCAAACCTAGACTAATCGCCTCGTACTATAATAATCTTCACTTTGATTACAGCTCCACCACGACTATCAAACAATACTAAGGAATCGGCCTTGCTCACTAACAGATATTACCCAAAAGATTCTAAACTAGAATACCGAACTACTATCACTGCCGAATCCCACCATTCCTCCCCGGTCCCCACCCCACTGGACCATCTTACTTACAGATAATCGCTTCTTTATGCTGTTTCTGAGTGGTTTCGAAAATTTTCCACTCATTTTTCATATATCACTGTCTAATTAACCCTTATACCTCATGCAGCTAACAACATATATATTTTCATGATAACTGATAAGTTGGCCACTGCTCACTGGTGCAGTTCTGGGAGGAGCCCGCGTCCAATACTGGGATGTAAAATCATCTTCTGATGGAGCGGGTACTCCTCCAACAAATCATCGCCAAAAAAAAAAAAATCAAGCACTTGCGAGAAAGGTAGTCGGTAAATCCCTCGTAGAGGCGAGGGCAAGAAGGTTGTCACAATACAATATTTTAAGAAAAGTTAATACAATATATTAAAAGAATACAATAATACAACAATAAAAGAAAAAGAATAGAATATTTTTAAAAAACTTAATGTAATATATTAAAACAGGATAAACAAAAGTGTGATTTGTTTGTACGTCCATTACAAAAGATGCTAACTTTTGGTGTTGAATTCTTCACTGTCTCTGAACCTAACATTTGGGAATGTAGGAACAATTAACGTCTCGTGATCCGCTGGATATACTGGGAAGAATTAAAACTTTCACCCTAAATACTTCTAAGAAATAACAAATTTAACAAATTTTTATGTGTTTAAAGGATGCAGAAACCATAAGTTATTATCTTGTTTAGTTTATTGTAAAAAAAAGAACTTAAAAGTGGACTGTTTTAAGCGCAAAAAGTTTTAATAACAAAGAATAATGAAAATATTGATGATTGAAAAATTAATTTCGCTTACCATCTGGGGTAAAAATGTTCAAGTAAAGACAGTCCTCGCTAACTCCAGGATCGAGTTGATCAGGTGGTAGTAACTTCTTGTAATGTTTCTCGTGTAGTTTCAGACGGTTCGTCATTTGCTGGCAGGACGGTGAGAACTGTGTCGCATTTCGTATGCCGCTCCAGGATGGAAGGGGATCGGTTACGGGGGTGGAAAAACGCAATTTTCCAAGTGGCGGCTGGGCGTAGGGGATTCCCAAATATTGTATTATCTTTTGAGTGGGGCTTAAAAATACCTGAAATTGAAAAAAAATATAATATCCCATTGATTTATTCATAAATAAATGTATCGTTTGAGAAAGGAACGCTTGACTGTTGTCAAAAATTAATATAAATATTCAATCGTTAAGGTTTGGTATCAACTTTTTTATTTCATTATTTTCTTTTCGTTTTACTATTATTAGAGGATCAGAAAATTAAAAAAATAATTTATTCAATAATCTTTGTTTTAATTAAGACATTAAAATAGCTCAAATTAAAAAGCTAGAAAGTTAATATAGATATTCAATCGTTAAGCTTTGGTATCAACTTTTCTTTTTCATTATTTTCTTTTCGCTTTACTGTTATTAGTGGATCAGAAAATTAGAAAAATAGTTTATTCAATAATCTTTGTTTTAATTAAGACATTAAAATAGCTCAAGCAATATTAAATCGTTAAGCTTTGGTATCAATTCATTATTCTCTTTTAATTAGTTAATTATAGATTCAATAATCAATTATTTAGTTGCTAGATCTTTGGTATTTCATTAGTTTTACTATTATTAGAGGATCAGTTTATTCAATAATCTTTGTTTTAATTAAGACATTAAAATAGCTCAAATTAAAAAGCTAGAAAGTTAATATAGATATTCAATCGTTAAGCTTTGGTATCAACTTTTCTTTTTCATTATTTTCTTTTCGCTTTACTGTTATTAGTGGATCAGAAAATTAGAAAAATAGTTTATTCAATAATCTTTGTTTTAATTAAGACATTAAAATAGCTCAAATTAAAAAGCTAGAAAGTTAATATAGATATTCAATCGTTAAGCTTTGGTATCAACTTTTCTTTTTCATTATTCTCTTTTCGCTTTACTGTTATTAGTGGATCAGAAAATTAGAAAAATAGTTTATTCAATAATCTTTGTTTTAATTAAGACATTAAAATAGCTCAAATTAAAAAGCTAGAAAATTAATATAAATATTCAATCGTTAAGGTTTGGTATCAAATTTTCTTTTTCATTAATCAAAATGTTCCAAATATCTCATATCTGGGATTGAAGGAATTTGTATAATATATATAAAAAAGTTTCGTAGGCTAGATTTCATGTTATTTACTCGTATCGATAATTCTAAAGAAAAAATTTCTATGCAAAAGTTGCTTGACGAAACATGAATTTACATGACAAATTGTTCTAGTTACGTACAACTCGGAATAATGGTCACGGAATGACCCACAATCAAAACTTTCAGGCATTCACACTTAATATTAAGTTTGAACGCAATGTAACGATGGTAGATTCGCTTTTTTATGTGCAATTATTATTACATTACTCATAATGCTCACAATTCCTCGCGATGTTTATCTAAGTCGCTCTAGCGTGCGAAGTAAAACTGTAAAAGAATGGAATTTCTTATTGAACACGAAAATTCTGATTAAACTTAATTTAGGGACCAAATAAACTTTCACTTTTTTGTTCAGTTCTTTAAAACTAATCCAACATACAATTGACGTATTAATCGATAATTTCCTAGAAACGAAACGACGTGTGAAAAACATTACACACGAAACTGTAATATTATATATTCGAAGAACTTCGTTCTTGAAATTCTATCGCTGCTTGAACTTTACGGGAATGAAAGGGAGAAAAAGAAAACTAACGTACGACGTCAAAATTCATAAATGTTGGCCTAGTTAAGTATTCATCGTGCATATTATCTGCATGTACTTACAATTGAAACTTACGGTGCTTGTGTTATCGTTGAACATGAAGTTAAAATGCCAAATACTTATTCATATGTAATTTGCTTATTTCAGCGTTACCACGCAGGACAGTGATATATGCGTTTTTGCTATGTAATAATCGTTTCTTATGTAAAAAAGTGTTGCAAAGAGAAAGAAAGGGGTAAAGGTGAAGCAATATGTACAGCAAGTTCATTAGGTTTCTTTCTACAAGATTTTTCCAGTAAAAATCAGAACACAAAGAATAGTTATTTACCAGGTTTGTATTCGAAGAGATATCAGAATTTTTTATTATATTTTTAATTCACAGTATTATAAAACGTTATTATAAAACATAACGTATCTTAATATTTTCTGAAATATCATTCTTCAAATTAAGAAGGAACCTTTTTATCACCATATAAAATATTATCATCCTTAAATTGCTGAAGCTTCTGAAATTTTAAAAACCATTAAACTGTAAAAGAAAAAATGTCTTAAAAAGTTCTGAGTTTATAGGAAAAAACTGTGAAAGATTTAGAATTTCTGAAAAGAAAATATCTCCGATCTAAATGCTTAAACTTGTAAAAAAAAGGAATATTCATAAAACACTTTAAACCTTAAGAAAACAAAGTTCATTAAAGTTTTACTTCTTAACAAAATCATAAGAAATGCTCGAAATTCTAAAATATGGAATCTAATCTTCTCCTTCAAAATACATAAAACATAAATCATACAAATGATTAAACGCGTTATCACCCTCGATCTTCCGCAATCTCCCATTACAATCTTTCACCCTTCTAAAAACAAAACCATCCTCACCCGAATACCTGTTCACCAAGAGAATCTTTCAAATTACCAAAATTCGCTCAAAATTTCTATTCAAAATCCATTCACTTTCCTTACATCTGAATCTCAGAACCGCATCAAGCAAAATAATAAAACTTATCAGCCTGATTTCCATAAGATTCGTCCTTTTGTCTCTCAACACTCCTGTCGCTCCTATCGCTCCTGAATAATAACAATCTGACTCACAATCTTTCCCTAAGTGCAATAGCGTGAAACAAATCCTCGTTCACTTTAAAAGCAAACCCATCAGTACAAACTGTAAAACTTTTTACGTTTACCACAATTCAAATTCCGTGACTCGTGATATTTTTAAAACAGTTGAATTAACCCGCAACTTGTAAAGCGGACTATTAAACCCCAGTGATTTTTAACCCTTTGCGGACGGAGCAGTAGAGGAAATAGTTACGTCGCGCATTTGTGTTATAAAAACTAAAGCTGTATTTAAATAAATTTTTCATAAAATCTAACAAAATCATAAACAAACAAATTTAGGCCAACTCGACTTCTTAGGCTAGTATATCCATGCGTATCTTATACATGTCGTTTACGACAGACAAACGCCAGCCGCAGCGCGAGAGTTGGGCGGATATATCCGACACTCGTCCGCAAAGGGTTAATTTTATGCGAAAAGCGTAGCTCGAACAGTCTTTTAACCCTTTGAGCGCTGAATACTCTTGATCTAAGTGCTTCGAAGGAACGGTGCGTTATCGCTGAAGACGATGTATTGTTACTCGTACACTGACAATCACGTTGCAGTAAGCGAAAGATCGAAAAAATTAGCAAACGAATATTTTCGTCCACGGTCCCTACAAACAACTTTCGTCAGCACTAAAAGGTTAACGCTGAAATGTGTGGCCACGGAAAAAGTCATAAGGTGTAAAAAAGAAAAATTGACAAACGCATATATGCGTCCATAGTCTTTACGAGCAACTTCTGTCAGACGCATATATGCGGCCATAGCACTCAAAAGGTTAAATACAACAGCAAGCGTAATTAAAAACACTGCTTTCTATCAGCTTTAATTTTTTAATTGCACGCTTATGACATCTTTTTGCAAGCGCTCGTCGGTATATTGTTTATGTAGCAAAAGAACTGCCGTACTAGTTACGGATTAATCGTTTACATCGACAGATTTAAGCAAAATTTATGAACCTCCTTGCCAGCCACTGATCCTTGATCCGAGATCCTGATAGTAGGCTGTTCCCGGCCAAGTCCCTGTCTGGCGTGGGTCCTCTGGGAATTGGTGACCGGTATCCCGGTGAAAAGTTGCAGGAACAACACGAAAAGCAGCCACGCGGAACACCTCATTCTGCAGACTGACTGATTTGTCACGGAAACAATCGGCGGCTTGGGCTCTGGGGCCTCGGTTTAACACTCGCGTGACTCTAGCCGACCACCCTTGGCCAGTTTCTCCACCTATGCTTTAGAGGTTCGAGACCTGCGCTCTTTCACCCACGACTTTCTTAACCCTTTCGCTACGGTGGTTCGGTCCGCTTGTACACAGAAAACGTACGCATTGCGCGTGGACAGTGTATTTTGGAGGAAAAGGGATTTTTCTTTAACACGTTCGTCGCCACGTCACCCATATGTGGGTGACGCTGTTTTTCTTAGAGTTAAATAGGATTTTAAATTGGAATTTTAAAAGAAATTCAATGGAACAAGCATTGCAGTATAATACGTATAAATATAAAATACATCAAATAAAAATAAAAAGTTTAAATTTTTGCTGGTTTTACATCTTTTCACCCTAGTTTTCTATGCAATCGGATTTGGGCTCAGCGAGAAACTCAGCCGAATCACGCTAGGCGACGAACGTGTTAAAACAGTATACACATAATTTCTACATAAAATATATAAACTTATTTAATGGGTACAAGGAGTATAATTAACAATTAAAAATAGTAATCGTGTGAATGCCGGATATATCCAGCGTTCGAAGCAAAAGGGTTAATACAATATACTCATAATTTCTACATAAAATACATAAATTTATTTAATGGGTACAAAGAGTATTATTAATAATTAAAAATAGTAAAAGAATATACATAATACAATATACTCATAATTTCTACATAAAATACATAAATTTATTTAATGGGTACAAAGAGTATTATTAATAATTAAAAATAGTAAAAGAATAATACATAATATACGGTGATATATAATCACATCGTGCATGCAGGATATATCCGGCGTTCTTCTCCAGAGGGCCATTGTGTGGATACCGGATATACCCGGCGTTCGAAGCAAAAGGGTAATACAATATACTCATAATTTCTACATAAAATACATAAACTTATTTAATGGGTACAAAGAGTATTATTAACAATTAAAAATAGTGAAAGAATAATACATAATATACGGTGATATATAATCACATCGTGTATGCAGGATATATCCGGCGTTCTTCTCCAGAGGGCCATTGTGTGGATACCGGATATACCCGGCGTTCGAAGCAAAAGAGTTAATACAATATACTCATAATTTCTACATAAAATACATAAACTTATTTAATGGGTACAAAGAGTATTATTAACAATTAAAAATAGTAAAAGAATAATACATAATATACGGTGATATATAATCACATCGTGCATGCAGGATATATCCGGCGTTCTTCTCCAGAGGGCCATCGTATGGATACCGGATATATCCGGCGTTCGAAGCAAAGAGTTAATACAATATACTCATAATTTCTACATAAAATACATAAACTTATTTAATGGGTACAAAGAGTATTATTAACAATTAAAAATAGTAAAAGAATAATACATAATATACGGTGATATATAATCACATCGTGCATGCAGGATATATCCGGCGTTCTTCTCCAGAGGGCCATTGTGTGGATACCGGATATACCCGGCGTTCGAAGCAAAAGGGTTAATACAATATACTCATAATTTCTACATAAAATACATAAACTTATTTAATGGGTACAAAGAGTATTATTAACAATTAAAAATAGTGAAAGAATAATACATAATATACGGTGATATATAATCACATCGTGTATGCAGGATATATCCGGCGTTCTTCTCCAGAGGGCCATTGTGTGAATGCCGGATATATCCAGCGTTCGAAGCAAAAGGGTTAATACAATATACTCATAATTTCTACATAAAATACATAAATTTATTTAATGGGTACAAAGAGTATTATTAATAATTAAAAATAGTAAAAGAATAATACATAATATACGGTGATATATAATCACATCGTGCATGCAGGATATATCCGGCGTTCTTCTCCAGAGGGCCATCGTGTGGATGCCGGATATACCCAGCGTTCGAAGCAAAAGGGTTAATACAATATACTCATAATTTCTACATAAAATACATAAACTTATTTAATGGGTACAAAGAGTATTATTAACAATTAAAAATAGTAAAAAAATAATACAAAATATATGGTGATATATAATCATATCGTGCATGCAGGATATATCCGTCGTTCTTCTCCAGAGGGCCATCGTGTGGATGCTGGATATATCCGGCGTTCGAAGCAAAAGGGTTAATACAATATACTCATAATTTCTACATAAAATACATAAACTTATTTAATGGGTACAAAGAGTATTATTAACAATTAAAAATAGTAAAAGAATAATACAAAATATATGGTGATATATAATCATATCGTGCATGCAGGATATATCCGGCGTTCTTCTCCAGAGGGCCATTGCGTGGATGCCGGATATATCCGACGTTCGAAGCGAAAGGGTTAAGCTACGCCTGCACTATGTAATAAAACACTGTTATAGGACCAATTTTTTTCTGACTTTTATCATATGATATTTTGGTATAACTTGTTACTGGAACTCGAAGAACAACATCTAGTAAAAAATCATGTGATATGACTTGTTAGAAAATAGAACAGGGAAATGTCATGTAACATAATGTTACATTAACATGGTCCTGCACTAATCTTGAGCTCACCATGGTTGACGCGCTCGATTTTTCATGATCGCTTTGGTTGTCGCAACCCGTTGATCTCATGAATGAGATTTCTGTTTCAGGAAATTAGATTACAGCAGAATTCTGATCATCAAGCACCGGATTATCCGGAATGGCCATCGCACGTAACGATTCACACAGAGTTGAACAGTAATAAACTACATTCTGATGATTACTATAATTGATTACTGGTATCTAATAATCGATCATTAATAAGATTAATGACTTACGAACATGGAATTAAAATTTATTTAAAAAGTCGCCTTGCAGTATTTAATCTTCCTTTTTCTCTACTGCATCAATATTCACTGTTGCTAATGTTAAAATAATAGAAATGCAGTTACACATGTATATATCAATTAATATATTTTATACGTTCTATATGCATATATTTTGTTTTATAGTTTACTTTTATAAATCGTTTGAGTCCCAGGAGGTATTGAAAAAACACTGTCAAAGAATCCCAAACAGCGCAACCGCGGTTTCTCTAAATGAGTACGAAAAAACTCAAGCAGCGCTATACCGCTTGTTTTATTTTATGTCGAAAAATAACAAGCGGCGCAATAGCGCTTGTATTTAAATTTTTATTTTGTAATGTATTATTGCATTATTATAGTATTATTCTACCTATTGTAAAATGTACTATTTACATTAAAAAGAGCTGTGTGATGTACTTGCTTCAGTAAATTTGAGCGCGTTTCGACAATCGGTGGCGCACCGTCAGTTGTCCACAATGTTCGAAATGTGCTGAGTTTTTTCGACATAAAATCTCAATAGCGCAATCGCGCTGCTTGTTACTCAAACGATTAATAAATTGTCGGTTAATAACCTGACAAAAAACGGTTAATAAATATTCATTTTATCACTTCATATGTAAGTGTAGTGCAATTATCCGGCATATTTGATTACCCGGCACTACCTCGGTCCCAAGCATGCCAGATAATCGAAATTCTAATATAGTTAATTTAATTCACATCGAATTCAATTTTCGGGATTCTTTAATTTGTTGAACTTAAGTGTACTTGCATTCGTTGAAATGTTTTGACGTGATTAAGTATTAAATTGAGGAGTACCCGAAAAGCTAATTTTCGGAAAATAGGAATGAATAAGATGTTGTGTTTGAGAAATACATTGGATTGTTAAGTGGAGCTGTGATTGAGTTGACTTCTCAGTTCAGTTTTGCTGCATTGCACGTCCCAGTTTAATATTATTTTTTCGTTGGAGAATAACGATACGAAAGTTTAACCGTAGGAGTTATTTTGTATTTAAAAGAGAGTAGTTTGAAGTTTTTGTAATATTGCGAACAAGTGCTTAATTTCTTATTTTATGTATATTTATAAAAAATAGCACAATTGCACTTGTGTCTTAAAAGTACTCTTTAAGGGAGATAATTAAATATATCCGTTTCAGAAACTATAGCTCATGCCTATTAATTTTTTTTATCGAATATAACATTTCCACTTAAATATTATACACATTCACGTGGTTATATTTTCACGCAATAAAATTAGTTAAAATATTATCGTAGTGATACAATATTGTATGGAAAAGTACTAAAAGTTGAAAACGAACAATATATAAGTGTACTAGGTGTTCATCCTAACGATTTCACCGAATTTTTAAGTATTTACATTAGTTTCTGAGAAAAATAAAGTACAATAATAAAAATTCAAAAAACTTCTTTTATTCGATAAAAAGCTTGGGTCACCTTGACCTTTTAAACAGCACTATGTATTTTTGATTTTTTAACGTTAGAGTTGACGGAAAAAGAACGAATTTAGCAACCTACTTGTTGAATTGTAGCTCAAAAATCTTCAGTAATTGAGAAAATAATTTTTGCTACGCGTTAATGAAACCGTACACGTAACTCAGAGTCAAGGATACTTTCGAATTGATTGTAAATAGTGAACACACTTAACCTTATTCTGATCTTTTGTTGAAATAATATGAATGAAGTTGTCTTAAACTCAGTAGTTAAGTGCAAGTTACGTGAAAGCATTTATCTAATTATGTATCGTTTTTCGAATTCCGAAAAAATTGATATTTTATCGGCGTATGATGAGTGCAAAAAGAATGCCAGCCAGGCAGTGGACTTTTACAGATAGCGATATCCCGAGCGACATCATTCTTGTAGAAAAACAATTTACAGTATCTTACATAGCTTAGCAGTGCATGGAAAATTTCCTAATAATAAACGTTCCAATCACGTACGTATCGTCAGCAGCGAATAACGATGTGTACGTAAGGTACGGAAAATAAATGAATATCATTCATTTAAAGTAACTTTGGTGCAACATTTACGTTTTAACGATGTAAAACAGCGTCTCCATTTCTCAGCTCGACTAGTAACCACTTGCGATGAAGATTCTGAAATTTCAGACAAAATATTGTTGGACAGATGAATCTACAGTAACGGACAAAAGTTTAAGACGACAGGACAATGTAAAACATAGTTTTATGGTGTGCAAATATTGTTTATACACTTATTTTTATCGTCATTATGATAGAATACTATTTATTGATTGGCATAAAATACAAATTTTATTTATCGTCCTATTTCTTATTAATTAATTAATCTGTTTTCTTTGAGCCTTTGGTTTTAAACTTTTGTCCGCCACTGTAAATGTTCAAACGATGGCGTACTTAACCGACGAAACCAATATTTCTGGCCGATAGAAGATTCACATTGGATACGCGAGCATAATTTCTAAACCAAAATAAGGGTTAGTTAAGCGGTATATCAGGCGGGTAATTAATCGGACGATTAATATTTTTTAATGAAAATCTTAATGTCCATCGATATCTTCGTTTCCCGCGTGAAAAGATCCCAATATTGTTACAAAATAGTGTTCCATACAAAGTACAAAGAGGAATCCACTTAACAGGTTAAGTGCTCGGCCCGTTTTGGTTGCCGTTCCGTTCAAGCCCAGACTACGTGAAGTGGTAAAGAAAATTTTGTAACTTTTGTTTACCTTGTTTCAATTAATTACATTGACTATTTTATATTACATTCTTTTTCTTAAAGTATTGACTGAACAAAAACCGATGTCCCCTAAGCGAAATCTTTAGTTTCACTATCAGTATGCAGGGGCAGAGACCCGCCCATTGCTGTAACATGAACTTAAAACTGTTGGGTTTTTAACATTTAATAATAATAATAATAATAATACATTCTATAATTATTCTAACACTATTAATTAACTATTACTAATTCAACACATCTGTTCATATGAAAGGATCAGGGTGAACTGCCGCTGCCGAAACATGTGCGGTACAACCTCGCTGTTCTATTGTTTTCTGCATTTCCCCTTCTTTCAATCACACACACACACACACTCACACTCAGTGTTTCATCTCTATCAGAAATCTATGACCGGTTCTTACGGACCGGCGCATAGTAGGCCAAACAGCGAATCTAGCTGGAAAAAGATTGTCAAACGCAGTTTCCTATGTGAACTTTTCTCAGTTCGTTGTAAAGGGAAGATCTTGTTCTTTAAATTCATGGTAGTGTGATTCGAAAAACAAAAATTTTTACACCTTTTTCCATTATTTAAACAAATGTAATTATCAACAATTAATTATTCACAATGAAAAACGTAGAGATTGGAGATTATAGTTCTATTAACTGCACACTTTTACAGAAACGACCTTATTACTGTGATGACAAACACTGAAAAGAGATTTTCTCATTAAGTACTTACCTTTCGTATTGTTAATAGTATATTATATCGTTTATAAAATTGAATATTTGGGATTTTCTATAGAAAACAGTTTCTATTCAAAGAAGTTTTAGAAATCTTAGTTTCTAGAAAGGATATTGAAGTTCAAAAGAGTATGGAAAGATTAACTGTTTAGGTTCTACAAAAGAAATTAATTAAGAAATCCTATGGAAATCCCGTCGCATGGACAGGGAAAAGTTGTAATAAATTAGTCCGCCGCACACCACCGCAGATAAATTTGTATGGAAACTAATCAGGAAAGAGTAGGGAATACGCATATATAAAAATCACGCATCAGCATGGATAGTACATGGATATTGCGGGACTATTATGTCTGAAAAATATTGGTGGAATTGATGTCGTATTTTAATCAAAATGAAGCTATTGTTACTAAGAACTCATGGAATTAATTACAAAACAAAATATGTTGAAATATCAAGTTATCTTTCGGTAATATGTTCACCAAACCATTCCGAATATCACACAATAATAACATCAGCAGCAGGGCGCAAAATTTACTGCTGACGCAGGCGAAAAAGTACTGTTGACTTTCCATTACTTTCGCAAGGCTTAACAGAAACACCCTATGCCGGATCATTTTTTTTTTGTAATCATAAATTGATAATCACTAGGTATCTGAGAATCACGTAAAATAGAAATTTTTTGATTCTGAGAATCTTAATTTTCGACTTTTTTCCAGCTAGAATCGCTGTTTGACCCACTTTGCGGCGTGGCACTTAACATGTTAATGCACGAGCAGTATAGAAAATTCTACTTTTATTTATTTGGTAGAGTGAAATGATAGGGTTCAGGTATGAATATTTAGGATGTTAAGATCTCGAACTGGGTATTAAAAGAGATGTTAACAGGGATAAACTATTTATTAACACTCAAACAAACACGCAGAAAGATAACTTTGAATTACATGAAGAAGTCGCGAGAAGTGCAGAAGTGCCTGTACTGGCGGCTAGCTGCTAACTGCTTTTTTAGGCGTCCGCATTTCGGCTCACGCCGAAAAGGGACGCTACGACAACGCTTTTAGAAAAACTGGGAAAGGGGGGCCAGGGAAAATCCCTGGGACCATTCCGTTACGCCGGCCCGATGATTTCGCTCAGTGCCGGCAATAATGGTCAGTACGCTTATTTTATCTACCCAGGTACAAGGACCTTTATACGTACCCTACAAATAAAATAAAGTGAAGTGCCTAGAATATAATAAATGTATATTTAAAAGAGTTTAATGATAACAACTTAAACAGCTTTAAACTTAGTAACTACTGCGTTCTTACTTCCTTCAGAATCATACTCTTTCTGCGTCCACAGTCAAACTTTTTTTTGCCTCGCGCTCGCATTTTCCCCATCATATATTCTTCCAAACACTCATTTCCTTTGTTTCTAATTCTAAACCTTTCTCACTCGATGCATTCGGTCTTGTTCACCCAAAATTCCTCAGTCGTGACGTTTTCTCAAGTGCTCATCTTTCGCACCTTACAAGGGAACACCGCGAACTGTCATTCACGGATTTGAATGAAACTTTGTGGGATTATAGAGTGATCCAAGACAAGAATAACGGTATGCTTCATTTCGGCCCAATCGCTCTTTAAGGGTGTGAAAACTAACCTCAAAGTCAAATCGACACTTCCACTTTTTCGCGTATATCTGTTAAAGTATAAGAGATAGAGAAAAATGTTTTAGATAAAAGTTTAATGGTGTAACGAGCTCTATAATTTTACCTGAAGAAAACTTTTTGAAATGTCTTCTTTGTTAAAAAAAAAAATTCTTCTTGCGTTATTTTAAACAATTTTTACATTTTCATAATCACTAAAAATATTACGTATTTTATTCTGAATCCAACCATGTATATTATTTTTACTATGCAACACCAACTTATCTAAATATACGACGTAACGTACACCGCGCGCACGATTTCGGCCTAACTCACAGTAAGTTACATACTCGGATTTCTTTTTCTCGTTAAAGGTCATAATATATGACGATTACGAATGTGATAACATAAAAACAGCAAAATATAAAATATTATATGAAGATTGATGGCATATCATATACATTGCGCTATGTTTCATATATAAATGTATAAACATTGATTTTATACTTATTTAACATTTTATTCTACTTTGAATGCAAGTATACATGTATTTCACCCGACATAGATTTCACAAAGGTGATGTTCGTCAAAAAAATGTTCTGAAGGTAGATACTTTTTACATCAAGCACATCTTATAACAGCAGGCTTATTACACAGATCGCAACGTGGCAGAGTATGTACTATTTCAGTAAATTTGTAATATGAAAGGAAAAGCACGTTTGATACAACGGCTGGATGTTTTCGGTTTTTGAGTATGGACAAATTTTGTGAGAACTTTTTCAGATCGGGTGTTATTATATGATCTTAATGTAAATTTACATTTACGAAATAACATTATCAAACTGCAATTTCTTACATACAATCAGTTGTCTTCTCCGAGATTCCGGAAATTACGCTTGGTACAAAACTGGATACCTTGAATAAAGTTCGGAGCAATTAGAAAATTCAGTAGATTTCTGTTTATTTTTGGCTAGACCTAACAATTTAATGAGAACAGCAGAACTTCGTGTCGCAGAAAACGGCATGTAATTCGAAGTAAATTTAACTACCATTTAATTTAATGGTTAATTTGATCGCTATGTATTTCTTAAAAATTGTTAATATTGTTATTTTCAATACAACTTTCATTTTTGCTTTAACTTTGTAAAAATTAACATTATGTAATCATCGACAAGCTAAATACAAATGTATCGTTTCGTTTGTACCAAACGAAGCCCTATCTCTTTTTTGTTTTAAAGCATTAATATTCGTCTATCTCTTTCGGTAGTTCGAACTTACCGTGCGATACGAATCAACATTATTGTAATAAGCTAATGTGTACTATAAATGAGAGACAAAGATGTACATTTACTGTTCACATTCAGTTCAAAAGTATCCTTGACTCTGAATTATGTGTACATTTCATTAACACGTAGGAAAATTATTTTCCTATTACTGCTAATTTCTAAGCCAACATTCACTCAAAGGTCATTGCGTAATAAGTGGTTGAATTCGTTTTTCCGTCAATTATAGTGCTATAAAGTTAAGAATGCACAGTACACTTTCAATAAGTCAAAATGACCTGAGTTTTTCATTGAATAGAAAAATTTTTCGGAATTCTCATTATTCCACTTTGTTCTCTTCAAAGTGTTCATTATCTTTTATTCCAAACATTTTTTCTTTCTTCTTAAATTAGTGAAAATGCCTGAAAAATCGGTGCAACCGTTAGGATGAACAGCCTGTGTGTATAAATTATACAATGCATCAACAAAATAATTTTTCTTCCAAGAAAAGTAAGAAGACGTGCCCGTCTTTATATTCATAACGTTTATCGCTGAATCACGAAGCATTCATTTAACTTCGATTTCGTTTATCCACCGTGGAAGCGGGAATATTCAATATCCTTCAATCTCTTTAAGTAGAACTCCGGTAAGCCAGAATGAAATAGTTATTTCTAGATTGTGATTCTAGAACGATAAAGAGAAAACAATGCGGGAAGGTAGAGAGGTAAGGGAAAGAGATTGAAAAGGGTGGCGGGTTAGCGTGACCGCAAAAATCGAACGAACGGGTAATGAGCGAAGGTATTAGGTAAGAAGCGAGTTTGACATAGGTGAAAGGTGATACAGCGGTTCATGGGCCGATGACAGCCAATTAGATCAATGTATATACGGGTTTAAAGAAAAATCGAAGGCATACAGGGAACACAAAGCACCAAATACGATGCAATTATTTTTATTTAACACTAGAACTACCGGCAATTGAAGTGCACTTATTTGCATGAAATAGATGATATTGAAAATTATATGAAGAAATAACGAATACATAGAAAACAAATCTTTATACCTTTTGCAGAAAATCATAGTAAATTTTGGAAGTTTTACCACAGTAAATATATAAGTTTTACCACAGTAATATATAGAACTACTCTGGTAGTTCTAGTATTAATTAAGAATACATTAATACGAATTCAAATAGTACGATTTTCGGTTTACCGTGAACTGTAAAATGATAGATAGCGTTTACTGGAAACGGAAATTCAGTTAATACGAAAATAATACGATAAATAACAAAAATAAAATTATTTAGATTTGAGAAGTTAGAATAAATTCCTCGAACCGTAGAATAATAAAATAAAGTAATTGGTGTTTAATATTTCAAAAGGGAGAAGAGTGTACAGTTTATATTGTTGAAAATATTTTAAAAAACAATATAAATGTTTTCACTAATTTAGTGGACATATAAAAATAAATATTTCAAATTTCCATTAAACTGGAACCAGTTTCTATTATATTTGAAGTATTCATATAGTGCGAATTCGAATAACGCGATCAATTCCGGGGATCTATTACTCGCATTAATCGAGACCTACTTATAAATAGAACGTTTATCATTACTACGTTTACTGTTAACGACATAATCGTATAGATAAATGTAAATTGAAAAAAAAAGGAAAACTAACTTAATTAAGAAAAAAATGGTAAATTTGATGCTATCAGTCCCCCGTCAACAATATTTGTCGATGTTAGGTTTTCGAAATGCATGTTACAAGTCTTTTCGTTAACGTGTTACCAAATTTGATGCCAGATTGATAGGTTATATATTTACGCGATACTAGCAGTAACAACACACAACGCTGGGTCAACGGTTAGACCGAAAATATATCAAATCTCGCAGCATAAGTGGCATTAAATTAATTACAACACCGTAGCAAAGCTTGGCGGCAATATCAATATTCGATCTGCTTTAGATAGCAATCTGCGCCAAAGGTTGGTAACAGATTTGTCGTAAGAATCGATGCGAAAGATCGATGCGGTGACAAATTTGTCAAGATTAGTACCACGTCGGCACCAGAGTGATTCCTGAAAATGACATCACAATTCTAGGAATTTGGGCAAACCGCGAATCTCGTTAAACCTTCTTCGATAATATGTTCTCCTGATACAAAACTTGCCAATCAGGCACAATTTTGTGGAGAAACCTTCATTCTTGCATTCCAAGCTTTCGTAGAAATGATAATCATAGTTCCAGGAATCGCGTAAACCACAGGTCTTGTGCCATCTTCTCAGGTGTCATGCTTTCTCATGCTTTCCTGTTACAAAATCTGCTAATTGGTAGAAATTTTTAGGGAAAATCTTAGTTTTCTTGCTCAGAAGTTTGTTGGAAGTTTCTGAACTCAAGGGATTCGTGAAGAACCTCCTCAACCGTTATAATTATATACATTTATTTTTTAGGAATTAATTGATTCTTTTTGATTTATACTTGATACATCGAATCGTAGTTAAACGTTACACATAAAATACAAAAAAAACATTGCTGATCTGCTGGTTTTGGATTTTGTCCGAATCTTTTACGCATGGAGAAAGTTTGTACAGAAGCTCCATTATTCCCTATATCTAGAATAATTTCCTTCTGTGGTGATTTTACTTGTAAGTTCACAGAACTGTTTTTAGTGAAAAATTTAAAATATTAAATTGCGATTGGTTGATATATAATATTTTTTTTCGTTCTTATTATTTATGACTATTTAGTTATAAATGTTACGTATTAACATTTGTAGACAATTATGTTATTGATTTTGAAAGTATACTATGTACTATAATGTAAGCTTGAAAATACAAAAGCCAAAAAAAAATATTTTTTATACTGGGCAATTTGATACACAAGCAGCATTTGATGAATTCTATTGTCCAATGCTATAAAGCAATTGGAGATAATAATATTTATAATGAGTACTATTATATTTTAGAAAATACTTTATGATTATTTGTTTTTAACAACTTTTTATGTTTACTAACTTTTATAAATAAATATAATATATATGACATGAAATATTTGAAAATATATTATTATGCTTCAAAATTTCTTTAGGATTACTAAATTTAATTGTAGTGTAGATACATATATAATACACGCATGCATGTGTACTTACACATGTTTAATGATAACGTTACTATATTCGTTTATGGTATATACGTTTTTCGTTAAACGCTTTATAATATAATAAAGAATTTGTAGTTATCATGATTTAATTTAAATAATTATTAATTATCATGATTAACACATGAATATTTTGTTTGTTTTTATATTAAAGTGTAGTTTTTGTATTTAGTAACGAAATGTTTAATAAAAAAAGGTTAATTTAAGAAAAAGGAAGCTTCTACAATCCTACAATCTTTAGCTTTAACAGATATCGCATTACTTATAAATATGTATTAAAAGTGCTTTCATTTCGGCGAGTCATATCCAAATGTTTATTAATTTGAATATTTGAAGGATACAAATGTTATAATTCCTAATAATCAAATATGGTATCTTCTTGGTGTTACTTTATATTACCTGTAGTATTATTTATTGGATTACTCCGAAAATGTCGTGAACGTACATGGGGTACGTGTAAAAACACAGACAGTTTGCAGGGTCGAGTATTTATTGTGACAGGTGCTAATTCAGGTATTGGTAAAGAAACAGTAAAAGAATTAGCTAAACGAGAAGCTACAGTTATTTTAGCTTGTAGAAATTTACAGAATGCTCGAAATACTATATCTGAAGTACGTACTCAAATACCTACTGGAGAATTAGTAAGTACGTTTAGTTTATTTCATACGTGTAATAGCTAATGTATAATAATATATTTATAATATACTAGGTGCCAATGGAATTAAATCTAGCATCGTTTTCATCAATCAAGAAATTTGCTACAGAGGTCATCAAAAATTTTGCAGAGATTCATGTCTTAATTAATAATGCTGGAGTATATGTTCCTTTTAAAGAACATGCTTTAACTGAAGATGGATTTGAAATTCATTTTGGAATAAATCATTTAGGACACTTTCTGCTTACAAATTTACTTTTAGAACATTTAAAACAAAGTGCTCCAAGCAAGTATGTTATGAAGTAAACTATCTATTCCTAAATACAAATCTGCTTTGCTTATCTAATTGTTTTTCTGGCAGTAGAATTATTATCGTGACATCCAAACTTTTTGAATCTGGGATAATTGATTTTTCAAATCTAAATGGTGAAAAAGGATTAACAATCAAAGGACGCATGAATCCTGCTTATTGCAATTCAAAATTAGCTAATACTTATTTTGGTATTGAACTTGCAAAAAGAACACAAAATAGTAATGTTAATGTATACATGGTTTGTCCTGGATTTACTTATACAGGACTGTTCAGAAATGTTAAAAGAAGTTGGTTTCACTATATTATTTTTTCACCTATTGCTTTATTATTTCTACGTACTGCAAATCAGGTAAATATTATACATTGCATAATATTTTGAATATGTTTAATATATTTATATT
The DNA here is from genome assembly GCA_033822845.1 of Tetrapedia diversipes. Lineage (NCBI taxonomy): Eukaryota > Metazoa > Arthropoda > Insecta > Hymenoptera > Apidae > Tetrapedia > Tetrapedia diversipes. Next base: position 564,335 of record JAOPTO010002473.1, on the reverse strand, counting down.
TGTGTTTTTGTTATAGGGTGCACAAACTGTATTACATTGTGCAATAGAACCTTCTTTATCTAATGAAAGTGGTAATATTTATCGTGATTGTAAGCTTTATATTTCAAAAAAGAAACTAGATCCTGATGTAGCACTGCGCTTATGGGATGTGAGTGAAAAACTGACTAGAATTAATGAGTTTTTAAAGTAAATATTTTTATGTATATCTTATATGTTATATTACTTTTAATATATTTAGTGGCCATTTGATATTTATTTTTGTATGTAAATATAGTGTGATAATATAGTAAACTTAAAGGAACTTGCCATATGTCTTGTAAGGAATAGCAACATATTTTTGTTTGCACTGTTATAAATAAAATATTACTGTATAATTTTGTAAAATACTACAATATTGAAAATGTCATAAATTCTATTAAATATCCTTAAAACCATGGTTAAAATAAAGAATTTTAATGATGCCAATGGTAATTGACTTTTTCTTTCAATTTTACTGCAATGGTGTAATGTGCATTCAGTACAAATAATTCTATTGATAAATTAAATTAAAAGAGTTTATATACATCTTAAATCAAAATTTGATGTATGTGCAGACATATTTTAACATATTATTCATTGTAGTAAGTTATAATACTGCTAATTTTATATTTCATTTGTAAGTCTGTTTAACCTACTCAAATATAAAAAATTGTACAATAATGTATTTTCTTTGTCTATTTTTTCCATTAAATACCAATATTCTTTACCATAAGTTTTCTATTATCACATATTTAGTACAGAGTTATCTTAATAAATAATAACGTTTTACTGTTTCAATTGGTCCTCTTATATATAGTTTGCATAAATATTAGGATCTCTTATGACAAAAGCACTTGAATTATAATTAATATAAACTTTGTACACTACAATTATCAACCAATACTAGTAAATTCAAACGCTTTAAGTATATTAAAATCTGTTAAATATTTATACAAATATTAATTTAAATTACATGGGTATGAAGTCAATTTAATAATATTGCTGGCACACAGGAATGCTAACAATACCAACTTTGCATGATAACATCACAATTAAAAAAATATAAACATATGTTAATCTTGATATTATATGTAGGAATCATTACTGTAAAATTTTTACTTATATTAGCTGTTCAATATTATGTAATCAATAAAAAACACTTACTAATTGCACGACCCATTATACATTGTATACATGTTTATATGCATATTTACTTAAAGAAACCTAAATGTACACACACACGCGCGCGCACACACACACACAAACATACTTCAATTTATTATATATAATATAAGTAATAATACCAGAAGTTTACATCATGCCTCAATTTTTCATTGATTTTAAAAACCAAAAAAATGCAAATGTAAGCAAATAATGTTCAAATATAATAATAATTTTCAACACAATTAACAAATATTAATTGATTTTCTATTTGATAAAATACTTAATTATAATAAATATAAATTTTCATATTTTATAACGAAAAAATGCATTAGACCTTTCAATTTTCAATTTCTTACATGATAATAGTATTTATAAATTTGTTTCTTTTTTATGACAAAAGTATTTTTTTAGGTCTGGTGCATTCAAATTTTAATTACTATAGCAATAACAACGCTTTGTTAAATTCTAGAATGCAAATATTACAGTCGAGGTTTCATAACTTTAAAACTGGTTTTCTTATTAACTAAAGCTTCAGTGCGTGCATATACATTTTCTGAACTACGTCTAATAATATCTATATATTCGCTTGATGCTTGAAGATCACATTTATCTGTTTCATCATATGAATAACAATCTGATTTCTGTGCTGTTTGTATTAGTTCCGCTTCTAACTAGAATAAGAAAAATAATTTCATTAAAACAAGCAATAATATTTAAATAGAATTTTTTATGTAAATTTATTTACCATTGGTTCTCTGTTTGCGTTACTGTAACCCCAAGAATGTAGAGAATTTACTCCATCTTTCCTTCATAAAGAAATAATTATTTAATAATTACTATATTGCTTATTATACAAGTGTCTTAAACATGTGCTTACTTCGATTCCGAACTATATCGCTTTCGTGATGTCAGATCTTTTGATGAGAGATATTCTTCTGGGTAACTACAAATAGAACTGGTTCTTTGTTTCTTTTCAGTTTCTTTGTAAGCACAGGACATTATATCATCTAAAGATAAGCATGACTTAGCAAAATGTTCCTTACTATGTGTTTCTGTTGCAATTGCTGTATGTTCACAATTACTGTAACTTTCTTCAGTAGCTGCCACTTTATAATTATTATAATCTTGTGGAACTTCATTTCCTGAATTACAATCTTCGCTATGCTTTCCATTTTTTAAAGCATTATCTACAATATCGTTGACATTTATTAAAACTTCATTAATAACTGAAACAGGTTCAGCAGTTTCATCTTTCTTAATTGTATTGTTATCATTCGAACTATCATCTTCATTTTGGCTGCTAGTAAGTGCCATTTCACAACTACTTATGGAATTTGAACTTCTGTCTCTTACACTCACTGAACCTTCAAAACTATCTGTAACATTGGTTGACTTTGACACTGATGTAGGTATCATAATTTCAATATTACTTTCTATTGCGATTTCATTATTTACATGGGAGCTGTCTTTAATAGTTGTACCACTTATATTACATAAACTAACATTATTTAAAACTTCATTACTACTAGTGCTTGACCTATCTTTTGCTAATACTAATGTTTTATTGTCTATGGCACTTTCTTCTGATTTACAAATTCGTTTTGATTGACTGCCTAAAACAAGGGATTGTACAGGTTTATCTAAACCTTGATCTAAAGAAGAACCAAGAGAAGATTTTATACTCTTTAATTGACTCATAGATCGTGAAGATCGATGACATTTTTCAAAAATTATTTTTTGTATTGGTGGAGTTACACTTTGTTTATTTCCAACTTCAATATCCAAAGATGAAATAGAATATGTTCGTTTTGAATTATCTAAACTGTAAAATAAAAACCATTTCGTGATTAAAAAAAAAAAATACTTTACAAAGTATTTAATTATAGTATTAATATAACATACTGTGATTGATTTGGTTTAATATTTATCAAAGTAGCAAGGTTTGGAAGTGTTGCTCTTAAATCCATTGTTGGAAGGCCACAATACCATCTTAATTGAGCTATATTTTTATTTAGTAAATATACAGCATAACGAAATTGCAACTTATCTTTACTTCGAGCAAATAGTGGAAATCTGAAAAAATATAATTATAAAAACGAAAATTAGAAAATACAGAAAAATAAAATACTTACTGCCTTTGATTATCAGGTAGATTTTCTGTAATATGATCTATAACTTTACTACGTGATCCATAGTGTATAATATGGTACCTAGTAGGTATGTTAAGAAAATTGGCAATCATTTGTGTTGTATGTGCAACAAATCCCAATGCTACAGCAACTTCAGTATCATTTGATAATTCTAAATTTTCACTATCTGGTAAATGAACATCATGTATTCTAAATTTTCCATTTTCATTCTGTTGCATATAAATATGTTGATTTAATTTACTGCACATTACTTTTTGTTTTATAAGATATCATATACATACCTGGGAAATAGGATATATTAAACTTAATTCTGAAATTAATTGCCTTCTTCTATGAGCAAGTTGACTACTTAATTGAACATATGTTTCTCTTGTATCTATTTGATTTTGTCTCCATTCTTGTAATTTTTGAATATCTTTATTTAGTTCCCTATATCTTTCCATTAAATCTGAACCTGCATTTTAAATAAATACATTAAAATTGTTTTATTTAAATGTATTACTGTAATACACTGTCTATGATCTTATTCCATATTTGATACCATAATCCTGATTTTCTTCCATGATATTAGAATGCATCTGATTTAATATTCTTAATTCTCCCATTTTTCTTGCCCTTTCTTGTTCCAACAATTTTGTTCTAAATTTTGCTACCTCCAACTCTTTACGTATTTTTAATATCTCTGCTTTTTTCTCACTATTTACTTTACGAGGTTGAAATAATCTATTTAATGATGATTGAGGATATTTGGGAGTATGGAAGTTATCTCCAGAAGCAATTCGTATCCGAAGTGCTTGTACTGATTCTGTTTGCTGTTTTAATGCTTGCATTTTATTTCTTAAGCTACTTAATCTACTTACAGTATAACTGTTTCTTATTTCAGACATATTTAGTTTTATATGCAAATATCTTTTTAATTCAGGGGCTTCAATAAAACAGTACACTGGTGTAAAGAAACCACCATGAAATTGAAAAATCAAAGAATTTTCTTTCAAAATACTTTCTAAATTATTTGGTAATTTAGGGCCAATATATGCCAAGCCAGTAAAAGATATACCCCATGTAAACACAGTTATATCAGTAGTTATATCGTTTATAATCGTTCTTTTCCATAGTCTTACAATAACCTCTGTTAAAATAAATACATAGTTTTTATCCATATTTATCACATCAATAATTAGAATTACAAATTAGGAAATATATTGTATATAATATAACATTATTTTAGTTATACTTATAATAAACATATGACTATATTTAAGGTACTAACAGACTAAAAAGCTCACCACTGGCAGTAGAATAGCCGGTGGCATGTATAGTTAATACTTCCAAACTTAACCACCTGGGATTTGCATTATCAATCATCTCACTTGTATACAAAGGAGAAGACATGCTTGTTCTATGCAAAGTATAGTAAAACCAACAAGCTTCATTATTTGTATATGTTTTTAGATTACATCCTATTATTTGTATAAGATTTCTAAGCCTTAACTGAAAATTACATATTTCATAACATAAATTAGAACACATATAAAATCTTATTATGTACATAAGTACCATTAAAACATAAGTGGTTCGCTCATTAATTCTTTTTATAAATTAAACTGATTTTGATTATGTATAAGATAAAGTATATGATCATTAACTTCTTTATATTAAAAACAAAACTGCATTATAATCATGCATTATAGTATATAATGCTTTGAAAAATTAACAACATGATAATTTATAGAAATAATTACTTGTTGAGTAGCAAGAGGAAGCCAAGTTTTATATCGGGGAACAATACGAGGTTGTAGAGCTAAATCCAAATCTTTAACAAGGTTTCTTGTCTCCGAAACCTCCATTGTATACTTTCATACCGCGCAAATAATATCATTAAAAAATAGGTAATCTAAAGATAAAATATAATTACGAGACAAAATTAATCAACATTGGGGACTACAATGTACTTTTAGGTTATTTTCGTATATATCCTCTTAAAATTTAAATAAATAATGACAAATAGTATGAAATGTAATATTCTTCCCACATCAAATTTAATTCTTACTAATTCTATTTCTGACGATAATTATTTTTCTTTACTAAATATAAATCCATTGAAAAACATCATTTTCAAAGTTTTGACAGTTATTTGCATTGATACTCATGCATCTGAAGTGTCCACTAATGAATATGTACTTCAATGTCATCTAGGATTTTAATGAAATCTTTCCAGCACAGCCAAATGCCAAAATGTAAAGTTACTTTATGTTTTTTGTGATACCTACCAAAATACTTTACTATACTTAATATATTGAAAATAATATATTTAAATTTAAAATTATTATTTAAGTTATTACTATAAAAATAAGAATTACATTACATTTAAAATTTAAAAAAAGAACTAAATGTACTGCACATGTTGAATCTATAAAGTTTATGAAATTATATTAAACATATAACAGGTTTCAAACAAAATGATTTACAAAAATTATTATTTTTATATATTAATATGTTCAATTTGGTACCAATGTGGCACCAACCTAACACTAAAATTGCATTGACGCTAAAACAGACCAAATCTTGTTACTGTCTTATCGCCAAGCTTTGTAGTAATTTTGTAACTACTTTGATGTCACTTATGCTGTGAGGCTTGACGCGTTTTTGACTCAAACGTTGGTGCCTTTGTAGCGCAAGACTTAAAACAGACAAGCAATTTTTTGTCGTATAATCATATATCTACCCTTATTTTTTTAATTGAAAACAAAAAAGACAAAAACAAAATGTTGTTTGTCAAGATCAGGCTTAAGATACCAATTTGGTAATATATTGGTGAAAAGGTTTATAACATGCAGTTCAAAAATCTAGCATTAATAGATATGGTTAGCGGGGTATGTATTAAACTTTATTACATTATATATATAAATCTGTTGCATTCTATTGTGTCTATATATACATAAACGTAACAAAGGAGAATCTTTTTATATCTAATAACTTTATCCCCTGTGATAGTTGAATTTAATATAAGCGGTGAAGTTATCGCTTTAAATTAGAGAGAATATAACAAAATATAATTTTTGTATACAAAAAAGTTCTGGTATTCTAGAGCACCGAATATAAAGTTTTCTAAAATGTTGAGTTTATTTTATACTTTATCCATGGATCAACCCAAGGATGAAATATAGTTAACAAGAGAGGAATGATGGAAAATAACTTGATCGTTGAATTAGAAGAAAGAGTAAATCTATGTATGCACTTTCTTTTGTTGACGGAATAATAATATTTTATAAATATGTAAATATTTTTCAATCTATTGAAAAATTGTACAAATTTTTATTTTGTCTTAAGTTAAAATGGTGGAAATTATCATGTAAATAACTTTGAAATATATTAAATATTTTCATTCATATTAAATACATACTGAGAAAAGTTGATAGATATTAAAAACATAAAATAAGGAATTTAATTTTAATTTATTGATTCTCTTTTTTTCTGTTTTTAAAATGAATTCTTCAATAAAATATTGCATTGCATTTCAAGTACGCGCCTAATAGTATACATACTGTTATTTTCACCAAACGATTCATACGTTACCACAGCTCTACGATTTCTTACTGCCTATAGTTTGACTAGTACAAAATGGTTGACGTGCCTTGACTGTATAATACGGAGTGGTAAATGCAACATTTTGTTTCCTTATGAAGGAGTTAAATATAATAAATTGCGTGTGGTATTAATGGATATATAAAATTTATTGTATTTTGGGTAGGTATCTTTTTTATGTCGAGTAATACCTTCTAATAAGAAAAGAATTAAGTTGAGCGTTCACCTGTCAATACGGCTTCCTTTAGCAACAAAGTGTGTACGTCGTCCTTATCAGAATATGAAATGCTAAATACATAATTGATGTTTCCTACTTCAATAATAAATTTAAAATATTGTATTTGTTTTATACCTTCAATATGCAGATTTTTCCATTAAATAAAAAAAATGTTATTCAATTTATATACTTTCAAATAATACTTTCGAAATATTAAATTTAATCTAATACTACTTATAATGCTTACAAATGTTACAGCTTCCGCTCTCGGAAAAATTAAGTAGTCATCCAATCATAGGGAATAGAATAAAACGATGGAAAAACGACAGGAAATACTGGCTCCGTTTTCTTCTGGTAAGTTAGTACTAATACACAAAACATGCGTAAATCTATTTTATATGTTAATCTTATATATAAATATTTATTCATTGATGCTGTCATTGTAAATAATAAAGTGTTGAAAAAGAAACATAATATTTATTAGAGTTAATATCCTGCCTATATTTTATTTACTAAGTCCCATTTTTTTATATAAAACCTATAGATTTATTTTTGTACCATGTAGATTTTTATATTTTAAATCTATTAAAATATATAGAGTAGTTCAAGTAAATATCTTTATTTATTGCAACATGAAATATTATGTTGACAACTCAGCATACATAAAAATAACAAAAATGCAGAGTATGTGATAATAATTTATAAGGTATGTTACATACACATTTTATATGTAAAAATTGAATGTATATACTTTTTATATTTCAAGGTTATAACATACTATATATTTCATAAAAATATTTTTAGTATTTTTAATGTATGATTAATGTGAATATGAATATTTATATTATGTACAATTAATATTATAATGTAGGTAAATTATAATTTAATTGTTTGTTTGAATCATCTTTTTAAATTCTTATACTATTATTATTAAAATATTGTAAAACTGTTGGTCTTTAATTTCATTTGTAACTTTAAATTGGAATAAGTGTTATATGTAAACAATATTTTTTCAGCAATCTATCATTGAAGTAATGCATTAGCATTAGTGTTTAGTGTTCATTATCTTTTTCTAGTTCATGTTTTAGGTTTAATAAACTCTCTAATGTAAAAATTATTTATCATATTTATAGAATACCTGTTGAAAATATATCTTTGATTTTTACTTTATAAAGCACTGCTTTCATGAGCCTAAAATCAGTAAATGAAATATACTAAGCTTATACACTTTACCATTGTTAATAAATACTAATCATTAGAAGTAATAAAGTCAGCTATTAAAATAGTAGAAGGTATACATAAACTTGTATTTATATTTTATATTGTTATATGATAAATTAATATAACACATAATTAGATTGCAGATGTTTATGTATATTCGAATTTTTATGAGCACATGGAACTTAAATAGAAATCCATCTCATTCCCTAAATGGTATGATGTGTATTATACTTAGACTATTTTGTATATTTTTACATAAAATGTGTACTTTGTACTTTTTTGTATAACAGAATTTTCTATAAATACATAAAGCTCTGCAGTCTACTTATAATACTGTGACTTTTGTAGCTCTTTGGCATAAAATACTCAAAATAAATTATTGATAAAATTATTTATAATAATGTATGGGCAAGTTGTTTAAAAACTTATTTACAATCATTTTTATTTTAATAAAAATATTAATATTAGATTAGATAAATTTAAATAATTTCATTGTTAACATTTTTTATCGTGTAAAAAGTATTGAATGTTTAAGAAATTAGTTTAATATGATAAATCAGAGAATTAATAATTATTAAAATTTCAAATTTCTATAAATATGAATATATATACACATATATATATATATATATATATATGTGCATGTATATAATTTAATATACACTATTACTAAAAATTTTGGAGTACCTATTGCTATTTAAATAACATATCAGTGAGCATCATTTAAAACTAATATTGGAATTATATAAGGAATGTTCTTTAGTATAAGTTACTTATTTTGCAACTTGATTTAGAAATTCCGTTTCACATCAATCTTTTAAGATGCTTATGAAAAATAAGAAAAAAGAACAAATTCTGTTTCAGAAAAATGAGTGCATCATGGATATAACTTTTACATTCAGCTATAAATAAATATAGCTTCATTATTATAGCGGAATAAAATTGTTAATAAAACATTTATTTGTTTAAAGAATGCCTTATTTATTTCAACATTCGTAATAAGCTTCAAACTTCTGAGCAGCAGTTTGACAAATTCAAACAAATATTTGATAGTAAAATATGACTTATAAATGCAGAAACCAAAAATGAAGTTACCAAAAAAGATAGTAGCGAAGGTATTAGATTGAAGGTTGTAGGTCGGTTAAGGATCGGGGGTGCATAGAGGTGGGGTGGCACGCGCGGACCAACGGATCAATTCGCGCTTGGGAGCTACGGGGAAAAGCAACAGTGTGTCTACCCCCTGCTTCCCGGAAAAGTACTTGGTACGATTTGACCGCTTCTATTTATCCTCACTACTACGATGACAATAAACAAATTATTAAGTCATTAATAGAATATGTTCGTTAATTCAATATTTTCATGAGTGTCTTTAAAATCCGGGTGATTCGTATAATCGACGTTCTTATTAGATTTTCTTAGTGAAACTAAATGTGTAACTATTTAATTAAATGTAATAAGGAAATTTGTTTGAATACAGGAAGGGTGATAAAGTTAAGAAAATTGTTTTATTTTTTCCTATTATCAACTGACATTAGATTAATTTAGTAAAATATTTTTGATTCTGAATTGTGACATTTGACAAACGACCTTGGATTATTCGTGACCGATATTAATATAGTAAATTAAGGTCATTATTTTCAATTTGTTTGATTCCTCTCAATAAAAAGCCGAAAAAATTTTACTTTATATTTGTATTTTTATAAACTTGAAAATGCAGATACATACCATGAGATAATTTGACCTGATTTTTATTGAATATATCTTTATACATTACTAACTTGACAGCGGGTAGCTGCTGCAATTGTCGTAAGCGGGTCCTATTTATTCCCTTTGTAGTCAATAGCTGCGAGGAGTTTCAAATATCGGTTTTCTCGTAGTTCAATACAGTTCACAAAGTGTGACATTCGATTGTATGCGTGTAGCACTTTTTTTCGTGAAGGAATAGTTTATCTTACAATTATTCTTTTATTTTTTGAATAATTTATTTCAACCAATTCGTGTTTTTATTATCTAAATTGACTAACTATATTAAAATAATAATTAATTTTATCAGTAACTTCATAAGATATGCCCATAAGTAATAAAGACTCATTTTTAATATATTTATAGATGAATGTCCAAATAGTGGGGAGGATAGTGAAGAAGATGTAATAACTGACTATTTGGGATCATCGCATTCTGATTGCGATCGTATACCTATTATTAATGGAGACCTTGGCAGTTTAAATCTACGTGGAAATATAATTTCTGAGACCAGTTACACCAAAGACAATACAGAGAAAACGGCTATCACAATGTCTGAAGGGACTGATGAACAGCAGCAGCAACATTCACTGCTTACACTTGGCACTAATAGTCAAACTCAGCCTAATCCTTTGGTGCCAATTATCAGTGTTACACCTCATTCACCTGGTCTTGCTAAAAACTACCCTGTTTTGGGTAAATTTTTCAAATTCTTGATACGTTTAATATTATGCATTACATTTCATTAAATTCAATATTACTTGACATTACAAAATTTTATGTGCTTTTGTGGCTAACAATTCATTCACCTCGTTGCAGAGGACAACTTGCAACATCTGCATGAAATCCATGATTGTATTCAGCGTATGAGAGATCTGACATTGAGCAACTGGGGATATAATCATCGCACAACACACAATGATGTACCTCAGCGATTAACTTCATCATGCCCTTCCCTCTGTCCTTTAATTTCACCTGAAATTGCACTACGCTCAAGTAATAATGACACAGGATCTGATCCGGATCTCCTTGCTAACTGTTCCACCAACAGTTCCCCTACACATTTTCCATTAGTAGGTCCTCGTTCACATAATGCACAGGGTATAGACAGAAGACGCAGTTGGACTGACTTGGAAGACACTCGATGTGGGCGTCGCAGATATTCTGGGCAAAATCACCTACAAGCACAAAATATGGTTAATATTGTCTAATACATTTTTAAAGAAATGCATTATTCATTGTACATTTGTAGCATGAATATGATTGTTTTATTGCTTGTTTCATTTTGCTTTGTTAGAGCTTTTAATATATATATTTTTTTTATTACAATATTGAACACTTGCCCATTATAATTTCAGCGACAACGCAGTATTAGTTTAAGTAGTCTAGACAGTGAAATGGAAATAGAATTACATGGAAAGCCTTGTACCAGACCTGTAGGCGTTGGCAACCGAGCATGCCGATCGCAAGCAAGTACTCATTCTCTCAATGAAGCAGATCTTATACAGGTAATTTGAAGGATGTTTAGATCAACAAATAATTCAAACGTTGCATTTCTAAGAAATGTATTGACAATTTTTCTTTAACAGAGTGAATATCAGAAGATAGTCACAAAACGATTCAAGGGTGGTCAAAGATTAGCAGACAGTAGTCGTTTAATAGCTGGTCTCACAGGCTCTCGTTTACCTCTTCAAAAATCTATTTCAACACCTTCAATTGTTACACCTCAAGTTAATGCTCATTTAGCAGAGACTGTAACTAGAACAACGCCATCACTTGCAGCGTAAGTTAATTAAAAATATATTTAGGTTGTAAAGCTAGATCAATAAAATAATAACCTGCACTTTATATTCTTTGATTTCTTTTTACATGAAATATTTAAATTATTGCATTGTATCTTAATCTGTTTAATAGATAAACAACAAAATCAGTTTTCATATTAACACTTTAAGTGTGAATTATATAATTCGAAATGTCATTTATGTTTATCGTTAATTTCTATGCAATTTTCAATTCCTATGATCTAGCTTGCAATCTTTACATTATTTCATATACAACTAGTATACAGCACAACACACATATATACAATATACATTTCAATATAAATCATTTTTTAATCAGTAAAAGAAGTTAATGCATGTTTTATCAATATTCTCACAGAAAGTTTGAAAATCTGGCTATATTTAAAACTGCTTGCATTGATTTATATTTTGTAGATGGAAATATCTTAGCATGGTTGCACCATTTGTTATTATATTTAAGTAATTTTCCATATTTTTAAAACTAAGTTGCACTTTTAAAATTAAAATGTTACTTCACTGTATAGCATCTAATTCTAGTTGAGTATTTTAATTCATAAAAAAAAATTATTTCCATTTTTATTGAATAAAATTCGAACCATTTCAATCGTATTTTGCTTATATTAATTAACTTTAAATTTTCGTGGCATTTATATTTCGATAGTAAAGTACACGAGAATATCTGATTTGCATCTTTTACACAATAGTCGCATACTTTGTGTTTGTACTTGACAATTTCCTACCATCCTGCATGGTACAGCCGACGTGAAAGAAACGAAAAGGGTAGTGGAAGTGAAACTGAAACCGAAGATCTTCACACACCAAACAGCCATGAATTCCATGAAGATAGGGAAGGCACACCCAATGCTCAGATATCCCTTGATGAGTTACTAACTGAGTGAGTACTTTATATTTTAAGTTTCTTTGTATATGCTACATATTCTGCTAACAAGGCACAAGGAAAGAATAACTGGTTTGTATCAACTTCACGATTATTTTTGTATACACACTTAAAGTAAGGACATACTACTATTTAGATTTTCTTACATATATTGTATTTATTTATAAAATGCGCAATGATACATCTATTTAGTTATTATTTATAAACAGGTTCTTATTCAATCACTTAGTGTAAATACACTGTACTAGCGCTTGTAGACGTTTATTGCCAATCATTTTCATCCTGTTTCATATTTTTAATTATTTTGTTTTATTATATTTATATATTAATTTTCATATAAGTAAATTTAATAAGTATATGTATATTTCATTTTTAGTGGAGCTGCATATGATGATCATCATTCGGAAAAAACAAGAAGAAAACGAGGTTCTATTTTCTTCCGTAAAAAGAAGGTAATAAAATAATTATATTATGAGAAGCGTAGATACATATACAACGAATAATTAAAAAAATGGAATGGAATTATAGGATAAAAGTGGTAAAAAAACTAGTCAGCAACAGCATTTATGGACGACAATAGTAGCAGGATCTCAGGGAAGTTTATTATGTGATGTTTGTATGAAACAGTCAACAAATAAACAACTTCTGCATTGTGACAGTAAGCATAAACTGTCGTACTAATATATATGTATATATGCTTTAAATTTAAAACATGAAACTTCTACTATATTAGATTGTGGAGTATCTGTACATCAAAGTCAAGGATGTAAAGATCAACTAGTACTAGAATGTATCAAGTCAAAACATCATTCTAGTAAAGCTGCCATCAAAACTACATCAAGCATATCCGCAACTTCGAGTAGCTATAATGTTAAGAGGGGATCTACCGCATCATTACCTCTGCCAACATTATCTGGAAGTGGAAGGTAATTAATTTTTATTATTGAAATTATAAATTTCCTGCATTGGATCTGCGTATCTGTGGTTCAAGATTCGCACGCAATTGGCATGGCTAGGCCTAACTCAGAGTTTATTACAAACTTTTCTTATTTGCAACACAAGTATCATATAAGTTAGAAAGTGCGTTGAGCAAGAAACTTCCATTTTTTTTGTTTTCCATTGCTTACTAAATTTTTATAAAAATCTCATAGAACCAACTAAACTTAACTCTTATTTATTCAGTGATGATACCATATGGTTAGTTATTCAATAAAATTTTAATACATTGATACATCTATTTATAAAGCCAAATAATCTATTATAGAAAGCCTTATTAAACTTCTATATTTTGTATGTAAAATGAATAGTTAGAAGAGGTATTGTATCTGCTTATTATTCAGAAGCTTTGGCTGGCTCAGAAGCTTATTATTTCTAATTACTTTTGCAGTTTAGCCAATAGTATGGCAAGCTTTATTCTCGCGTTTCTAACATTAACTAGAAAAAACATTTACATGTACATGTTAATTAATATACAAAATACTGTACCCAAACTTCTTCAATTATTTAAATAATATTTTCATAAACTCAACATAGATAATATAGTTAACTCGACATGGTAATGGTGCTAATAAAAAATAGTAGTTATCATCAGTAAGTTAAAGGTAATCAATTTAATTGAATTACACAATTAAAAACGACATAAACCTCTAACACTGCATATATACATGTTCTATACATATATTGTGGTAAAGCTTAAGTTTCTAAAAAAATAATGTTTATATACGAAGAGGTGTGTAAATCAACTCATATATAAAAACTGAAAAACATAATAGAGTAAGAAAACTGAAGAAGGAAGGGAAACAAAAGGCAAAATGAGGTTGCCCTAATGCAGTGTGTGCTTTTTCCTTCCCCCGTGCATTCCCTCTCGTGCAACGACAAACCGATCGATTGTTCGACGATTAAAGGGAAATTAACAGCAAGAAAGCCGTGACAAGCTACAGCCCTTGGCGGCGAGTTGCTACTAAGCTCGGAGTCAAGTAAGTCTCAGATGCCTGATGTGTTCCTCCTATTCTATCGAAGCGTTCGTACGTTTCTGTTCGTGTATTAATCCTACACAGTAGTAGGATGGCCCGCGTCTATCGTTCCTCGATTCTTTTTTCGCACACATTGTTTAAAAGGCAATTTAATTGCCTCTTTGTGTTGTACTGACAGAAACATCACTTTGCCCCTGCCTATGCTTCTGACATGCTTGCTTCTATTCTTTGTGTTTATTCAATGATATATTTTGTGTACACACCTTATTGAAACGTCATCTAATAATTATAACATAAACTTACAATTATTCAGTAATTACACAATTCTTTTTATTAAACGTTACTAGAAATAAACATCATATATAGTATTTTCATGTTTTCAATCAATATAAATTTTTTTGTAATTTTCCACTTCAACCTTCTTTTTATGGTATGAATTCTATACCTTCGTTTATAGTCTCTTTCATATTGCTAAATGTATCTGAGTCCATATTCAACATTGTTCACTCATGTAAAATTATCATTTTTGTGGATATATATTAATAATAAATATTTTGGGTTGGGTTGGGTTGGGAAAATCTATTATTGTAATTAAGCAAACAGTTTAATTTCTTCATGTTTTATTAATATTGAAATATTTGAAGAGTATTGAAAATTTGAAACTTCTGTTCAAGATATCTCATACCCAACCTAAGTACAAATATGCCTATGCAGTATTCATCTACTAGTAACCTTCCTATTTATTTTACTTACAAGTATTTAAGTTTCCTTTGTACTTAAAAACTATCAATGGCATCAAATGTTCTAGTCAGCCAGTTATAAAAAACTGAACCTCCAGTAATTAAAATTCTTTTCTTAAATACTCTTGGTTATTTCACACAGGGGACAAAAATGAACTATATAAAATTATATTTATAAAAGTGCTGCTTTGCAGATTACATTTATATAAAAGGTAATATCAAAATGATAGTAAAAATATAATTGTAAATTGTATATAATTTATCATACCTGTAGGTAAGCAACATATTGTAACATTGTTGAAAGTTACATTTAAAACACAATATAAAAAAATAACTGAGGTGCAAATAGTTTAAATTATGAAATACATAACAAACACAATATTTCTTATCTATAAAATAATAATTTTTTTTTTTAATTTAGAATTATATTTTTCTTTCAGTCAGACAATAAATGAGGAAAAAGATGGAGATGGACAACATCGTGATATATCCAGGTGTGTAAAAGCTTGCATTAAATTTTTTACCTAGTTTTTCTTTGTAAAATAAATAACTTACATCAATTTTATTTTAAACATGATATATTAGTGGATTGGAAGGATACGACTTTGGAGATGACGCTTATCAATTTACCGTGGGT
Source organism: Tetrapedia diversipes (assembly GCA_033822845.1). Taxonomy (NCBI): domain Eukaryota; kingdom Metazoa; phylum Arthropoda; class Insecta; order Hymenoptera; family Apidae; genus Tetrapedia; species Tetrapedia diversipes. The sequence continues at coordinate 548,187 of JAOPTO010002473.1, read as the reverse complement.
GATTTGGAAGGTTTAGATCCTGAATTGGGCCTAGCTAAAGAAGAACCTGACTCTTGGAGTGCTGCTATTGGTCACAATATTGCGTTAAGATTGGTTGATAATTGTGAACGAAAAGTAAAAAGACAAGAACATATTTATGAGTTTGTACTTACGGAGAAACATCATTGCTTGGTGCTTCTCGCTATGGAAAGAATTTTCGTGGAAGGCCTTCGACGTCATTTCCGTTTGGGTCAAACAGATTTGGAACGCATGTTTCCTAGATTACGCGACCTTATTGATATTCATTTACGATTTTTACAAAAATTACGTAAACGACAAAACACAAATCCTGTTATTCCTACAATAGCTGATATATTAGTTGATCAATTTTGTGGGGATAATGCACAACGTATGAAGAGTGCATATGGTGAATTCTGTAGTCGTCACAGAGATGCTGTTGAAGCTTACAAATATTATTTGCATCATGATCCTCGATTTGCACGGTTCGTGCGTCAATGTCAGGTAATTACAGTCAAATATTAATTTATTTTTTGTTCGTTTTACTAACTTGTAATATAATTAATGTTTGTATAGTCACATCCTTTATTAAAGAAGAAAGGAATTCCTGAGTGCATTCTATTTGTTACTCAACGATTAACAAAGTATCCGTTATTGGTTGAACCACTTATAAAAACAGGAATTGTACAAGAAGAAAGTGAAGATTTACGTAAAGCTTTGGTTCTCGTTAAAGAAATTTTAGCCGATGTAGATGCGTGTGTAGCTGACAAGGAAAGAGAAGCTAGGAAATTAGAAATCTATAATAAGTAACAAAATCACATATCTTTTTAACTATTTTTCTCAATTTATTAAAATTCTATTATTAACATTATGTTTATTTTTATTATTTAGGATTGATGCAAAATCTTTTGCGACATATCGTGGTGATAAATTCAAGAAATCAGATATTATGGCATTTAATAGAATTTTGAAATTCGAAGGTACTGCATATTTAATGCAAGGTCGTGGAAAAATGACTGCCATCGTAGTGGTTGTTCTTTCTGATATACTATTTTTTTTGGCTGAGAGAGATCAGAAATATGCATTTTTTGTGCCTGACAATAAGGCTGGTATAGTGTCACTTCAAAAGTTACTAGTACGTGAAAAGGCAGGTCAAGAGTCTAGAGGAATCTATTTAATAAGTAGCAATCCAGCTGAGCCTGAAATGTTTGAGTTAAACATTCAAAAACCCAAAGATAAACAATTATGGATACAAGCAATTAGATCAGCAGTGGAAGCCTGTCCGCAAGAACCAGAAAATGAAACTGACGTGCTAACAGAAAACAACAATAATAATGAATTGAGAGATACACATTCATCTTCTATATCGTTACTTTCTGTTGAAGAAAGACAACGTTTAGTTAAAACTAAAGAGTCACATGTTCTAAAGATAGTTGGTACGTGCAATGTTTTATCATTAAATATACATGTTCTAATATTATTGTTAATATTTGTTTCATATTATAACTAGATGAACTGCGTAAAAAGGATGCAGAACAGGCATTACTACTTGAAGAAAAAATCAACTTGCAAATGCAGCTTTTGCATGCTGCAAATATTTGGAGTGGAAATGAAAGTAGTGATAATGAGAGAATAGAAAAATCTGATAAAGAAGTTCCAGATTATACTAGATTAGTACATAATGAAGGAACAGATACTACACATTTACGACAAGAGGTAACGATGTTTCATATTATATTTTCAAATTAATTATAATCGTAGATATTCATAATTTTCCAAATATTCCATAGCTTGTAAATGTACGTATTATAGATATAAGAAAATAAATACTAAGAATAATTTTTATTGCAGGTGATTGCAGCTATTCAGGAAGCAGCAAAGCTCGCTAGTTCGTTATCTTTTAGTACAGGTGGTGCCACTCTCTCGAGAAGTTTAAGTTCTGCGGGAGAACGACATAGTGAGGCTTATGTTCCACCTGCTCTTTGTGTTCCTCGAAGAGCTGAAACTTTCGCGGGTTTTGATCATAGCAAAGTAAATACACAATACATAAGTAGTTAAAACTAAAATAGTAATATTTTTTTTTTTATTTTAGGAAAAATATCCATTACGAGAATCTGCTATTCATTCTGTAATTTCTCTTCCAAAAGTTGGTGAATTCATAAAAGAAAGTCCAGAAGAAAAAGAATGTCAGGATTCAGAAATAAATAAGGATCAACAGTGGGCAGCAATTCGTTTGTCTCATCACGTTTATAGATTAGTCTGTATAATTAATAATCAGATGACGACAATCGATAGTCTACAGGCTCAATTAGTTGCGTGTAAAGAAGGAAGTATGGGTAAATCAAATAGTAGACCTAATCCAAATCGCCAATTAGAAGAATTACGTAATTTACAAGATCAGTTGAGTCGAGAGAAAGCAGCATTTCGTGCTGCGTCTCAGCAAGAACAAAAACAACTGGAAGAAGAGCGCGCTGAATTAGCAAGGCAACGAGAACAATTGGTAGCAGAACAAAGGGATGTTACGCAGCAACGAGATCAACTATACCGACGTCTCGAGGCATTAGAGCGTCAAGGAGTAACATTGGTTACAGGTTCAGCACCTACTTCTACAACTATTCATTTATCACATATGACGCAGGGAATTGATACCATGCAGACACGAAAATCTCAGCCGGATGCTAAACGAATACCGTTAAATTTAATTAGTGCCACTAATCAGCAAAAGGTGCAAAGCAATCTTCCAGTCAAACAACAATTGCCTTTAAAACTTGCTAGTGGAAGCAACAATAACGCTAGGTAAATATAAATATTAGCTGTAAGTTATATAATTTTTGTAGACACAAAATAAAGTAATCCATGTTTTTATATTTTCATCATATTCTAATAATAGAAGTGGAAGTACGAGTAATAACAGTCCAGATCGACATTCGCGGACTGGAAGCAGTCCAGCAATTGTAACTGGTTCTACTTATTCCTCGCCAGAATTAGGAAATAATCATGCCGGTACGAGTCAAACTCATTCCTCGAATCGTTCGCTTCGGATCACGCGATCACCTCCAGAATATTCACATCAGCAACAGCATCAACGAACTGAACAACAGCAACCTTTGGAAGAAGAAGTCATTTTTTTCTGACGTTTCTTTCGATTTGGTCGGAAACACTCTCGATCTTCTCGTCCTGCAACCGGCGAAGCTACCCCAACTTCTACGCTAACTCCCTCTCGAAATCAATCAAAAGATGCTCAACCTAGAAGTCGGGTAAAGTCATTTTGACTTTCAACATTTTCTCGGTAAGAACCTGGAATTATTTTCTTCGTAGTTATTATTAATTTCAATTTCCTGTTGTACGTATATCGTTTATATACGCTTCTTCGACTCCTTTTTTCTTCCTTTTTTTTTACATTTACTCCCTCTTGCTCGCATTTCTTTTCCCCTCTCTATCTCTTCCTCTTTCTTTCCTTTTCTTTCTTATCTATCTTTTCTTTTATTTTTTTTTCTTTGATAACAATTCTATTCGTGTATTTGAATATTGAAATACAATTATAGTATATAAGTGATGCATTTAGGATGTTCATAATAATCGTGTGATTGTCAATAAAAAAAAATGAATATACACATTATTCTCTATAAATTGTTAAAGGATAATGTTACTTTTCAACTGCTACCGAGAGCAATAATATCATTTTTATGCAAAATCTCACAGATCCTACTATAGAGGAAAAATAACTATAAAATATGTGGACAAATAAAGAAATAACCGATTAGTGCTCAGAAATTACGAGAAAAAAAGTGTTAAAATGGCCGGCTTAGTGAGATAGATCAGCCGATCTTGTTGAATCCTTACTCGTTATGTTATTAAGCCGACTGACAGTTTTAGAAACATGATTTTAGATAAATCTTTTAAGCAAATCTATTTCAGCTTGCTGGAAATGCAAGATGAAGAAAATACATTATATTAGGATTGCATATACATGGATGTGTATATAAATATACTTTTTCATAACATATGTATAACATTACGTGTACGTATGTTGAAAATGAAAATGTGTAAGAATTATATGCGTGCATAAGAATGGAATTTGATGGATGTACGCGCGTACGTGTACAATATTATCAATGCCTGTAAGGACGCATTTATAGATGAGTACGCATGTATGTGTACGAATGCATGAGTGACCGCGGTAGCTATTCTTATCAGAACTTTAAAAGTATTTTAATACGTGCTAAAATGACGAGTAGAATCTATTAATAATAATGCATTGCTATGACGTGTGCCAAGCCACAGATCGAAGTCATTAATTTTCCGAATTTCATTAAATCATTCCTTTAACAAACATAAATCATTTTTAATTTATAATAATTATATTAACTGCAATCCAAACAAGGTTTTATATTTAATATTTTTTTCCAGATTATTCACTGCCATTATTGTTACTCTATAACAGTTTTCTTTTCTTTTTTTGATGACTTACAAGTTATTTTATTTATTGCATTATGTAAGATGACAATTCTCGATGGTTTAAAATATTTTATTTAAATGAGATTTTTTTCAGTGAAGATAGTTCTCGAGTACTTTGTAAAAATGGAACTTATTCCATAAAAAATATTTCCTAAAGAATGATCATACTGCACGTTAAAACTATTGATTTTATTCTTTTATTTATTAATTTTTAATTTCAAAATTACATTTAAAATTGAAATACATTTAATACGGGAGGATAAAACGGAAAGTAATTTCGAAAATGTGGCTCTAGAACATAGGTCGTCGATATAAACCCAGCCTTTTTCGTTTTGATATGCATACGTGTTTAGAACTCGCATGTATTTGTCTCGCAAGATGCTGTAGCGTGCAATATGATCGAAAAAAGAAAAACGGCGTCGTCGAGGCACGATGATGAAACATGTGACTAATTAATTAATTAATTTATCTTCATAAGAAAATAAGTAATGCTATTAACTCGTCTCAATCAATCGTGGTGACAATAGTTCTTAAACGTATTTCTGTAAGATATAAAGTGTGAGAAAAAAACATAATTAATGAGTTGTTACAAGTCTATTACTAAAAAACAAAATACTGAGCATGTATCAGCTCGTAAATGATATTGTATTAACTTGCTAACAGCCTTTATGGATGAGTGTTCGACTTCATTTCAAGAACACTTAATACAAATTGAAACATTCTTAATGTTATAATGCTCATTATAAGAAAAACATGAAACATATGTGAAAAATAAGTTTTAACTCTGGAACGTAATTCCAAAAAATCATTCCAAATAGATATTTAAATAAATATATATGTACATATATATACAATTATACATATTAAAAAATGTATTCTTTATATACATTAAAAACGTTGTATTATGTCAAGTATAGCTTGATACGATTAAAATTTATTGTTATCAAATATTATCCTCATGGAATGAAGTCGCACACCATCTTCAGGGTAACGCAAAAAAAAATCAAATTGGAATAACAACTAAGGAGTAGTGTGGCGGCCTACGTGCGTCTTGTGGCATCTATCATGTTGATGTCACTCGGCAGCATAAATTTAAGAAAGGATATAAAGAATTATTAGTAACGCGGTTTTCCACGTTTTAGTGAATCTTTACGTCCCTGACGCTCATGGGAAGTATTTTTGTACGTTTACTCTGTACCTACTATTTTACTCTAAAACTATATCTACTGTTATGATTGTGATACTCGCTACTGCGATCGTCTTTGGAAACGTTAATGTAAAATTATATCTAATAATAAGTGGACGCGTATTTGTTTTAAAACGCGCTCACTTAGTGTATCAGCATTAATTCTCTTAGAGTTTAACAATTTCAAGCTAAAGGTCCTTATGTCCGTTACATGCTAATATTAGTTACTATTGTGTTATTTGCTTGATTACAACATCAAGATTATTCACAATATGCTAAATACATATATTTTATAACAAATGCACGTCATAAACTCCTATTTTAATAAATCTTTATATTGCGAAGTGTAATAATTTTTCCGTAAGGCGATCCATAAAAGTTAATCTGTTACTTGGCAAGAGTAAAGAAATATTTAAGATATTTTTCTTCCTGTTTCAATTCTATACGAATATATACATACTGATATGTGATTTACATTCCTTAACGTTTATATACACATGTGCTACATTTTTCGATTGATACATGAATCGCCGTTAAATCATTAACCGCATAAAGAAATAATATCTATTTATTATAAATGTACATACAACTGTTATTGTAATAAAGAAAAACGTGAGGGAAATGTACGATTATGTTAATGTTACGTAATATTTCTCTTCTGTTTATTACATTTACTTACAAAAACTTTTTGCATTTAGAAATCTTTATCCTATCATTTATACTTTAATATGGCTTGGTCCTGTGCTGACGATCACGTCTTTTACCAGTACCAATTTTTGCCATCAATTTATGGCTAGAATTTTGTTGAATAGATACATTTTCTGTTTGTCTCCAAATGTTTATAAGTCCACCTTCACCTACTGTTATCAAAGAACCACTCTGTAAATAACATTAAAGTATATATTATGTTAAAATATAATAATGTGCATGAACTTTATTTATATTAAAATTATACCTTTTCATGTATCCAGCTATCACGTACTATCTGTTTGTTTCCCACCATGCTATAACATATTTCTAATCGATCATTTATTATATTTAAACATCTCAAATTTTCCCTAAAATATTTTAACAAAAAAACATATGAAAAAGAACATAAATATGATTATTCACATTCAAGTGTCTAACTAAAACATTAAAAATATTAACTATGATATTGCAGTATCTTATTTTATTAAATTCTAAAGCTACGTATACTTTACCCTTTCACACCACTAAAACCTGCTAAGAGGAATGGTTGACCAAATGCATTTGAAGCATGGAATTTGACTATATAACAATCATCTGGATCATCATTCTAATAACAGCAATTCAAATTATGTGAAGTTTATCAATAATTTATACAAAGAGAAGAATTACTTCTAAATATTTAGTTTTATTAAATTTTCTTTATAAATATCTATATTGATATAATTTACACTAACCTGACAAACTGCTAAACTATTGCGTTCAAATTTAGCATATGGAGTTGCTCCATCATAATCCCAAAGCTGTAGCGAATTATGTGTTGTACACCAAAGATTATCATCATCTAGCCAACCTATCCTATCCTTTTAGTTAAAATGCATAAATTTAAATTTATTTCATAGTATTAATCATATTAACATTTTAAATCTGAACAAAAATATTTACTCACCACAGATGATTCAGTATTTAAGGAATAAGTTAATGCAGAATCTTCTGATGGTTGTGTAAGATCAAAAATATTAATCAGTCCATCTGTACTACCAGATGCTAAGACATCCTGTTTACTAGAATGAAATGCCAAAGAGGTTACATCCTCCATATGAGACTGCCAGTATCCACCAAGGAGATTATTTTTATCATCCAATTTTGAATTAGTATATCGGGCATCCCAAAATAAAATAAATGCATCTCCACCAATATGTTCAGTGCCACCTGCTATAAGTTTTTCATCACAGCTAATATCAAAACTACAAAGAGGTTTCATTTTTCCATCTTCTGTACTATCTAAAAATAAAAAAAGACTATAAGCACAAACCTTACCATAAATTTTTTACTGGTCTTTTCTTTCTTATCAATTAATATATATGTACCTTTAAACTCTGCAATAACTTTGCCTTTAGCTCTTAAATCACATGCTGTAATTAGTCCACTATTTGTTGCTATGTATAAAATGTTTCTAGAAGTAGGACTAAACTTAATACCAACAATAGGAGATCGATTATGAGTTAATGTAGTAGTTTGATTCAAACTTTCTCCAACAGAATATATTACACATGTGTGGTCAGATAAAGCAGTACCAATCCTAAACTCTGGATCACTGTATACAAAAATTAATTCATAAAATGGTTTAGATGCTCTAGATATATGAAACAATTCTGAAACAATTCACGTCAAATCCAAATTTAATATTATATATTTCTAAATACATTTTTATAACAATAAAAATAATTTGTTTGATTTCAGAGATAATTACATATGATTAACAAATAATATTTTATTTTATTATAATAAAATATTTTTACATGAAAATCTGAAATTATAATATATTAAAAAATTTAAATTGAAAACAATAATAATCAGCTACATAATAATAAAAAAAAACATGTTTTAAATAAAATGGAGGGAAAATTAGATAACACTATATAATAAATTTAGACATTTTTAAGCAATAGAAATTAAAGAATACAATACTTCTCTTAAATAATAGATTTAACGTGAAATACTCCGTAAGATAGATCAAGATTTGCCTTTGTGTCCCACAGACAGCAAGGATATAGTTATGATCAAGAGATACTGCTTCTTCAGCTGATAATATTAATTCGTTTTTTTTTTTGACGGTTCGATTATCATCATGTTTACCCGTACCATGTTCAACGCTTAATTTCTTTAATGATTCAACTATTTTAGCCATATTACTCTTTTCGAAACTCCTTACAAATATCACAAAATTAGGGTTAATATCACATTTGGAATATAGCCATACGTCTTCGTAAATATAAAGTATCTGTCACTTTGAATTGAATTAAAAGTATTAGGCCTTCTATGTTTGTTTTCTTTTCTAAGATATAAAATTATTCAATATATTTTTTATTTTAATCACAGATTTTTAGTTCTACACCGCACATATAACTTTAAGACGCGATTTTTTATGACAACGGTACCATCGGTAGACGCAAAAACTAACATAATGTGACCACAGACAAGGTACATAGTAGGCATAACATCTTATAGAATCTTGTGCCTAACGATCTGAAATACCGATCGTACAAAGAAATTATATAAAGGTTCGGTATGTCCTTTATAATTCAAAAGCAATAACTTTAGAAATGAATTCATTATTAATTAAGCTTTAACTTGTCCTACTAGCCCTACTATTATTCAATCGATTATATATTGTAATACATGTATATGAAGAATAACAATCAGCTTTGCATTTCAATTTCTATATTTCAGTTTAGTAAATATGTAATACATAGTATGAATTAATCCAAAACGTTTTCTAAGGTTCTATCGATTATGTTAAAAAGCAAAGATTCAAATTTAAACTTTAACATACCATTTTACACTCCAAATTGACAATAAAATATAACTATAAATAAAATATAGCAAATACCTTTTCCAAGAACTTTATAAATTTAAGGCAGAATATTTCTCTTTTAATATTCTGACTACAATATTAGTAAAAATGTAAAATAATTTATTACAGCGAGGTAATAAATTTTGATAAATTAACAAAGCTTTATGCCAATGTTAATCAGCAAAAGTAGCTTCAAATAAACTTATTTTTTCCTTAATTTAACAATCTCGAGTAAAAATAACATCCTTCACGAACTTTTTATATTAAAAACTATCCATGAATATTTCTATATTATTTTAAATATAAAAGATTCTCAATTTATAAAGTACCTTACAAAATAACAAACAAATAAAACTATAAAAAAACGATACGATTATTTATTAGTGTAATAAAAATATAATAAATTCGTAAAAAGTAAGATTACGCTTAAAATTTAATGTATAATTCATCAATTTATATTAATAAAAAAATCATGATTTCTGTTATTTGCAATCTTCGTTTCGGCATCATCAAAAGATTGTTTTGACAGGTTATATCTAGCACGTCCGCGATTACATAACTGCGAGTTGTAACGACATTTTAATGATTTGTATGTAATAGTAATCTAAAGCATCTACTCTGTTGCTGATTACAATAATTTTCAAAACATGTTCGGTCTTAAGTAGGTATCTAAACAAGAAAGCACTTCGCAATAAACCAACAGGTGATATAATAGCAATACCGATTTACAATTTTTAATCTTTAGGTTTGTTACTCGGATATTGCTATCGCTCGAAGATTGGGACGATTATTATTTTATTTTATTTCGAGTGGGACAAATATTATTTTATGTGAATAATGAATAACTTAGTAGAGTTTATTTCAAAATAACATTATAATCTCTATCAATTTTTTACATTAGATGGCTTGATATTCAATCAGTTGGTATGTTTTACAATATCTTGACGCGTCTTTGTGTTATCGCTTGCCATTCGATACCGTTAATCGAATATCGATATTTCTCCCAGACACGTTTATTTTCCTTTTTTGAATTTCGAATATTTTAATGACGATCACTAGACACAGGAAGGCTAGCAAGTTTATTTTCCTTTTAAAAAAATCAAAACTCTAATTTAGACATTACAGTCTTGAATATAGAAATAATTCTGAAATTTTAGTTCAGAAATCTTGAATTTATTAACCAATATCTTGAATGGTTTGCTATTACCCTTAGAATTGTTCAGTTTCTTGGAAACTTTCTTTTGATACATGTAGGGAATATTCAAATATTTCTGGGCGAACTATGGATCTTTATAGAAATTTACATTTTTATGAATGTAATTAAAGAAATGGAACCTAAATAAAAATTTGCTCCATACTCGAAATATTATAATGCTATTATACTTGCGATACGTATACTATATTTTCGTATATTGTGAAAATCTTGCGTTTTTTCCACATATAAATTTTTCATAAATTTCGAATCTAATTATAACTTATTGATAAAAGGTGTACAAATGAATAACTGTTTGTGTTTTTTAATATTATTATTTTTTGTATGTACAAAAATTATATTAAATAGGATCAAGAGATGTCTTTTCATAAAAGTGAGGCGCTAATTCTACTAACCATTCCGGTTGTATCACAGTTATATCTTTCATATATGTTTTATTTGTTTGCAACACTTCACAGAATAGTAACCTTGAATGAAAAAGTAAAAAATTAAAAATAAATAATATATATATATATAACGTTACTATAGAAACATGATATTCCAAAACTGATAATATACAGACCACTGAGGCTGCTGAGTAGTATATAAACAACTATTCGGATGTATGTACAAATCCTTATTGCCACGTATCGTTTTATATACACCAGTGTAATGTAAGTAAGCTGCTTTCGGGAAGAGTCCGGCAGTTATACATTTTAGAAGCTGTTGTACATTTCCTTGAAGAATATTTACAAATAAATTGTTATTAGAAAATGTTCATAGTTTACTGAAAAATAAAATAGTACTATCTTTAGCTCAATTTACCATTACACGAAACCAATGGTATATCTAATTTCTTCATCATAGAATGCATTTGCGTACGAATTTCTGTGGCTCTTCGTAAAGCTTTATGATTAAGAAACTGTTTTTGACACCAACCAGGTGTTTTATTTTTTTCATAAGCAGTATATACATTAAGTAATGTTAATAGATCTCCTTCTTCAACTTCGAAGTTCCTGTGTGCAATTCTTGCTTTTATAGAAGCTTGACCACCTGCTGGTCTTATGAAGACATTTTGTACTTGTAGCATGGCTAGAATCGTTGATAATTCTTCAGAACATCTCATTTCACCTGTATATAAAAGAAATAAAGGGTAAACTATTTAATGCCATTTAGTAATTAAATTCTAATAAAATTGAAATGTCTTTTTTTATGGAAGACTTTACCTGACACTATCAATGATTTCGCTAAAATAGGTTCCAACGGCATTTCTGCCATTGTTGTACCCAATGGTGTTGTTAATTCTCCATTATTATCAATTGCACCCAATGCATAGAGTACTTCTAATCCCGCGAGAAGGTTTTTACTTGGTGGAGCAGAAGGAAAATTGAATCTTAATACGTTATCAATTCCCAAAGCTTTCAACTGTAAAATAGCCGGTGCTAAATCCGAGCGTTGCATTTCAGGTGGTGTTGCTTCAAACAGTTCTGAGTATGCTTCTTCTGTATACAATCTGTATAAAAATTAGATGAAACTTTGAAAAATATAAGGAAATGAATCTTGATTAAATTTTTAGGAAATATACCTATATGCTTTTCCTGTTCGAACACGACCTGCTCGACCAGCACGTTGGTTAGCGGAAGCTTTAGATACCGGAACAATTACCAGCGAATTTGTCTGAGTTTCTGTTTCGTACCACGGAATTTTTACAAAACCACAGTCGATAACTAGATTAAAATTTCAATATCCATTTTGTATAATATTTTTCACAAATTATCATTATTACATAAATAGTAAATATGATCATAATATGAATGATATTTTATTTTGAATATAAATAATAAAATTAATATCTATATATAAAGTTTTATATTATATTTGTACCATAAACGATGTTTGGAATAGTGATAGATGTTTCTGCAATGTTTGTTGCCACTATAACTTTGCGTGTGTCTTTGGCAGCCCTCCAAAATACTTTCAGTTGTTCTGAGTTAGGAAGGGATCCGTACATAGCTAAAGGTAAAAGTTTCACTGCAAAAAAGAAACAATAAAATCTATGTTAAATCTTAAACAGTTACGTAAAACAGCAGTAGTAAAGGTACTATTACGAATCCTACTCACATTTGTCTTCCTTTAAAAGTTTCGCATGTTCCGATAAGAGGGAAACTGCTCGATCTACTTCATCCAAACCCGTAAGAAATGCTAAAATATCACCGGATTCTTCGGTTTCGTGAATTTTCATAGCTGTATCTACGACAGCTGTTACGTAATTAGCTACTGGCTCTGAAAAAAAGAAAATAAGAATATAACATATTAACACTATTAATTATAATTAAAATAAAATTATTGAACTGTAAAATAATTTATTATACAAAGCCATTTATAAAAAGTAAAAGAAATAATAACGATTAATAATGTTAAACAAGTTATTTTATTTATTTATTTATTACAACATGAAAGAATCTAATATATTTGTACGTGCAATTATACCACCTTTTACAAAAAAGATATCCACTGGATACAGTCGGCCTTCAACAGTCAGTATAATTGCTGTGTCTTTCGCGGAATCTTTTGTTGTATTCGTATTAAAAAAATCTCGAAGCTGTTCTGCGTCGAGTGTAGCAGAACAAACGACAATCCGTAAACTTTTTCGTTTCTAAAATAAATTAAACTCATATTTAACACTTCAGCCTCTACTTAAACGTATACATATAAATTTATAATTATTAATTACCCGAATTATTTTTTTTAAAAGTCCCATGATAATATCAGTAAGAAGGGTCCTTTCGTGTACTTCGTCTACTACAATTACGGAATAACTTGTCAATAAAGGATCGCTCATTAATTCACGAAGTAGAATTCCCTCTGTCATGTACTATCAACACAATGAACATCTTATTAATTTTATCCGAATTTTGCGTTCCTTAATTTAATATTTTACATCATCTATTTAAATTTCAAACACCGTTACTTTTCTCAAAACACATATTTTATATTTCCTATATCCATACATATAATAGTATGATACTATCGTGTCGTATTACCGAAAACCAGATTTTTATTCTGTATAAAATTAATTTTTTAAAATCGTACAAACGGAAGTACACACCAATAGAATTATCTTTTCTTTGTCATAGTTATAGTACTTTGTTTAATATCTTAACTCAGATATTTCATGCAACCAAGGACATCTTTTTACTTAAATTTTATTCTATTACATTTTTAAATAATTAATTTTATTAGGTGAATAAATTTTTTAATCACTTAAACGAATATTGATAATCTATTTTATTAATTTGCTTTAATTAATATTCTAAATGATACCTTGATTTTTGTTGTTTCGTCGGTACAGTTATCGAAACGTATAGAATAACCAACTTCCGTGCTTAAAATACAATTGCGTTCATCAGCAACGCGATTAGCTAAGGAGGTAGCCGCAACTCTTCTTGGTTCCGTGATGCCAATCATTTTTCCATCTGTACACCAACCTGCTTCAAGAAGATACTGTAACCATTTTATAAAACAACCATACATACATATTTATAACATGTAAGGTAATTAAAATAAAATGTTAAATTATTTCCATTATTATTAAAAGTTAATATTTCTTTTTACGCGGGTTCTGGTAAGATTTATTATATTATATTTGATACAATCAATATTCGATACACTCGCTTCTTGAGCGTACAGAAATAAAAGTGAAAAAAATTGAATGTGAATATGAAAAGGAAAAAGGTTTAAATGGTTGTTTTTACGCCTCATATATATACATAATTATCCGTCTGTGGATATGCACAATCTACAGACTTCGCGACACTGTTGGCAGATAGTCTATAGACAAGTATGACTTATGAATCTGTTTACCTCTTGTTAAAATGAAAAAAACATTCAGCAGTAATTTATTTATTTTTCCATAAGTGCAAAACTATATACGTATCTTCTACAAACCAAGTACATAACCTTGAACAACGATATAGACACTAAAATATCAGTCTAGATGTGTATATACGATATATTGTGTTTTCTGTAGTATTTAGACTTCACAGAAAGTTAGCGGTGTCCACAAACTCTCCACAATGTCTGTAAGTTTAAACGTAGGGCATTACAGTGTGTAGCACAGGCCACGAGTAACGTGTAACGTAAATATTCTTTAACGTGAATATAATATTTCTTTTCGTATAAGTAATTTTCCACATTAGTTAAATACTGAAAAAGTGCGACAGGTAAATAGGGTTACTGCTGCGTCTAGTTTTCGATAATAGGAACTTTTATTATAGGTCTTTTTACAAGGTTAAGCAAATTAACACCACATGTGAGATAAGTGAAACTTATATTTCACACAAACTTGATTAGAACATTGTTAAATGTACTCATCGCTTTTCAAGTTCAACGCGAAGCTCTACATTCTGGAATTTATCTATCAGCTTTAATCTTAGCGCATAATCCGATGACGGAAGAATATTACGCGCACACACACACACACGCACACACACATATATAATATCTTTGCGGTTTAATGTCATATTTGTATTGGATTTTATAGAAAGCTCGTTACAATAGCTTATGTATGTCAAAAAGCTATGACGTGACATCGGCAATCTTACAAGTACTGTACTAGATAATTCATAACACTGGATCGCATTAAAATATATAGATAAAGGCAATAAGTAATTAATTATTACGGGTAAAAGATACAAAATTATGCTTTTACACATTTGATATTAATTATCATATAGTAACATATATTACTTAGTTTATACGTTTAACATGTAATACTGTATATTACTATTCAGATCAAATAAACAAATCGAAAAATACAATAAATATTAGTTTCACTTCCCAACTTGAATCACAAATACGACAATCAGATTAAAAAAATGCCGTGGAATTAGATGAACTACCATTTACTGGTATGCACTTATATGTTACTGTTCACCGTTACATAATTAAGCATTAAGATTAATCCCGTAAATGTTTTTGGGAAGTAAATGTCAAGTTACTTATTAATACCAAAGTTCTCAGGTAATTTCTGTAGAATAGAGAGCTTATAAAATTTAAGCAATATATTAATAATTATAGTAATTACATTAAGTAAGCCGAGAATCAAAACATACTACATACATACATTTAACTTGGAAGACATGTGTATGTATTATTAAATATCGAATGGCTTAAATAAGTATTAATTTTTAATATTAGGTCGAGTCATAAGTAACTTCCGTATTTTTATCAGACATTTATTTTGCTCTCATTAAATAACAAAATTATATTAATTTATGATGTATTCACCATTATTATATATAACCTTTTCCCATCTTCCTGGCAGTTTATCAATTTCTTCCTTGTAAAATGTGATCGGTTGGGACTGGAAGAAATTTTTGACAGCCTGCCTGACTTGCTCTTCAGAATTGAAGGTTTTTCCATTCAAAAAGTTTTATAAAGAACAGAAAATGTGGTAGTCTGTTGGGGCAAGATCCGGGGAGTAAGGTGGATGTGGTAAAACAGACCAACCAAGTTGAAGAATTTTTTCTTGAGTCACCCTTGCTGTATGTGATCGCGCATTGTCGTGTAAAAGAATGACGTTTTTGCGATTAACGAGTGCATGACGCTTTTCATGGAGTTTCTCTTGCACTCTTTGCAACTGCTGAACGTATCTATCTGCAGTAATCGTTAAATTTGACTTCAACAACTCGTGGTGAATTATTCCTTGACAATCCCACCATACACACAATAAGGTCTTTTGTCATAGATATTTGCTTTCGGATCTGATAGGGGTGGTTGATTCTTATCAAACCACTGTCTTTTCTGGACTATATCCTCATAGGTAACCCATTTTTCATCGCCTGTTACAATCCTGTTTAAAAAAGGCTTAATTTTTACCCGTGAGAGCAGACTTGTAGCGATTGACATGCGATCTTCTTTATTCTGTTCACTGAGATTGTGAGCTACCCATACTCCTAACTTGCTGACTTTCCCTAATTTCTCCAGGTGACGGTTAACAGTTGATTGTGAGGTATTCAACCTTTCTGCTATACCTCTTATTGATTGACGTGGATTTTGCTCTAATATTGCTTTTAAAAGTTTATCGTCAAAGTCGGAAGGACGTCCCGCCCTCGGTTCATCTTTTAAGGTTGTATCTCCAGAACGGAATTTTATACACTAATTTCTAACTGCCCGATCAGTTATTAGTCTTCACCATATACACTGCATATTTTTTCAACTGTCGCCTTAGCACTATTGCCTTGTTTAGATTCCCAATGCATTATATGACGAATATGTACTTTTTAACTCTCCATTTCAGAGATTAAAAAGAACAGTTTAACGTAACGTGTATCACACAAAACAGTTTATAAAAGACTAACTAAAGCCTCGTCTATATAGTAAAAACAGAAACTTCTTGTCATGGTAACTTATAGCGGGTAGATACGAACAATAGATTCTACTTAGCTGCATCGGAAGTTACTTATGACTCGACCTAATATTTACGTTATTTTGAAAGTATATTTTAACAAATGAGATTCAGACTAACAAAGGAATACACTAAAGAGTTAATTACTGACTTTTTTTAAAAGTTTAGCATAATATAATCCTCATAAAAATATTTAACCCGTACTTTTTTTTTATTGGCAACCGTTTATGTTGGAAGAGTGAAAATTGTCCTAAATTTAGGGATGCGGAACCTGTTTTAATGAATTTCTCAGAAATCATCGATTTCTGACTTAAGCAAGAAAAGAAAAATTTATTTATAAGAAAAATATACTATTTTCTTAATATATCATTCTAAAAAATTGATTTTTTATAAAACTGTTTACATATACGAATTCATTGTTCAGAAATAATAATATCGCACAATTATTCTAATAATATCCGAGATATTCATCAAAATAGGTTCCGCATCCCTAATTTTGGGAAAACTTTCACCCCTTCAACATAAACGGTAGCCAATAAAAAAAGATACGGATCGAATATTTTTATGACTACATTACATTAAAATTTCAAAAAAATCGATTAGTACATCGGTAAGTTCCCTTGTAAGATTGGAACTAAGTTAGTTGACTTCAAGTTTCAGTGTATGTACGTGTTTTTGGTCATCAAGTATCACCAGTAATGAATAAATGTAGAAAACAAAATGTTTCAAGATTCACATTGTCATCCTTGAGTGAAGGCATCAGATGAAGATATCTCTTCATCAGTTGATGACGGTACATCTTGTACATATGTATAGGCCCGTAGAAAATGAAATTCAGTTACATACACTAGTAACAGTACAGCAATATATGAAGACCATTTTACAAGTTTGATATATTCTCGTATACAGTCAAAAATTATTGCCAAAAGCAGGTAATCCATGACAGCATGAAAATTTATAAATTTCCAACAAAGAACTATTATCCAGAATGACGAACTCCTGAATATAGTTGTCTGTCTATCATAAAGATGTTCTTTACTAATCGATGGTGTTCTATATTCAGTCTCAAGAAGATCCTGGTACAAATACATGTATCGATTCCAGGTGGCACTGGTAAGGAATAAATGGACGGTCATCAGTAATATATTACAAAGTGCTGTATTTGAGGTTTTCAAAGTTACATTTCCAGGTTCCAGAATTGAAGACACAGGAAGTTGTGGTAACTTATCATATCCTCCACGTCTACTTGAGTTATGATTAAGAAATTGATATAGGCCAATAATTAAAGCAGCACATCCCAGAGCATCGCAAATACCATCAATGATGTAACCAGCTGAACCAACATCTGATCGTTCACCATTAATATTTGCTCTCTTTCTAGCAACATGTCCATCTAAATCATCCAACCATGTCCTTGCTTGAAAAAGTATTACACCTAAGCGTCTATAAGACAGTGAATCATTGGAAACACATTTACCAGCTATTATTGCTATTAATACATGAAAATAACTAATTGCATTTGGTGTCACCCATGTCCAAGAATTACTTATGTGTAATAAATAATCCATAATAGCTGCAAGAGGACTTAAAAGAAACTGATTTGGATGATCAAGCATTAATCCTTTTACAGTCACTGTACATAACGGATTAATATCACAAGGTATAATTGAAATATATGGTGTACCGTTTAATGTTGGTCTTACATCATAATTTTGTATTCTGGAATATAGTAAAAGATCCATTCCAAGGAAATATAATATTAGTAATACCAAAATTACTAAGAGCGATCTGCTTATCAGAATTGTACTAAACATTGTGTGTATAATTTTGGCACTTTTATTTATAGCTACTTATTTTAGTGTATTTTCGTATTATACTTTTTCTATTGTAATAAATTCAAATATCATTCATGTCATTAATTTAAACATATACTACTATTAATTATTAATAATTGTCTCACTGATCAGATTAGTATAATATATATTTCTTTGGTGATATATAAATAACAAAATCGAAGAATATATTTTTTCATTTATTATCTTGAAATAACAGTATTTTTGTAATGTTCAATTTTCCGATGTAATATCACAGTCAAAGAATGGAGTTCAATTTTTGAACACATTATGCAATATTCACTTCATTGCTATGAATTTATTACACAATAAATTTTTACGATTTGAAATATTCCGATATTATTATACTTAATAGTATTTCACTATACAACGAAAAATGTTGCATCTTAGACATGTTATATAGTGTTATGTGATTTCATATAGTTAGATCAAAGTTTACAGATTTTCATGTTCCGTTTTAATCAATTAACTTATACCATGCTAATACATTTTATTTGAGTTTGCATATTTAAAAAACATTTTTAATCCACTTGGTATACAGTTTATCATTTATTAAATTAGAAATTTCCAAATAATAATTTCAATCGCACTATAATCGTCATATAATTTCTTTTTCTAATTGTTCAATAATACTGTTCATAAAAATTATTTCATAACAACAAATTTCTCTATAAAACATAATTATTCACAATACTCTCGTTAGCGAAAACTTTCATTTAACACATTCTATACTTCAAACAGATAGTGAAATACTGTCACAGCTTGTTTTTCTACAACAGTATGGTAGTGCAATATATAACCACTTTCATAAATGCGCGTGCGCGAGTTTATGTCACCAAATTTTTATTAAATGTTTTTTATCATTTGTGAATATGCATGTTATATTAATAAAATTATAAATAAATAAATAATTTTAATATATATGAAATCTACAGTTAATAAAATTAATGATATGTGCTTGCATACATGAGAGTACTTACAACAAAAAATATTTTAAATATCGTAATAAATTTAAAAAGCAAATAAAAAAATTCGGTGATATTTTAAAAATAATTCAAATCTTTATTGTATTTTAGATATATAACTTCATAAAAAATATTTGTTTCATATTATTAACAATTATATATATAAAAGTTATATGTATAAAATATATACCAAATATACATTAAGCTATTAATGTATTGAATTTGCATAGAATATTACTATATATAGGATTATTTGTTTCAATGTTATCTTTTTATGTAAAAGAAATAAATGTTTGAAAACAAAACATACCTGAGGTAGTTGAGTACTCTTCCCACATCCAGTTTCACCAATTAAGACTATTGTTTGATACTTTTCCAATAAGTAAATAATATGACTTCTGTACTTAAATGTAGGTAATCGTTGACGTTGCATGCTGAGTGCAAGAGAATGATGTGCATTATATACAAATTGTGTGGATGAATGAGCTTCCACATCTGGCTTATCTTCTTGCCACATGCTATCCCCTGTAATTTTTAAAATTATCACATGTATATAATCTTATTTTAATATATTCATATAAATATAAAGCATAGCATAAACTAAAATCTGTTTAATAGGTTATGTTTTATGATAATAAATTGTACGATGTACAATGAAACGAGTACATAATAATGTCTTAAAATCATTAATAATCAAAGGGACAATATAATTTTGGTAAAAGTAGAATTTATAGTTTTAAACAGTTATGTAAATAATAAACTTAAATTGTACTTACCAGGTTTAGAAAACACTGGTTTTATATTCATTTTGTAAAATTACGTAAATAACACTATTAAATAAAATTAGTCTACAAGTTACAAATTTCAATATTTACATAAATATTGATCACATCTTTTAAATGAATACAATACAGCGTTCGGTACATTCACATATCTTTCACAAACTTCTTTATAACTTTCCCTTTTTCCTATAGATGTCACTATATTTAATTTTAATATATTTATACAATCTTTAATTATTTAAATATTAAAACAAGATGTATACGAGTTATAAATTATTATAAATATTTAACTATGTATGTATAATGACAAAAATATGACTTAATTGCAATAAATTCCTTTTATTATTTCTATTCAAATTTGACAAATCGAATGTTTTTAATTCATATTCACGTAAACAAATTATAGTGAAATAAAAATTTAATACAAAGTAATGCTATGTTCAACATTAGCTTATTAATTAATTTAAATGTTACAAATACATAGATTTTAAATATTACAATTCTAGATTTTCTAAATTTGAAGTTTAGTAATAATATAATTATGAAAAAAATGATTCGCTTTTAATTTGTGTTACTTTTTAAAAATAATTATAAATAAATTCTTTTATTTCTACATAAATAACTTCATTAATAGTATTTCATATTTTTTGTAAGTTATAAAGATACAGAAATTTAATATAACATGTCAATATTTTATTTATTAATTATCATTGGGCATATTTCAATATAATTTTATACAATTTTGCCAATTCAGATATTTATTACACAAGAAATAATATTACAGGTATTCTGATTATATTATATTTTGTATGAAAACAATTTGTACTAGACAGTAACTAAAAAGGACTAATGAAGATACAACAGCAGTTTTATGTTTAACATTATAAATCAACTATTTCCTATTAGTATACATTAGTATAATATACACTAAATTGCTTTTACTTTTGCACCTTTTATAATGTTTGAAAGAATATAATTGTATAATTTTAATTATACATAGAATTCAAACTTTGATATGCAATTTCTTATTAAAATAAAGCTGTTAAGTAGCATTTTCCATTTGTGTTATTGCAAATTTAACATTAAACATTTTTACTCACCAGTATTTTTCTCTACATACAAGTTAATATATATATTAGATGCTTCATCTAAAAATATAAATTAAACCCTATACTATTGTAAAAATAGTTGTTAAAAAAGTATGAAGTAAATTTTGATAATTAAAGAATAGTATGTACTTTTTATTAACCACATTTTTAATTTTGTGCCATTCAAATTATAAATTGCATTAATGTCAACACACCCAAACACTTTATCTACCACTTTTTTTCAATTTTGTTGAAAGTCAAGTTATACATAAGTCACATATATGTATATATTGTAAAATAAATGTCAGAATAATTTGTATTTTTTTGTCAAAAAATATTAATAAACACTGGGCGAGTTTTAAGGTGTTGTAGGAATGTATTTTGATTTGCAAAAAATATTGTTTTTCTTTTATCTCTGATATGAAGTGTTCATGTATATATATATATATATATATGTGTCTGTGCATTAGAAAGAAAAATTTTATATGGAATATTTTTCATAAGCACCACACCATCATCTTACGTATCTTATGTATCAGAAATATATTATTTATGATATCTGCAATATTTTATAAATTCAGCACAGTGTATGTATGTGTATTATGTATGATCGTCAGTACGGAAAACGTAGGAAATATAAATGGTAGTAATTTATGATGATGTTGTGGATATATGCTATTGCAAGTCAGTCACAAAAATGGTTGCAATAAACACACATAAATGTCTGAACACAAAGTCATTAATACAATATTGAAGTATTCGTTTTTAATGCTCGTCTATCGTGACGATGCGCAGATAACAAATTTGAAGTGTTCTGACTTCGTAGCTGTTAAAATTGTATCTATAGATTATGTTTGTAGTAAACATAAAAGATATTAGGCTGTAGCTTCTGCATCTCCATTACTCTCTGTTTCAGCACACTTCTCATCAAGTTTTGTCTTTTTTTCAGGACTGGCACCATCAGAGGCAGCATCTTCTGTTGTTTCACTTAGAGTTGTTGATTTCCTTTTTATACAACAACTATCAACGGGAGCATCTATAATATTTTGAATGTCATTTTAAAAAATATGAATTACATTTTCTATAATTTATATTATTTAACATATATATTTATTATGTGTATAATTAAACATATTAACAGTTTACCAAAAAATGAATTTTTGATTAATTTCAATTTATAACTTTAATATGAGTACATTTTATTAATATAACATTAATTTTATTATATTACCTGTAGAATCACCATTTTCTGTAGATTCTGCTATCTTGTTTTCTGACTCTTTTTCTTCATTTGAGCCATTTTCTTTGGTTTCTTTAGTTTCTTTAGTGTCTCCATTTTCAGATGCTTTTGAATCTTCATCAATTTCTTGAATTATTTTCTTTTCTTCTTCTACTACTTTCTTTTCTGGGGTTGTAGCAACTTTGGTGTCTCTAAAAATGAAAATACAAGTTTTTATTATTTTCCAAAAATTTAATTCCACCTGAAGTATAACAAATTAAAATATATCATATAACAATATAAAATATATACTTGATATATCAGTAACATTTTTATGAATGTCATACTTATCGTATTTTAGAAAAAAATACGAAAAAAAGAAATGTTAAACAACATTAAGATTTCTAGAATATATTTAAATTGAGGTTCTATCACATGATGCCTTATTTTCTTTGGTACGGTATCGGTTAAACTTTATGGCTACAGACAAAGAGGGAATGACAAGGAAAAGAAATAGAGATAGGACGCCAACTGTGGCGGCACCTACCGATGTTAATATTATCCTGCTTTCGTCTTTCCCTCCTCTCAACCCTCTCCTTTCAACACAACACACGTATACGTACGTAACACACACAGAATGTTTCGGCGCGGCAAATCGTGGATGTTCGTGGAGCGTAAATATATATCAATGTTACATATACATTTGTTCCCATAGTATTGGAACTTAAATAAACCTAAATAGCACCGATATTTATCATTATACACATTATGTATTTTCTCTTAAAATTATATACTGAAAAGTGAAAATATTAGTATTTTCAACATATAATCGGTAAGGGAGAGCAGATCGATACGTTGTCCATTTACTTTTTAAGATGATGCGCGTACAATCATCTGTTAAATATTTCTTGTTCTCTTTAAAAATAAGCAACCCCAAGTTTTTTAATACTAAAATACTTAAACAATCATTAGCACTTATAAGATTACAATCTTTTAGATTATATTTTAATACTGCGAAATAGTTTATTTTGCAGTCATGTTTATTTATTAATTTTACAAAAATACTAAATAACTCATAAATAAAATATTCTAATGATAAATAATTAGACAAATGTTTTCAAAGATTATATTAACAAAAAAATATTAATAAAAGAAATACATTATCTTATGTAATTGAAACTACAAGTGGTAAAACTAAAGTAGTAAATTATGCCGTCAGAAAAGCGACTTCGCAAGTAGAGCATGTATCATGGCAAAAGCAGGTAATCCTGAGAACGTAACGCGTCTTACGAATCAAGCTGAGAATATCACGTAGAGAGGGCATCCCCTCTCCCTCCGTCGGTGTCCCTTGCTCATGGCTGTACAAACTAGGTACGCTTTCAAAAGTACATAATCAACTGTGATACAAACAAAATTATAAAGCAAGCAAATAGTCTTTAGAGATAAAGTGTTCGGAATAGATGAATAAAAATAAGACTTATGAAATGCTGATATTAGTAACCCCCCGCTGTTACTCTATTCGGTAATGAGAAAACAGAAGCGTTCAGTGAAAACGTGATTTTCTTACAATAGATCAATAAAAAATCTATATCACTTACTTAGTTTCCGTATCCGCCATGCTGATCGATTTAATTGTGTGGTCGATAAGACACTTAGATATAAAATGCACTTAATAAGGTCTGCGTTTTCTACGCACCGGTAAGCAGACGTAGAATTCTTGTATCACCACTGTCGCGTAGTCGCGTACCAACGCGCAAATGGCAGAGAGACTCGCACACTGATTCGCCTGAGACCCGACTTACTCGGCCCGGCCGGCAGGCCGGCGGCCTTCAAACACTTTTCTTTCCCGCTTGTTTACAGATGGCGCATGAATCAGTCCCTATTAAACTATTCACTGTAAATATGATTCTTAAATAATTAGAAATTATTAATGTAATTTACTTAAACGCGAACAAAGGCTTGATGTAAGGATCTTACTAAATCATCAAATTAACAACGCTTATTAATTACAGTTTAATTTACAACAAAAACGACTTCAAGGTACGTATAAATTTGCCGCGATATTTTAATTACGCATACTGCCTGATTCAATAAAGTTTCTCACAAAATGTGTTAGAACTTTATAAAAATATCTAATATAGATGATTCAATCTGACATTAATTCTACTGTTTTCAAAATGATAAATACTATAAATACAAGTTGCACTGTATTTAATTAAAGCCATCAACCGTTAAGTTGTTTAAGATTCGTGGTAATGGTAGCTTCGCCACTATCGCTTTGTTAATACCCCTCCAAGTAACATACTGACCAATTGAATCTTGTCTTACGAAACCTGTAAAAAATCCCCGCGCTTCCGGCGCTAGCGACGTATTGTTTGAGGAGTACGTATTTTGTACCGCATCACTTTCAAAGTAATCAGTATTGAATTTTATGTACGTTTTAGGATATTAGTCGAGTTTTAATGAAATTGAACGTATACTAAGGATAATATGTAAAGTATAAACGGAAATAAGCTTCAGAAAGTTCTAGAAGTTTCGCGTATGGCTCCATTTCCGGTGTATATTAAAAGGTGCGCGATGCTTTCAGGTTGATTCACGCATCTGACTGAAAGGCTTCGTTGCATTTACGTCCATGTTACAGGTTGCTTTTACCGTGAAATAGTAAAATATCACTTTTCCTTTTGCTACAATATTGTTTCATTGTGACGATAGTCCGAAAACTTTTGTCAGCAGTTTAATCAACAGCAAACTTAACTAAAGATGATCTTCTGAATGTGCTTATGATGTATAACGTAATAATTTTCAATATATTTTGTTTTAGATTTCTCCACTATTTATGTTATTTATACATATATATGTATATAATGTCCAATATATATACGTGAATATATATCTACAAAATAAATGTTACCGTTTTTATACACGGTACATGTACGAATTGCGTACGATATAAAGATATACTTTATTATTTCACCGTATGAGGAATAAGAGAAAGTAAACGTGAAATGCGTTTCTAAAATTTATTGCAACACGTTATAGAAAGTTTAGATATAACAATTC
The DNA here is from genome assembly GCA_033822845.1 of Tetrapedia diversipes. Taxonomy (NCBI): domain Eukaryota; kingdom Metazoa; phylum Arthropoda; class Insecta; order Hymenoptera; family Apidae; genus Tetrapedia; species Tetrapedia diversipes. The sequence continues at coordinate 522,434 of JAOPTO010002473.1, read as the reverse complement.
ATTTTGCAATCTTATCAGTATTCCATACCAATTTCAAAAATAAAGAAAAAATATTGCTTTTTAATAGTTCTATGCATGCGAATGAGCGTGCGGCAAAAATTATACAAACGTAACAGTTTAGTCTGTTCAGAAATGTATTTTTTGCCCTACCGTATATGCCACGTGCCAAAGGTCTACGTAAGCACGAAGATAACACCTAGCAGCTGCTATGGACGATGCAGGTGAAGACCTGTAAAGCAGATGCTTCTTTTTGAATATCCTTTACATGGTAAAACATAGAAGCATGCATTCATAGTGGACGGAATTAGGTTTTCAATGAAACTTTCCATGAGGAAAGTGATACGTGTTTAGTGTTTTTGGCGCACTTCTATTTATAATACGTATGAAAGGAAAAAACACGCAACAGTTATACATGAAAAACAATATATATATATTTCTTTTCTTTGTTTGAAAATTCGTAAATTTACGGTTTCTATTTTAATAAAATTATTTTACATATACGAATTTCATCAACATATTTATGTAATAACCAGTATAGGAACTTTTTTAATGTTTACGAATATTTTATCATCGGAAGTAACCATATATTGAGTAGCCTACAATTTTACTTGATAAAATTAAATTTCATTTTAGTGGGTCAGTGGAAGTGTTCGGCCACAAGCTATTTCGATGACAGTAACCTATATTTCCACTGGCTTTGCAGTGTCAAACTAAATATAGTATCACGTATCTAAATTTTCATTTCGCTGGACTAAATTCCCACTTTTCTTGATGCGTTCTTATTCATCACACTATAGTCTGTTATACTTGTTTCATTACTTTTGCGTATTAGAAAGCGTTGAGAATAAAAATGAACGAACCGAGTTGTTGGTTATAAGAAATTTAAAAACTATTAATACATATGTGCGCCTGAAAGTAATAATAATTTACAAAGTGTCTTTAACATCGATACGTACATTAAAATACGTATAATTTTTATAGCTTGCACGTGGTATTTCTTTAGTATTAAATATTCCATTGTTAATAGATTTCATTAAATTTATTATTATTATTAATGACTTCAGTTTATCATAACATAGGGCTTACAAAATCTGTCGTGAAGAATAGACACGAAATAGCATAAGCAAAGAGTTGGTTCTACTTTCCTCCGACAAATTGGCACACCGCTTTCAGCTTCAGGTCATGGAATCAATAGAGCGCGTGGTCGCGCGCATCCCATAGGGTAGATACAAACTGAAGTTAATTCAAGAAACACATTTGAACGTAACCTCCCAGGAAAATATTTTTCACCTTTATCTTTATCGGCGTGCAATGTACCAGCGCTATACACAAAAATACTGTACGTATCCGAAAGGCCTGACCTGGTCATACCTTTTTGACTCGATCGTAACCGGTTCGTCCCGTCCTCTATCGACTCTACCTAGCTTTCTCGACCGTATCTGCCGCTCTAAAATTGTGCCTATATACCTATCTATCTACAGTTAGAAACTAATCGCCAAAGGATTATCACAGGTCAGCGAGTATTCAACCTTCCGTGCATGTACCACGGTTCAATACCGCAAAACGGGTCGATTATTATTAATAGCAATGAAATTACCAAATTGATGATAAACTTAACACAGGATTAGCAGCTTCTAACAAAAACACCATAATATGATAAAATAAAATAAAATATTTTAAATTTAATAGGACGACGAAAAGGATTTCGCGATGTTTTAAATTTTTTAGGTTATTAGAAACATTGTTAACACTTAAACAAATAAAAATAGTTCAGAAAGTTAAGAAAAGTAGATGGTTTTATCTTAACTATGAATATTAATGTCATAAAAACATATTAAATATATAGTATATAGTTTATAAAAACCCTTTATGCTTTTGAAATGCATAAAAGCTGATCGAATTGAATTAAGAAAGTATTGTATATTTGTAAAGCAAACGAATTGTGTTAAATTTTTTTAATTATCATAAAATTTAGTTAACTCATTACCATAAACTAAAAATTATTTAACATTTTATTCAAATCCTAACACTGAAAGTGTCTTGCTAAATGTTATGAAACTTGATCATAAATCTGACAAATTATTCACAATATAACAAATTTTTTTATCTCGATGACACAAAAAGCGACATTCTTCAATGACACAAACAAAGTTGTACAAAACGTTCCATGATCCAGTATGAAAATCTTGATAATTTGGAATCGAGGAACAGCTTACTTTGAATTTAAAGTAAGTTGACGCTTTCGCTTGGTGGCAGCACTTACCGAGAGTGTCGCTAAACCTTCTTGTGCTACATCTATCGGCGATGAGTTGAAGCAATACCTGATACGTGCAGCACAGTAGCTCTCTCCCTTCGTAGAGTGGCACTTCGTCATTTTCGCATTCGTGCGAAATCCTGAACGAACAAGTGGAGAGAGCCGCGTCGCCATCTTTAGGAACGGTACCGACTGTCTCCGCTGCTGTCGCCTGTTCCGTTTTAAGAGCTTAAAATCAGTTCGCGAGTATACTAAAAGAATTGGTGTGTTTAGTGCGATAGCGCGTACTTCCTCCTTATCGCGAGGAGACGTGGTACACGTTCGTTCGTGATGTTCATTTAATACGTCCGAGACAAAAGTGTGCGCGTGCCGTGTAAAAGAGCAGACGACGTTTTGTGAAACGGTTCGAGGGTTGAGAGCGATCGAAACCGACGTTGTTCTCTCGCTTCGTTCGACCCTCGTTCAAACTATCGTCTCTGATCTTGCGAGTCTGCCGCTCGGTGCGTATCGCTGTGAGAATCAGCTAGTGTTTAGTGTTTTGATTTGCTAAACAAGTGGGACAAGCAAGACAAAAGAATTCGTTGCAGTGTATACGAGATTATGAGTTAAAGCAAAAATAAAAGGAGAGAAATAAGAAAGGAAAGACTGAGACAGTTCTAGTGGACAACGGCAACGGGCTAGTACAATTGACAGGGAAAATGGCGCGAGGTACGGACGAGGATTAATGCTGACCCATTTTTCCGCGCGAAATCGCTCGGTCTCCCTTTGTCGTGCAATTAAGGGACCACTAAGATTTCAATTGAATGCGAAAAGTTGCGGTGCCACGTTTAAGTGAATTGAACTGAAAAAAAGAAAGGGATAGTCCACCATCGGTAGGAGTGTATCCATCGTGCGGTGCGCGCGTGTGCCCTGTTCTTGCGTAAGTGTGAGTGCCCTCTCGGTCGTGAGTAGGTCTCGTAGGACCAAAAACGACAAGCACTGGATTAAGACTACTGTAGACGATCGGTGACAATTGGAGAGAGTGTACTGTAAAAGGGAAGGTGTATGAAAAAACGGTGCTGGAAGTAGTACCGATTAAACGAAGACGCCAGTTCTCTGGAACTTCTCGGGCTGCGTAGAGCCTTGGACGGCTCTGTTACAAGCGCGGCTGTTAAGATGGGCAACAATGCCGCAACTGCGAACAAAAAGGTTGACCCTGCAGAGAGAGTCAAGGATTTTCTCGAAAGGGCAAAGAAAGAATTCGAGGACAAGTGGAAGAGGAACCCGACGAATACTGCTGCTCTTGACGACTTCGAAAGGATCAAGACACTCGGAACCGGCTCGTTCGGTCGTGTCATGATAGTACAACACAAGTCGACTGGAGAGTATTACGCTATGAAGATACTCGATAAGCAGAAGGTCGTAAAATTGAAGCAGGTCGAACACACGCTTAATGAAAAGAGGATACTTCAGGCGATTAGCTTTCCGTTTCTGGTCTCTCTACGGTTTCACTTTAAAGATAATTCGTACCTTTACATGGTCCTTGAATATGTGCCCGGAGGCGAAATGTTTAGCCATTTACGAAAGGTTGGTCGCTTTTCGGAACCGCATTCACGTTTTTACGCGGCACAAATTGTATTAGCGTTCGAGTACCTTCACTACCTCGACTTAATCTACAGGGACCTCAAGCCGGAGAATCTGTTGATCGATTCTCAGGGCTATTTAAAAGTCACGGATTTCGGTTTTGCCAAGAGGGTACAGGGTAGAACATGGACCTTGTGCGGCACACCAGAATACCTTGCACCAGAAATAATTCTCAGCAAAGGTTATAATAAAGCTGTGGATTGGTGGGCGCTCGGTGTGCTTATCTACGAGATGGCTGCCGGTTATCCACCCTTTTTTGCTGATCAACCAATTCAGATCTACGAGAAAATCGTCAGTGGAAAGCCACGATTTCCCTCGCATTTTGGGTCCGACCTGAAAGACTTACTGCGTAACCTGCTGCAAGTCGACCTTACCAAAAGGTACGGCAATTTGAAGTCCGGTGTGAATGACATCAAGGGTCACAAGTGGTTTATCAATACCGATTGGATAGCTGTCTTCGAAAAGAAAATCGAGGCTCCGTTCATACCGAAATGCAAAGGACCCGGAGACACGAGCAACTTCGATGACTACGAGGAGGAGACGCTCAGGATTTCATTGACGGAGAAGTGCGCCAAAGAATTCGCTGAATTCTGAATTCCCACACCGTTCGAGGATGGATACACGTGTCGCGTATTTACTCATACGCGATGGTTCGTCGCTCGTTTTTTTTTTTTTCGAGCGAGAAAGATAGGTGAAGCAAGAGAGACCGGAATATTGAGAGAAAGAGAGATAGATGGAGAGGGAGGGAGAGAGAGTGAGAGAGAAAAAGAAAGAGCGACAGAAAGAGTGAAAGAGCGTAAGGAAGATAATGTAAAAGGAAGAGTGTATTACATGTATGTAAGATAGAAAGAGAAAGTATAGCGTGATATGTGTGTGCGTGCGCGTATGTGATCGTGTGCATTTGCGGGCAAGCTCGGTGCAAAGTGTACAGGGAGAAGGCAGGTTAGAAGAGTGGGGATAAGAGAGGGAAGGAGAATAAGCAAGATTAAAGTGTAAGAAGCACAAGATTTCGTGCTTTGTTAATTCGGTGACCGCATTTTCGAGGGAAACGGAAACGGTAACATAGAATGAGTATAACAAAGGAAATACGATGACCGCCATCGTTGTGCGTATCAAGAGAATGAGAGGAAGAGGAAACAAAGCAAATAGATATAACATATTAAGGGAAACTACCTTTTGGTTGTCGCATACACAGATATCATATATAAATACATGCGCGCGCGGGCGCACCAGTGCTCTCACACGTACACAGTCACTGTCACCACCACTACCGCCACCATTACCATCCCACCAGAACTTTTTACATGAGAAAAATCTGTTTTTTTCAGTCAAGTAACTGATATATTGACGTATGAGAATGGCGATATATATATACGTATATGTGTGTATCCTCTAAGATGGCTTTATTATCTGGTTTACGGAGGAGGCGTGTGTAAAGTTTGCTCTTGATAAAAACTATTCTTATTAACATCAGAAACGTAACTTCGCTGGAGTTATTTTGTACATACTATAGTGTCGCTGTAACGTCTATGAATGTTCCCCGGGCCCCCTTTACACCACGCCCCTCTTTCTTCGCTGTCCTGTCTCTTTTAGCACGTACAAAAGTTTACATAGACTTACCGAAAGAGAATAGGATATTATTATACATCAAACAACAATCAATTGTCATGTCGTGCATTGTTGTCTATTTGTCTACGATCATCTTCCCCTTCGTTCTTGTAGAGGAAGAATTTTTGCCACGATCCGTATTTATAATAGCTAGTCGTCACACGATTATTCCGTTGGAGTAATGTTTATATATGACTCGTTTTTCATCGATCGTTCGCCATGGACAACATCCGAGAGAAACAAAGGGAAAGAGGGAGGAGAGAGTGCGTGCGAGTGTGAAAGAGGTTAGGAGAAAGTGAGAACGAGAGAGTGGGAGAGAGAGAAAGGTATAGATCTTTATTATAGTATATTGTGAATCTAACTAAATGGAAAAGGAAAGAATACTCGTTATATATTGGCTGCAGACGCTCGTTGTTGAATTATTGTACCTTACGTATATATGATATAGAAAACGAAGGAAGGAACGGATGAGAGAGAGGGAGAGAGAGAGAGAGACAGATAGACACGGAGATAGAGAGAGAGAGAGGAAGGTAGAGAAACAGAAAGAGAGAGAGAGAGAGAGAGAGAGAGCGAAAGAGAAAGAGAGTATTTATGAAAACACGATCGACGGAGTACGAGCAAAATAAGTATTCATTTTTGGAACGTTTTTAAATAGAGGACCACCGGCGTTCGTACATAGTATATTTGTAAGAATATTCGTATATAGAATGTTCCAGTTCAGGTGAATGAAACTTTAAGGTCTCGTACGAAATGGAATTTACGATAAAAAAAAGTTCCGATAAACGTGAGTCCGGAAATGCCAGTATTCAAATGAATGAACAAAGAGGAACACACATATACGATGCAGTGATTCGATACCAATGAAAACGCTTAAAAATAATACATTAACGAGCAGGAATCATCACTTTGAGTAATTTACTTTGGTTCATTCGGTTGAAAATTAGTTTCCTTTCTGACGATGAATCTTCTTGAAAAGTTACATCAATGCAACCTTCGAGCTTAACTATAACTTTTTGAGGAAGCATTTCATGCTTAAGTTTACTGGAACTCTCTTGTTCTAAATCCCGTCGCTTACACCCGCGCTCTGAAGCTTCATTCACCCGAGAACTAGAACGCTCTCCACGATTATATCGCCTTAAGTTGCTGTACGCAAAAGAAGCAACGTTATCTTTTATATAGAGCTGCACTTTTAGCGAGGAATGTAAACGTACGGACAATCCTATAATTCGTGCAAAAGGAAAGAGGAACGAATACGATACTTGCATACCTATCTGTGAAATGGCCAAAGGAAATTAGGAGTGTACATGTATAAAATGAAATAACGTTCGAGGAGATCGTTCAGAGAAATACACCGTGAAACGTGAAACGAAGACGAGCACGAACGCGTAATTTAAAAAAGCGGAAAAAAAAACGAAAGAACAAGATAACGAAATACAGAATGGAACAGCAATGGCAGCAGTAGCATCGACAGCAAGAGAGTATTAACGCTCTGGAAGGCGTAGCATTCGTTAATTTGTTTAAATTGACTAGAACTTCCTTTCGAGATACTACAGTACGCGCGATACATTACATCATATCTCGATCGTAATGGAATTCGATGACCAGTTAACGCGCGGAACGCGAGAATCAACGAAACACCGACACACACGTACGAGCCCCGAGCGTCGACGATTGGATGGATACGCGTCGATCGTATAATGAGAATCGATTTTACGATGAAACACGTACGAGAACGTCCAACACATATGCATAGAACACGTACGTGTACCTTCGTTAAAGCCGCACACTGTGCGCGCGTACATAATATGATATTACGAAACTTTCTGCGAATGGTTTCACTGTGACATAACGTTGTTGTCCCCCTCCCTTCTGATCCGAATTCGAAGGGCTATATTTGATTATTACACGATAAAAGAACGTTGGTGCGTTGGCGAAATAAATGTTGGCACGGAGTCATCGGAGGCCACGAACGTGTCGTCGTGTCGGTTCGATTTTCGGTGGCTTGGTCAAGGCTTTATAGTCGATGAACCAGCTGATTGTCGCGAGAGCGAGAGAGAGGGAAAGAGAAAGAGAGAGCAGGGAAGAGAACGAGGGAAGCGAGCGAGAGTGAACGTGTGCGACACAGAGGAGGAGAGAAAGAGCGAAAAAGCCGGATAAATGTACGTGCACGGTCCACGTTGCGGTAATACCGGACAACTACTGCGGTTTCCACTTTCGTCCAACTTTGTCCTCTTTCCAAATGAGACGAAGCTTAACGATCGAAGTTGCGGCTGAAAAGAGAAAGGCTGAACGGGGAAGGGAGAACGCGACGGGTAACACGAGTAAAATTACATTACCGCCAGACTTGCTTCTAACGCGTGCCCTGAGCGTGCTCGTATCTGCGTATCGCGTAATGGTCGCGATAAGTGTGACACAACGCGAAAAGTATGCATCCTTCTTTTTACAGCGGAATCGCCCATTTAAAATTTTCTACCTTTCTCTCTCTCTCTCTCTCTCTCTCTCTCTCTCTCTCTTTCTCGTAGCGAGAAACACAATATTAACGATCGTACGCACGGGGTTTCCTTAGATTAATGCTTGCTCTTATCGATCGAATTCATTTTTAATGCTAGCGGCACGAAAAAAAAGGAGCGCGAAATTGTGTCACCCGTGCAGCGAACGAGCACGTTGCAGCAGCACGCAGGCACAAATATAACTGTGCACACGAACAATAATGTAGCTCTTTTTTCGTCGCGCTGGTAACCTCTGTAGGATATGTGTTCCTGCCTCGGGCATGTATGCGCTGCAGCAGCAGCATCGGGGAAAGAAAAACAAGGTTAGGCTCGGCTCGAAACAAAGAAACGCGAAATTCTTGGCGAGGGATACCGGGACCGGGATGAAACGTGCTTTCAGATCGCCAAATTCTGGCTGTTGTTCCAATCCGCATGCACGCACACGTAACGTTCGTATATCGGTGACACGGTTACCGATATCATAATTATCTTATCTTTCGTTATTGTGCTTTTTCTGAAATGGTATTTTGAAAAATCGTACGATCGCCGATTCGAGATGCATCGAGGACATTCAGTTTCCTCGCTCGAGTTCTTCTCTCGCGTGTTTTCTTACACGACAACGATCTGCTTTTCGTGGATCTCGTGGAGGGGCTTCTTCTCGAATATGTTACCTCTTGTCGGTAAATGTAATCTCGTTTGAGCCGTTTGAAAACTGTATATAAATCGCAATTTTTTGTTGGGTAATCGTCTCGCGTTAGAATCGGATGAGTCGAATTCAACGCGTCTCGCATTGCTTTCTGGATATTCGAATTCCTGTAAACAGAATTCCGGAGATCCTCTCTTCCGTCAACTAGTACACGCGCGCACGTTGTTCCGACTCATACTTAACCCTTTTGTTACGGCAGTTCGCTTCACTGGAGCAACGCCACTGAACGGGGCCATTTTGGGATTCTCCTGTATGTACACTTTTTTAAGAGCTACGTTACAACTGTTTCGTCGTGTTATATGAAAATTTGAAAATGAGTATATTTAATGAGTATTCAGTTATTTACATATTTACAAATTTTGCTATTATTAGAAATAAAAATACAATTTACTATAGTCAGCACTCGTACACACAGGTCGTTGCGCGGACACCGATTATAGTCGGCACCCGTAACGAAAGGGTTAAACAGTCTCGGCGTAAAGTGACTTCCTTCTGCGTTTCACCGGTTCATCGAGGACGGTGTGCTATCGCGAAGATCTTGGAGCGATTACAGGCAACTGTGTTATGAATGAGCTAATCTCTTGTGTACACGAGAGCCTGGCACCGCGCTCTCTGCGTTTCGTGGCGATGGATCATATCTGATTGATTATCCGTAACTGTCCTAGGGTAACCATAAGGCTGTCGTCTAAGCTTTATCGGTAGAGAACGCGAGGATCCGAGGAGATAAGAGACCGGCACGCATTACTTTCCGCGGATACGATAATAGCTTGTGTATGAATGGTCGCTGATTACGACGTCTTAATGTGATGTTAATGCATTCGAACAATATTTATTTCCGGAGGATAATGTTGTACGTCGAGTCATATCTCTGTGTAGCAAAGGAATCACGGAAGCCCGGTGTTGGTGACCGTGTATTTTCGACGACGATAGGCAAACCTTTCAGCGAAGAGAACGCGTGTTCGATTGTCAGGTGCACGATCTTTTTTGTAAATATTAGCTGTAAGTGATCGAGGCTGCTACGTTATATCGCCACCGTTTACTTTGGATTCGCTACGCTAGACAATTTACCTTTCCCCGTGTATATTCGCCGATGAAACGTGTCCTATTAAGTCGTTCTTGATTACGTACGATGCTTTTGTACGTTTTACCCGTTTCCACTTTCCTCTTCTACTCGATATTTCTCTCTCTCTCTCTCTCTCTCTCTCTCTCTCTCTCTCTTAGATACAATACGTGCCACTGTTATCCTATTCATAAATAGGCTGTCTCTTGGTTCAGTGATCGGTCGTTACGCAATCGCCGTTCTCACCCACGTGTGTCGTTATAATTTTAAGAGTATTCGTGTGTATAAACACTTACGTAATCATCGTATCGAAAGCATCTTCGTTCAAGTTCACATTGTAAGTGGTAAATTGCATCCGTCGAGAGGCGCATGCATGCCGGTAACGACGCTTTGTTCCTCTTTGTGTTTAGTACTTTACGTTTGCCTTTTGTCTGTCAGCTGGCCGGGGGAAGGACCTGTTTTATCGTTCGATATTAATCGCCGAGGAATTCTGTTCTCCGTTCTGTCGCGAACACGAGCGGAACGGTGATAGAACGAAAATTCCTGATGGTCGGATAATTTTTTAACCCTTTAACCGGGCAGCTGACTCGGGGGAGCGTTCATCAGGGACGAATTAACTCGTTGTCCCCGGTTAAAGGGTTTAACGAACGAGAAAGTGCTCGATTACTTTTACTGTGCTTGCCTCTCTGTTTATAAAATGCGTTCATAAAATGCGTTTATAAAATGAGTACACTCGAGTGCTTGTAAGATCAAGGCTATCAGATCTGCAATCGATGAAAAATGAATTGTTTTTCGTAAATGTAAAAGTTGGTAATTTTTATAAAATTTGAACCTTTTCTTTGTAACTGAGAAATGCAGCAGATTGCTTTTTTTATTCGCACTATTTGTTCCCTACGATTCGTTGTCTTATTTTAATGAAAATACTATACTTAACCTTCGAGATAGATTTCTTTTTAGAGTTCTTTTTTAAGGTTCTTTTAATCGTAAACTTTCGTTGCTTATTTTTGTTATTTATTTTTACCGTCGATTAATTTGATCACAGTGACATGAAATGACGAGTTACGGCTAGATTGCGGATTTTTATGCATGTATGAAGAAGTTATGTGCGATAACAGTTGGAGAATGCATGTATTCCAAGTAAAATACACATTGTAATGTTTAGATATTCGTAATATTTTCGGTTTCTATCTGATTATTTACACTATTGGGAGTTTGCATAAAAGTACACAGTCTAGTTATAACATTATCTTACGTACAAACAAACGATTTAGGTACATATATTTAGATTGTAATTAACAGTTGAATGTTGATTGCAGTTTAATATAGCGGAGGAGATGATCTTAAGCTTATGGTTGATGGTGTATGTGCGCCAATCGTTACTGTCGTCTTTACTCGCTCGAATTGGAATTAATTATTTATTGAACGTAGATCAAGTACAATTCCGCTCATGGAAAGCGACTCTATTGCGTTATTTTATCGTTTCATTCATTGTCATATAACGTTTCGCCTTCGGCGTCCATTAATACGGTTGCATGGAGCAGAGCCAGTCAACGTTTTTGCTTTCATAAATGTGTCTCATCGAGACGCCGCGCAAAAAGCGAATCAATTTGAACAAACAACTGATTCACGTATTGTTCTAAACACTTTAAAATGAGGAATTTCTCGAAACTCATAAATGATTACAATTATGAAAGTCACTTTTTCGTAGATTTCTGTTAAATCTTGTGGTCGAATCCGATTATAGTTCGGGGAATCTGTTTTCTCTTTTTACCATAATAGGATTAAAAATTCCAATTTTATGCGTTAGACGGCGTGCATTATGCAAAACGATCAGGGAACCACCTTCTTAAATAATTTTATTTCTCCAATAATTATCTCGAGCTACAGAATCTTCAATTTACCATGTAATTCTGATAATAGATATATTCTCTTGATTCGATTAAGAATGTAATTATTTTATAAATTATTTTTAACGCTGTTTCTTAATTTTGGTTACTTGAATTTACTGTGTTATTCGCATTTCCCTAGCATCAGTATCCTTCAGGGAAGGTAGTATTTAAATTGCCATCGAGAAGGAATATCAGATATTCAGGGTAACTTTGTGTCTTAAAAATAGCTACTCTAACATCATTATAGCCGGACGGTGTCTCGTGGGTATTCCAAAATTAAAATGTGCTTTGACCTAATTTACCGAGACGTTTTTGTGCTAACATATTTAAATTCTACGAACGACACCGACTATCTTCTCCTCAGTGTTTTTCCGTTTCTTCGTGTTCTTCGTAAAATTTCTTCAATATCGATTTCTATCGACGCTTTTTAACCCTTTGCACTCGAAACACCAGTTGCACTGAAAATTTATTCCGACATAGTTTAAAATACGTATGCATGAAGAAGCTACGAAACGTAAATTCTGATAAATTTTGTAAATTAACAAACTGATGTACAAACGATATATTTGAAAAAAAGATTGTCTTCCTTTCGTACCAACAAATTAATCACAAATGTTCCTTTACTTATCGACTCGATGGACGGAAATGTTGAAATAATTTTTGGATGCAAACGGTTGATACGGTTCGAAAAAATTTATTTAATCTCACTGTGTGTAAAAAAGTTCTTCAGTTAGTTATTTATCGATGCTTCTATCGTTTTTCGATGCACAATAACAGTAATACAGTGGAACCGTTTTTCATAAACATTTTCTCGGACAGTTAATCTAACAAGGAAACAATCCCAAAGAGTGATAATCACCAACTTTTATGAAATTTTTCTACATGAAACAGTCTCGAGTAAAATTGTCTTCGATCAGATTCATATGGAACAACGATCTAACAATCGACCTTCCGCTATATACCGTTAGAAAACGATAATATCGAAGGAAAAGGAACATGTCCGTGGAAGTTGAAGGAACATTCACATGGAATACCAGACTACATCGAGGCGGTTCGGTCTCGAATTAATAAATTTACTATTCATGAGAGAGATATACACAGCCAGCGAGGCAGCAGCGGTTCTTCGTGCAGTAGATAAACCCCGTTGCGATGTTTTAATAAGAGAATCAGCGGAGACGGAAGGAGGATAAAGGTTAAGAGAGTACTCGATAATATCGGACGGCTACGATAGAACGTCGGCGAATATACGGACCTGGAAATTTTCCTATCATTGTAAGCTTTAGCAACTATCGAGCAACGCAACGGCGATTGATATTACCTTTGTCCTTTCTTCTGGCCGTTGTTCCTATCGAAAATCGATGGCTGCTGAGCTGTTAGCTAGTCAAACGCATCGGAATGATTTGCACAATGATAAAAAAGGGTTGCATGTCAGAATGCGTCGCGAATCCTCGCGCGAGACTTCTGCTGCGTGTTCCCGTTCAGAATTTTCCATTGATCATTTTTTTTTTCTGTTCACGGCCTTCTAACCAGTTTTTAATCAAATCATGCTTTCCTTGCATAATCCGACGACGAGATGGCTTAGAAGGGACATTGTTGAGCTGGTTGGTTTATATTTTCTTTAAAGATGAAGTTCAGTTCTATCGATTCATCTGTCGTGCTTTTCTCATTATAATATCGCTGTCAGCACGAAATTTTGGGTATTTCATGCATATAATGCATAGAGATGCAACTTCAAGAAATGGTACAAGGATTTTCGAAGACTTCTTCTTTTCACGAAAAGCCACTGTTCCCTGAGTGGTCGAAATTTAATTTGCACTAGATTTTTGTGTCAAACAATACCGATGCTTTGAAATTTTTGCACGTGCGAACGCAATTTAACGGAGAAAATGCACGTAAATTTTGTGGCGTGCAGATAATTGCACGCGGATCGATGGAGAAAGTGTGGAGCTTAGAAAAGAGTAGAATGCAAATAGGAGAAGAGACAACGAAGGAGAGTAATGATTTTAAAGAGCGAAGCGATATTCAGTGACACAAGACGTCTATGACAACCACGATTGGACTATTAACGATCAATTTGCTTTGAGGCAAGACGGGCACACAGCAATAACCGTGCAGCGGTACTATTCAGAAATAACTTGCAACACGTAAGATTTCCTTTCAATCTTTCCCTTCGACCACTGTCGCTATTGCGTCGAACGAGCCGTAAGATAATTTTGGAAGTAACAGAGGGGAACCTTGTAAACTGTACCCAATCTATTGTTCGATGGCTACGGTATCCGCTTGGGATTAATATAACATGGTGATGACGTCTGTCGGCAGGTTTCTGTTTTCCATATTGTGATTCCGGGTAGTGGACACCGTAATAGCGTTTTCATTAACTAACACGGGGAAAATATTTACGCGTCCATCCGCGATTGAAAATTATTGCTCTTCACGGAGTCGAACGATCGAACCCAATTTACGCTGCATAACAATTCTCATCACTGTATAACAATTCTCATCGTTGCATAACAATTTTCATCGCTTCGCAACAATTTTTATCGCTGTATAACAATTCTCATTGCTGCATAAAAGTTTTTGCAATAACACGGTGGTATTCATGTTGCGATGGTTGCGATTACGTTCGATTCTTCCGTTCGATTAGATCCTCGAAATTGCCTTCGAGGTTTCATCGAGGTTCCCAGGAAGACGAAAATCATGTTGCTTCAGAAGAGAAAGCTTCGATGCTGCAGGAACAGTGTCGTGAATTCGAACGGAAACCAATATCGAACGGTTGAAAACACTGTTTTCGCGAGCAAAACTTCGAACATAAGCACGGTTATAAATGATATCAGATGGTGAAGAGAGCGGATTCGTAGAAATTGCAGGTTGTAACTCGGTGATTTTATTCAGAACGAAGCAACGACTTGTGTAACACAATGTCAGCGCTTCGAGTCGCTTTGGAAATAAGCTGCACTTGTTGGAAAAGTGTCAGGATGTTTCTCCTGAAAGAGCACAGCTTTTTCTTCTTGACTTTTTCAACGCTTTGTGCTACCTTTCACTCTCTCTCTCCTTCGTCTCATAGAATTTCGCAATTGTTCATTACCGTTCCATTATTGTCACATTGTAACGATCTACCTTTTATTCCTCTTCTCTGAGAATTGAACGTTGCTATCGATTTCCGTCTTATCCTTCGCGAACGGTTTTCAGTGCTCGCGTACTTTCTTCTTTTCTTTAACCCGTTCGCTACCAGGGTCTCCTGGGAAAAACATCCATCACAGTCCAAGATCTTTTTCGTAATTATATGACATCAATCGGAACAGATTTTACGTATGCGTGTTTAGTGCATTCTAAAAAAGTAAAATAAACGTTCTTTTAAACTGACACAAATATATGATAGACAGATAAAAACTAAACATTGTAGCCCATGTGTCACATTAAATTAGAAGAAATGGATTATTGGACAAACAAATTATATAATTACAATTCTTCGATATGAAATTCATTTTATTTTATACGATAAATCTTAAAACATTTGTCAACACACAGTCCAATCGGTTGTCCATTGTTGGTTTTGCTTCCCGCTTTTGTTCCGTGAATGGAAAGAACACCTATTCAACCGCTGTACAAACTTTAAATAATCTATTGCGAACGCAGATCAAGTATTCATACATTTTACCGTTTTAGAACTCAATAATTTTGTTCAATACGCAACACGTTTAAACATGCCTTAGTAAACTGCCCAAAAACGTTTGTCACATATATGTGACGTCGGGCTGTGGTAAGAAACAGATGTTACATATATGCGACGGTTGGCAGCGAACGAGTTAATACAAAAAAAGATCGTAGAAATTCGTTTCGACGCGATAGTTTTGTATCCTCACGCATAATCCGCATCGTTTTGTTCTTCATGCGATCTTTTCTTGATTCGCCCTTTTCATTTCGGTACTTAACCTTTTGAGTGCTATGGACGTATATATGCGTCTGACGGAAGTTGCTCGTAGGGACTATGGATGTGTAATGCGTTTGTCAGTTTTGGTTTTCTTTACCTTATGACCTTTTCCGTAGCCACACATTTTGGTGTTAATCTTTTAATGTTGATGAAAGTTGCTTGTAGAGACCATGGACGAAAATATGCGTTTGCCAATTTTTTCGATCTTTCGCTTACTGCAACGCGATTGTCGGTGTACGTGTAAAGCCGCGTCCACATAGAAGAGAACAGTTCGCGAGCAGCTCGCGAGCAGCACACGAATTGCTCGCGTGCGGTTCGCGAGCTGTTCGCCAACGGAAAACGCAGCATATCCAGACTGGAGCTCGTGAACAGTTACAAGCTTGTTCGCTCTGAATTCATGGGCAGTTCGCTATTAGCTTTTGCCATATACTGTGTTACAAACGCGTCCAGATACGCTTCGAGCTCGCGAACAGTTTCTTTGATATACCGCTTCCCGAGCGAACACTGTTCGCTGTTCGCTGAGGAGTTCGCTGCTCGCTGCTCGCTGTTCATGAACAGCAGTGTGAACGCGGCATAAGACATCATAGGGCGCGTAATGCCGCGTCCACATGGAAAAGAACAGTTCGCGAGCTGTTCGCCAACGGAAACCGTAGCATGTCTAGACTGGAGCTCGCGAACAGTTATAAGCTTGTTCGCTTTGAATTCATGGGCAGTTCGCTATTAACTTTTGCCACATACTGATGTCAATGTACAGACTTTAAAAATGTCTAAACAAGATCTATTACTCGCAGTATCTGCATATTATATAATAAAAATAAATAATGTTAGAAAAAAAAGAGAGTGTCGATGTTAGCAAAGACAAGTGTTTACAACAAGGAAAACTTCTGGTGGAATCAGTTTAGTGAACAAATTATTACAGAACGAAAATGGATTTAAAAACTTTAGCAGAATGTCATTCGAAGACTGTGAAAAATGCTTGGTAGAAACTGACGACAATTGAGAGCTAGTCGAGTTCCATAAAATTGTGTTACGAAGGCGTCCAGACACGCTTCGAGCTCGCGAACAGTTTCTTTGATTTACCGTTTTCCGAGCGAACAGTGTTCGCTGTTTGCTGCTCGTTGTTCGCGAACAGCAGTGTGGACGCGGCATAACGAGAACGCGATCGAACGATTCCATTCCTCTCCCATTTTTTCCTCGACAAAGCGCTGTCATTGATTCTATCTATTTTTGTTATCTGTGCTATCTATTAGTTAATCTTGAGCTAGTGTTGAATTTACTAAAAGTTGTACTTTGGAAAAACAGCAAATGGATTTGACGAACTGTGAACACTAGTTTAAGGCTAACTAATAACAAAAGTAAATAGATTCAATGGCAACCCTTTGTTGCGAAAAAAATAGATCTCTTCTAACCGAACATTGTCCATCGCATATTAAGAATTTATTAAAAATTGTACTTTGGAAAAGCAGAAAATACATTTGATGAACTGTGAACAACACTACTTTAAGACTAACCAATACCAAAGGTAATAGAATCAATGGCAATGCTTTGTTGAGGAGAAAATGAGAGACCTCTCTAGTTTAAGGCTAACTAATAACAAAAGTAAATAGAATCAATGACGACGCCCTTGTGGCGAAAAAAAATTAGATCTCTTTTAACCGAACACTGTCCATCGCATATTAAGAATTTATTAAAAATTGTATTTTGGAAAAGCAGAAAATGCATTTGATGAACTGTGAACAACACTAGTTCAAGGCTAACTGGTAACAAAAATAAATAGAATTAATGGCAACCCTTTGTTGCGAAAAAAAAATAGATCTCTTTTATTGAAACTTACACTTGAATTAAAATTAGGGGAAGAAGTCTAATTTAGAAGGGTCTTATTTGAAGAGAATAATGTTACTAGTCCACAGTCAACAGGGTTCCAAACTGTTCAGTTATCGGTTTCGCTTCTCGAAACGATTATAGAAACCGAAATAATAGATATTATGAATGAAACAGTTACGTATCGGTTTTACTTCGATTCCGTTATATTTCCATCGCAGTTGCGAATTGATTCTGAATTCTATTCACGAATCTGAATCACTTCCTTTGTTTACTTTCAACGCGTTGCGAGGGGACACTTATCACGATTCGGAATGTTCATGAATACGATTATAATTATATTGAAAGAATTGCTTTCAGAATTCACACTGATTAGACGATTTTTCTTATCCAAACCAGTGACTACTAAAGTCCTTAAAAATTTTGAATCTATTTTGTAATATCCCGTGCATCAATTATTAACCCTTTTGCTTCGATAGTCCAGTCCATCGAAGTGCCGTCACTGTACGAAAGCATACTCCAGAAATGTGTACAGTGTGCATGGTTTTTGTATTTATGTTTTTCTAAGTTTTAAATAACAACTGTGCTTAATAAAACAATTGAATATACGGTATTTATTTGTGTTGTAATACACGATTTGGTTTAATGTGGTAGCAAGGTGTATGTGGAGTGACTAACTAACTAATTGACTGTCTGTCTGACTGACTGACTGACTAACTAACTAACTAACTGACTAACTAACTAACTGACTGACTGACTGACTGACTAACTAACTAACTAACTGACTGACTGACTGATTGACTGACTAATTGACTAATTGACTAACTGTCTGTAGCATTCAGGGAAGTTTGGTTTTTATACTCCTTGGACGTGTCGGGAGGGGGAAAACGTAGAGACATGCAAAGGTCCTATGCAAGTGTTTTCCGGATTCTAATGAGGCTGCAATCAAATACCCGTGACAATGAGGATCGACTGGCTGTTTGGACCGAAAGACGGACCGACATTCAGGCCCTATTTGATGCGGCCTCTTAGAACACTCGCAGAGGTTCCATGTCACCACTCGTTGCTCTAATATAAGTATAGTTTAAGTATAGTTTAAGTTTTTTTATATGAAAAGGCTTATATAAAATTATATTAGTTATTCTAATAACATTAGACCAATTACAGTTTACATATTTTTAGGTATTTATATATTTACAAGATGCTGGATATATCCAGGTTAGCGAAAGGGTTAACGGTTATTCTCAATACCGTATCGAATTGAAGCAGCCTTTAAAGGAGAATAGGTTTAAATTTGAAAAGCATTCTGAATTGGTATAAAACCGATATTGAATCGAAATAGAACGAAGGCTAGAATCGTACCGGTATAGAATCGAAATAAAATCGATATTAGAACCGTAACCGTATCTTCGCGAATTTCGGTTCTTCTAAACGGTTACAGAAAGCGAAGATTCTATTGAAACGCTTCGATCTGGACCGATACGTAACAATTCGAAATAGTTATTCTTGGAAGCTTTTCAATCCCTGGTCCAATAACCAGTTATATAGGATATGTATAGGTTCTTTTGCCTTTCCTCTCTTAACCCTTTCGAGATTGTTGGACACATATACATAGAAAATTTCTTACTTTTTATTTATTTAGTAGAGTGAGATGATAGGGCTCAGGTGCGAATAAAATAAAGTGAAGAATGTTATAGAATATTATTAGTATATTTAAAACAGTGTAATAGTAACAATTTAAACGACTTTTCAACTTAGCAACTACGATGTTCTTACTTCCTTCAGAATCACACTCCTTTTTTTTGTCTCGTGCTCGCATTTTCTCAAACTTTTCAATCCCTATTTAACCCCCTTAGGGGTGGAATATCAAAGCATCTTTCCTTAGTGAACGCCTACGTCATAAAAGGAACCCATTATCCAAATTTCATGTTTCTAGCTGTAATAGTTTAGTCTCTGCAATGATGAATTAGTCGATCAATCAGGACATGTCTTTTTATACAGGGTGTTCGGACGAAGTTAGGAGAAAATTGAAGAGGTAACTCTATGCAACATTCTAAGACGAAAATCAAAGGTAACAATATTGCGATTGACGCGTTGTTTATTAGTTATAAGCAATTTAAAAAACGGGCTATTTTACGCCTGAGAGCAGGCAAATGGAGCAACACGGTAGGTAACGTCAATCACTACGCAGTGATGCTCAGCCGTAACTACGCGCGGAATATACAGTGGTTCCAAAAAGTATTCGTACACTGTATTACAAGGAAATTCATCTACTTCTGAAATTTTGATTTCAATGAAACTTTATGCGTGTACAGAGCATGGTGTGTCCTGCGTGGAGCAATTTTTTTGGCGGCAAAATATCTTTCAAAGTGGCTGATAACGAATTTTAAAGTTTCAGCGATTTTTCACGCTTTGAACATAAGCTTTTCTGTATTCTTTTTTTAATGATAGGGCGATAGAGTATTAAAAATTAAACATTTTCTATTTGAAAGGTTTTGCTTCATCAAGTACCAGTACAAAGTTATCTTTAAAAAATGAGAGAAAATTCAGAAACTTCAACGCTGGTTTCATCCCTTTAAAATGGCATTTAGATGAAAAGAAGAGATTAATTCATACGTATACTATTAAGATCTACATACCCACCAAGTTTTATCAAATACTTCTATCAGACTCAGAATTTCAGGGTTAAACGAATTTATTTCTGACATGGGTACGAATACTTTTTGGAGTCACAGTAGCTTACCTCTAAACAGCTACAGAAATACACGGAGCTATGGCTGAGCATCACTGCGTAGTGATTGACGTTACCTACCGTGTTACCCCGTATGCCTGCTCTCAGGCGTAAAACAGCCAGTTCATTTAATTGCTTATAACTAATAAACAAAGCGTCAAACGCAATATTGTTACTTTTGATTTTCGTTTTAGAATGTTGCATAGAGTTACCTCTTCAATTTTCTCCCAGCTTCGTCCGAATACCCTGTATATAATTTATTTTAAGACACTGCTATATCCTAACTAATATTACAGATATACATAGCACACCTGTCACAGAATATTTCTTTGATAATTTCTTGATGAAGTACTAAACACTTTTACTTATCACCACTTTCCATACAAACCTAGTAATATTTCATAAATATGTATAGATTTTTTCAAAGCAAAACAATAACATTTGGTGATTCTGTAACGCAGAAATAACCCGTTCATTTAATTGCTTATAACTAATAAACAAAGCGTCAAACGCAATATTGTTACTTTTGATTTTCGTTTTAGAATGTTGCATAGAGTTACCTCTTCAATTTTCTCCCAGCTTCGTCCGAATACCCTGTATATAATTTATTAATTTCGGCCTTTAGGTCAAGAAATGGACTTGGTTTACAAATATCATACGCGTTCCCTCACATCCATCCATACCGTTTGTCTCCGTTGTATTGTTAAATCGTTTGTACGTTCTTTGTCTACTGCTGCTTCTCTTTTCTCTACACTTTTCAGCCATTTCACTATCCATAAATTGTAGAGCAGCTTAATAAAAACAAAGCTACACATATTCTTGTCCTTACAAATCTCCAAGCCATTCTTGAAAATGAGGCCAAGCGAGGACCATGCTTGCCTAATTCTTCTTGCCAAAACACTTCTAGAGAGCTTATAAATCCACAAATTGTAGAGCAACTTAATAAAGACAAAACTATAGATATTCTTGTCCTTACAAATCTCCAAGCGCCTCGTTTTCTCTACCCTGAAACTGTTTGTTCTAAGTTGTAAGCACATCTCTCAACCTCTTCGCATTCATCTACTAAATTTTTTAGCGTTTCATATTATCTTTTACATAGTTTAAATCTCCTCTCCTCATCCTTCAACCAGTACCTGTTGTATTCCATTAAATTAACGCATCTTACTCTCGCCAATAGCCAGTTATATTCGAATGCCTACTCCTGAGCTCTCCGCAATATTTGCAGAAAAGGGGTCTAACCCTTGCCTTATAAATCGAGCAACGATTGTATGTACCACTTTTGATGAATTGACCACTTTTCTCATACGTTGTGACCAGAAGCAGTTTCATCACAGGTAAATTTTTAAGCAATTGAACGGTTGAATCGGAATTAACCCTTTGCACTCGAGGCTGTTTCGCTCGAGCGAACCAGCAACTCGAGACGATTTAGGCTGTATTAGGGAAACATTTTACAAGTACCTTAAAATTATTTTATACCGAGACTAACGTATTCAAACAACAAAGTTTCACCAATTTATTTATTTTTACATTGAATACAACAAAATCTATTAAATATTGCACTTTGGACGCATCAAACCTCCCGGGCGCCATAGCAGCGCCGCTCGAGTGCAAATGGTTAAGTCTATTGTCTCTCTACGGACGTTAAGAGGATTAGAGAAAAAAGGCAAAAAAGGCTAAAATTTCTTAATCCTCAAAAATAGAAGTACCGGCAAGCTCATGTCATAAATATGCCAAGGAAAACTTCCCGCAGTTGTTTCATACGACGGAACAACGCATCTGACATGTCAGCTTTTCGCTTTTGGCCAGAAAAAGTCATCACGTGTCTGATACGAGGTTCTCATTTTAGGTACAGAAGTAGATTGTCTCTCACACGTTGTTTTAAGGTAAAGGGTTAAAGCGTCGATAGTGAATTACCATCGCTCGAAAATTGTCCCGATCGCAAGCAGCTGAGCAGGTTTAATGCTTTGGGTTGGCCATCGCGAGAACAAAGAGAGATCTTTGTACTTTACGAGGTCCTCGTACCCGTCGTTCAAACTTTACGAGCCAAACATCGGCTAGGGTTCCTGGAACCTTTTCACCAGGGTCTATCTCTGTTCCGGCTTTATCGTTCTCTCGTAAAGCCGAACCATTGGTCAATGCACTTGTTTTCAAGCAGGCAGGCGGGTGGTTTCCCTTGTGTGCTCGTCGATACGTTTCGAGCACTTTCAACTCTTTGAGGCACACGATTTTAAAGAAAATAAAAACCCAAGTTGCACAGAATTCACTGCACCACACAATTCGTCAATCTTAATCACAACAATGTCAACAACTTTCTAATGCGTTTTGAGTTGTATAAATTTTGTTCTCACTGTTGATTCATAGCATTGCCAACTGAATGAAAAACTTTAAATAATATATTAAACTGTTTGACTATGAGTAACTTCAACTTTTCGAGGTGGGTTAAAATATATCCCACCGTGCATAAAGAGTTAAGCAAAAGGTGGGTTCATTTTAGACCCACCTAACCTCAAAGAGTTAATTAGAGGTAACTGCTGACAATCAAACGATAACAATTTTGCAAGTTTCCAAATGCAAATAGTCATGTCTAAAAATGTTAGCAGTCTTTATCTGTAGTGTTAAGATAAGCAAATTCTGGTTTCTTTAATTTCAGTGTTTTATACTTGGAAATTTTTGAAGACAGTGAATTGTCTTTGAAGTGCAAAGACTTAATACTTAACCAGAGATATAATTTTCCTGAGATATGTACCTTTTAAAGTAAATAAACCCACACCTTTCCTCTTACACAATTACGATCCTACTCTTAGCCTACTAGGTACGTCTACACTCAAGCAGAGGAGAACTATTGCTGATTTACTCTTTATATTCAAAACCTTCAACAACACAATTGATTGTCCACATATTTAAATTAAAAGTACCGTGTAAATTACTACGTAATGCTCATACCTTCCACATTAATAAAAACAGAGCTGCAATAGGTGATCACAATTATATAAACAGAATGACTAGTGAAAGGAAGATGAGCTAGAAAGAGTCAAGAAGGTGGTGAAAGGTACTTGTACTTTGATGATAGCAATTAAATAAAGCATAAGGAAGGACTGAGTTGTACAACTATTGTCGGTATACTAGTGTTTGTATTATAAAAAATAAAAATGAGTTGTCATCCATTAAGATGTTACAGAATATACGCGGCAATTTCAATTTCAAAATTATTATTCTGTTACACATGAAACATTTCTTATCTGGGTAACTCGTGGGATTATCTCAGGATTCCAGCTAATACCTTTAACTCTTATATTATTCGTAACCATCAGAAGTATACTTATCAGCAGTGAAGTTTCATCAAGAATCTCATGAAACTTTTAATGAAGTTTATCAAAGAAAAACTATTTGTCGCAAAATATTCATCTTCGAAGTTTACTTCATGTTCATATTCCGAGCAGTATCTTGATCTTGAGCTGTTTCCACTTTTATAACTGTATCAGGTCGAAACTATGTCGTGAATACTGTATTATGTACTCGAGGTTTGACATCCCAGAGAAAATGTTACACATTGGAAGTTCGAGGTAACTTAGAGGACAGACAGTTCGAGTTGAAGCAAGTCTTATTCCGACTTGTAGAAGTTTTTGTAGCAGTGTAGAAGAGAATAAATAAAATTGTAGTTTTATTTTTTTTTTAAGAGAAATGTGGCATACTCCATAAAATTTTCTGCGTACTCTGTGAAGATCTCTGCTATAGAGCTCGTCGTTGAGGGGTTAACGGAAAATCGATCACGTGTTAACAGTGGTATTACCATTAATCCTTTGAAAGCTATGGACACATATATGCGTCTGGCGAACTCTACTACAGTATTGTCTTTCTATGTGGCAGTTTGTTACTATTCTCTAATTGGCAGTCGCTATCCCGACTCCTTGGAATATTTAACATTCATATGCATTTGTTTTTCAATTTTCCACTTATTGCAACACAATTGCTAGTGTATGAGTAACAACAATGCTATCCACGCAAAGAATTTTGAGCTAGATTATTCAGCACTCAAAGGATTAAGGGGTTAAATAATAGGAATCCTATATTTTGTATAGGATTGTATATTTGTTAACAATTGTATAAACCAATTATTCATAACAGCAAATTGTTTCTGTAATTCTCTTGATTTTTTTCTATCATCCATTTCGTTCATTCAATAACTTAGTCCTGTGTGTGATACGTCATTTATAAAAATTACTTATCAAATTAAATTTACTTTGCTATCACTCTTTCTGTTTGACAGCTACTTTTATTTGTATTTTTATTTTAACACAAAGGGTTCGTCCCGTTGAATTAACCCTTTGCACGTGAGAGGTGACTGTTGGTCACCAAATGATAGTTTCGAAATTTTCCGATTTCAGTTAGTTTGTTTATCAGTCAGACTCGGGGGTTAAATAGTCATATAAGTAAATTTTAGTATATTAATTAACTAAAGTAAATGACGTTTAACACGTTCGTCGCCACGTCACCCATATTTGGGTGACGCTATTTTTCTTACAGTTAAATAGGATTTTAAATTGGAATTTTAAAAGGAATTCAGTGGAATAAGCACTGAAGTATACTATATATAAATATAAAATACATGAAATAAAAATAAAAAATTAAAACTTTTACTATTTTTATATTTTTTACCCCAGTTTTCTATGCGATCGGATTTGGGCTCAACGAGAAACTCAATCGAATCACGCTGAGCGACGAACGTGTTAATATAGGCGAATCTTAGTAAATGTTTTGAATTTAAAAATTTTTGAAGTTAGTATCATTAGACGACTAACAGTTACCTCTCGAGTGCAAAGGATTAAATAAATAAATAAATAAATAAATAAATTTTGTGGATCAATGAGAACTGACGCAGTTCTCAGATCTTCCAAATCGTTTCGAATCATGCAGACCCTCGTCACGACCTCCTTGAAAACACTACCATGTCCTACGCTTCGACATCTTTCCGATTACTCGCTACTCGACAACTTCCACTCCCTAAGCATCGCCGCTGCTTCCCGTCGCGGATGTCCGATGCGTCTTGAGAGGTTCTCGGAAAGATTCCAAATTACATATTCCTTTTCCTCCCTCGGCCACGTTTCTTTTCGTCACGCGTGACTAAAGATACAATAAGCGTCACGTTGCGTGAATCATCACGCGAGAAGTCACGTTCTTTCTTCTAAGAATCATTTTACGACTCGAGTACTTACTACACGGTACCTAGGTGCAGTGGAGGCCAAGATGTAGCGAGGTCTTGAATTAAATTTTCCTCGTGTAACCAATACAATGTAGCATGATAGATAGAGTTTCAAAGAATCGGCACCGGATTTTACGGGTGATGCGGATGAGTAACAGAGGTCCTAGTTACCTTTCATTGTCTACAACTGATAGGTGGATCCTTTCGGTGACTCAGGCTCAGCCGAACATTGGTCTTGATTAACCCTAATCGTGCCACGTGTTTTTATAACGAATCATACCGCGATGTGAGTCTCAGTTGCTTATGAGAATCATGGGGTTGATTAAAATGTTACTGTTTCTGTTTTTAGTTTAAATTCATTTATTTATCCATAAAAGTTTGGTATTACGTCGCTAATAACCGTGTAATTAATTGATGCGAGGCTAAACTCCAAATTAAAAAAATAAAACAAAAATTAGTTTACAGGGTGTAAAGTTACAGGTGGACCAAAATGAAAGGGGTGATTCTACGCATTAAGATAGGACCAAAATGAAGAGTGATGAAATTCCTTTGAAGGCTTCATTAATTAGGTGTTAACAATTAAAGTTCGTTCCAAAATTGACTGAAATAAGACAATCTTTAATTATTAACACTATTCCTACTGACACCTCACGTATACCGATTCCTACCGTGACATTTCCACGTAAGACAGACTACAAACTTTGTTCAGAAAATAAACAATGGAAAAAGAAGTGAATATTGAAAAATGTATTATACGTATATTTGAGGAAAAGTCTAAAGTTTAAAAGCGATTCAATTACGTTGTATATCTGAAATTCTAATTGAAATGTTAAAAACGGTCATTTGATCGGTTGTGGTAGGAATAGTGTTAATAATTAATTAATGAACCCTTTAACGGAATTTCGTCACTCTTCGTTTTCGTCTTTTCTCAACGCGTAGAATCACCCCTTTCATTTCTGCCCACCTGTAGATTTACATCCTGTATATAAACATAAAATATTATACACAGGACATATATCTTTCTATTACAGTACCGGACAAAAGTTTAAGACCAAAGAGTCAACGAAAGTAAATTAATTAGTCAATAAGAAATAGTACAACAAACGAAATTCGTATTTTATGCTGATCAATACATAGCGTTCTACCGTAATAACAGAAAAAGTAAATATATAAATAATATTTGCAAACCATAAAACTATGTTTTACATTGTCCTCTAGTCTTGAACTTTTGTCTGCTACTATAAGTTCAAAGTTCAACTGTGAATTGGAGTCACGTCGTGCTATGATCAGGGTTAACATTGGTTCTCGAAGGTACACAGAAACTCGTTTCCGTTTGAGCCTCGCCATTGCATCGCTTAATTAAATCAGCCCGTTGACCGATAACAATGCACGACGTTCGCCCAGAGATCTTCGACCCCGCAGGTGACAACGCAATTTCCTGTCGGCCGAAGATTTCGATTCACGGGCCCAGATAAAGCGTCGCCTCGCCACCGGGGAACGTCGAAATTCCCTCTGTCACCGGTTGTGCACGCCCGGCCGACCTCGTTCGACGCGTTTCATCTATACAGCGATCGTCCGATCGGTCGAGGCAGTTTTCGTGATCCGGCTCCCAGTGTTTGTCCTATTGTTGTGCCAACGATCCCCCCCGGTTTTCCGGTCACTTTTCACGGAACCACACACAACACATCACGCGGCGCAGCAGCAGCGGGATACGCGTGACGGAATTTGAGCCGAAGCGATGGTTGGCGCCGTCGCGAGATCCGAATCTATTCTTGGCTTCACAATGGGTCGCAGCTTTAACGGGCCGGACAGTCTCTATAGCCTCTGCGTTGTGGACTTGTGGCTGTTGTGGAAGCGAAGGAAAAGGAATGAGAAGGGATGTCTCATCCGGGGCCTGCTAGTGGACTCATCAGTAAGGCTTACCTAGCAGGCCCATGTCTTAGACACAGGGATAAGAAGGGACATGCCAGAACTCGTATACAGTAGTGGATAAAAGTTTAGGACGGCAGAAAAATCTTAAACATAAATCTTATAGCTCGCAAATATTGTTTATGTGGTTGTTGCGAAAAGGAAGGGAGAGTGAAAAGGAAAAGGAATAGATAGGGGTGTTTCATCCGGGGCCTGCTAGTGGACTCATCAGTAAGGCTTATCTAGCAGGCCCATGTCTTAGACACAGAGATAGGAAGGGATAGCTCAAAACTCGTATACTGTAGTGGATACAAGTTTAGGACGGCAGGAAAGTCTAAAACATAAATCTTATATCTCGCAAATAATGTCTATGTTGGGTGAGAAGCAAAAGGAATGTGGTGTGTTTCGTCTGGGACTTGCTAGTAGACTCATCAGTAAGGCTTACCTAGCAGGCCCATGCCTTATGTTAGACCAAGGGATAGGAAGGGACATATCAGAACTCGTATACAGTAGAGGATAAAAGTTTAAGTTTAGATTTAGATTTATAATTCTTATAGCTCGCAAATATTGTGTTTATGTGGCTGTTGCGAAAGAGAAGGGAGAGTGAAAAGGAAAAGGAATTGGAAAATGTTGTGTTTCGTCTGCGACCTGCTAGTAGACTTATCAAGTAAGACTTACCTAGCAGTCCCATGCCTTAGGAAGGAATATGTCATAGCCGGTATATATAGAAACCATGACGGACTTGAGCAATTACGAGGTCGTCGGTTGATTCCTCCTAGCGTCGAGGACAAGAAGGTCGTCATAGACTTTTGTCCAGCTGAATAGGTGTTCGTAATCCATGACGAAAATCAGGGGTGGTTAGCCCAATTACTTTATCTTAATCCTTTAAAAACGAGTGAGCAAGTTGTATTGCAGTGTGCAGTATGTGAATTGTCTTCGAGAGGAAAATTATGAAATGAAAGCTGATTTTATAACTAACCTCATTGATACGGTGATATCTGTGGATTCAGTTTTATAAGGTGTGTGTGCAAATGCGTGTGGTCGAGCGATGGCGCGTGTGTTGATATGTATGATTTAAATGCGCAAGAAGACGATCATGATGTATGACTGTATGGGTGAGAGCGTATGTGTGCGAGTTTTTTGGAACCCGGTGTATTCGATAGATCGCATAGATAAATCGCATTAAATAACAATCGAGCTCTAACCTCTTAGTCCGCTGAAATACCAGCGGTTAACGACCGAAGTTACGACGCGCCCGTTAACAGCTCGCTCCAGTTTTATTTGTTTTCGACGATAAGCGGCGAGCACGAGCGCGAGCTTGGTCGCCTATCGCAGGAATAGTAAGTAGATCATCGAACTGCAGGATAGAGGTCGATGCATCGCGAACGGAAACCGTTCGCCTGGGTCTGTTGCTAGAGCGGCCGGTCGCGTTTGTTTCTACACAAGTTAGCCCCGCTCGTGTTTCTCGAGGGGTTGCCCGCCTAAAAATGGATCCAAGGGAACGAGTTTAGGTTCGACAGTCGCTAGGACAGTGTCTCCCAACCTCTTTCGAGAGATCACGACCTCTTTGCGGAGGGAATTATCATCGGATAATCGAGCAACCTTGTCGCGTTAGGTCGGTTTCACACGGCGATTCGAGATATGTGTATTAATGGAAGCGTTTAGACGACGATTCTCGCGAAATATAAAATCGCGATACGAATTTTGGGTATTGTTAACACTCTACCGACCGGGAGCCTAGTAATCGGCTTTTTGCACGCTTCGTTTGTAAATTTTATATTATTGTTTGTAAATTTTATATTTATATTATTTCGTACGAAGGTAATACGTTTCTAAGCGATATCATATGTACACTTTAAAGAAAATACTCCCCAAAAAGTAACTAAATGACAAAAAAAAGGAAGTGTGTTTTTGGTAGCACTCACCGATTTCAACCTGATAACAGGTACAGCAAGAGACAAAAACTTTAACACTATTCCTACCACAACCGATCAAATGACCGTTTTTAAAATTTCGATTAGAATTTCATATATACAGTGTAATTGGATCGCCTTTGAACTGTAGACTTTTCCTGTAATATACGTGTAATACATTTTTCAATATTCACTCCTCTTTTCATTGTTTACTTTCTGAGAAAAATTTGTAGTCTGTCTTACGAGGGAATGTTGCGGTAGGAATAGGTATACGTGAAGTGTCGGTAGGAATAGTGTTAAGACGAGAAGACAATGTAGAACATGGTTTTATGGTCTGCAAATATTGTCTATACATTCATTTTTATCGTCATTACGGTAGAGCACTATTTATTGATTAGCACAGAATGCAAATTTTGTTTATTATGCTACTCCTTATAAATTAGTTAATTCAATTTCTTTAACACTTTGGTGTTAAACTTTCGTCTGCTACTGTAATTTCTAAGTGAAATCAGTAATAAACAAAAACGCAACAGCGATCGTTGATTCTCGGTTGAATAACGCTGGTTAACGTATTTAGAGCTACGATGCAAACGGGTTAAGAACATCTCTTTCAAACAGTCCCTTCTAAAAATAGGCGTTTCTCTCTGAACATTAACGGGATCTCCCTTTAATTCGGGATCATCGGCTTCCCCCTCGCTAGGCCGTGGCCCCTGTACGAGAAGGACAGCCTTCCTCGTAGACAGCCCACGCTGAGCAGATGTTTCGGGATCTGTAACTCGTGCTCGAATGAATGCAAGTTCGTTCTTTCCATCCTCGTGAAACGAATCCGGTAACGTCACCTTTTTCCACCGCGTTGGACCCGCTCCAACTTGGCCAATTTTCAGGTCGCCCTTTTCTGAAATATTTTGCCGCGTTTCCAGGAAACTGGCAACTAAAACTCACGGGTACTTATACCTAAACAATCTTCACCCTTGGTGAATTGTTCGGTTTTTGCTACCTGTGGTCCGGGCTAGGCTAGATCTGCCGCAGCCCATCTGCTGGTCCTAATCGGTATTACAATCGAAAGGACCGTTTTAATCTTGGAAAAACTCGAGATGCTATACAGGGTGTCCCGTTTCAGGGATGGATTCTACTCGGAAAAGAGAATAAAAAAAGTTTGTACGAGCGTATGTCCTATGGAGCCTCGTTTTCGAGTTATGGTTTGCTCTATGGTACACTGGAATTTCATTTATCCAGAGTTTATACAGGGTGTCCCGTTTCAGGGATGAATTCTACTCGGAAAAAGGAATTAAAGAAGTTTGTAAGAGCGTATGTCCTATGCAGCCTTGTTTTCGAATTATGGCTTTCTGAATGGTGTACTGGAATTCCGTTTATCCAGGGTTTATACAGGGTGTCCTGTTTCAGGGATGGATTCTACTCGGAAAAGGGAATAAAAGAAATTTGTAAGAACGTATGTCCTATGAAGCCTCGTTTTCGAATTATGGCTTTCTGAATGGTATACTGGAATTCCGTTTATCCAGGGTTTATACAGGGTGTCCCGTTTCAGGGATGGATTCTACTCGGAAAAGGGACTAAAAGAAGTTTGTAAGATCGTATGTCCTATGGAGCCTCGTTTTTGAGTTATGGCTTGCTCTATGGTACACTGGAATCCCGTTTATCCGAATTTCTGGTTTACCCAGATTTAAAATTTGTATATCTTATCGCAAAATTTTAATACTCTAGGGAGAGGTATTCTTTGTTTTGGTATCTATCACTTTAAAACTTTTATTTTTGCTTTAGAATAATAGTTTGTTCCGCTAATATGTATTCCCATGTATAAAAGTATTTAAAATGTGCAACATGTAAATAAAATATACACATAAATAATGTTATTTTTATCGTTAGTGATTCGTTCGGATTATCCGAATTTTCGGTTATCCAGATTGAGTCCAGTCCCGTTTAAGCTAGATAAACGGAGTTTCATTTTATGTATTCAAGGTAACACCTTATAAGTTATAACTAACACCTTATAAGTTAGGACATAAGATGTAACTTTTGTGTCAATTAATCCTTGCCCACCAAATTCCGGGTCATTTTGATCCAGGTCGTAAATCATATCCGCTTACCGTGATCGGCTTTAATTTTATCCCTCTAACGTAAACAGTGAAAAATCAACACTGTCGCCTCGTGGTATAACAAGATATTGCCGAAAAAGTAATAACAGCGATACTTAATGCAAAACAAATAAACAATGAAAAATTGACACTATCGCATCGCGGTATGAAAAAATATTGCCGAAAAAGTAATAACGACACTTATTGCAAAACTTTCTTTCAAAATGCACAATTATGTACAGTAGCGGACAAAAGTTAAAGACCAAAGGGTCAAAGAAAACAAATAAATTAATTAATAAGAAATAGCACGATAAATAAAATTCATATTCTATGCTAATCAATAAATAGTGTTCTACTATAATGACAACAAAAATAAGTATATGAACAATATTTGCATACCATAAAACTATATTTTGCATTGTCCTGTCGTCTTAAACTTTTATCCGCTACTGTACTTACAGATTTTCATTACGAGTCAAAATGACCCGGCATTCGATGTCCGCGTCGTTGCTCGAAAATCTGAGGATTAATTCGCAATATAGAGTTGCTTCTTGTCGATGTAAACATATCCAGTATACCTAATAAATATTATCTATAAGATAAGTAAAATTACAAAGCAAATAATAAAGAAGCGATATCTTTTTATCTGTAACTTCAGGAGCAATCAATATTGAACACCGATTCCGAATTATCAGTAGATATTACTGTCGTTAATATTTATTATGAAAGTGTCTATCGTATTCTCGATAATAATATCTGATTTCAAATTCTTCTTTTAACATGGGCATTATTATATTATTCATTGTTCGTTATTGATTTTGTTTTTTCTCCTGTAGCCATTATAAATAAATAGATAAACAAATGAACATGCTCAATGCACTTTTTCCATCCCTATACAATTATTAACCCTCGTAGTCCTACAATAATATTAACTTCAAAGATTTTCAAGCATAACATATTCAATAAGATTCACTCGTATTGAATTTTATTTTGGTTAGTTAACCCGTTGCCACAAATGACGTCTATAGCCGTCCGATCTTTGGTGATCTGTAGGCAAATGACGGCTATAGCCGTCGTGCACATTTTAATCAATAAAAAAAAGAACAGCGTTAGTACGAAGTGTACTAACACATACATTTGTCAATTATTGAGTAACACAGCTAGAAAAAAAGTTATAGCATGCCAGACAGCATATTAATTGTTTTTTTATGCGGTTATTATTATACTATTTTATAAGCAAAATAACTTACAAATGATAATTTTGTTTCAAACTGATTTTCTTGCGTTAAGATTACACCTATTTACTCTCTTTTATTCATAGGAATCATTTTGAATTAGTAAAGCAAATGCTGTATAGTCGTCACGACGGTCATAGCCGTCATTTGCTCTGGGAAGAGAAAAAATGACATGATGAGCAAATGACGGTTATAGCCGTCGAGAGTTTTTTTGGAAAAACTGTAGCCAAATGTGATAATTTTCACTTCCAAACATACAACTTACACTTGATTCCATCTGGCAGTCATAAACAATTGAAAAAAAAAATGTGTTTCTGAGCACGATCATCAAATTAACCCTTTTAGTACCGAACGACGATATATCGTCGTTCGATGCACTTGCCAAGAATACCAGCGACGATATATCGTTGCGCCTCCGTTGGGGCCTTATTGTATTCATCACAAGAGGTCTGTGTTTCAAAATAACTTTATAAAATGTTAAAATGGTTCATATTCGATGCAACACAAGTGAAAAATTGTTATTAGATTAAACTTTTTGTTATATTTTATGCTGATTAGTGCCGCGGGTCTGTATATGTTAGAGCGATAAGATAGAAACGGGATATCGCTCGGATATTTGTCGACACGGGATAGTATTATCCGACTTCTGTTATTGTATTGCAAATGATTGCAAAATGCAATGTCTATATATTATACTAGAAGATGTATATAGAGCTATGACCAAATGATGACTTTTTTTATGTGCAATAACCATTTGAAAAAGAGAAATCACTTTGTACGATTTTTGTTATGTCTTATGTTCATGTTATTCTTATGATTTTCAACAAATAATAAAAAACAATTCGTATCGTTTTATTCTCCCTTTATTTCCGAATATGCTGCTTTTTATATTTTGTAAATATCACTTCTACTTTCGTTTTTACGAGCATTTTCGCAAACCTCTGCAAATTCGCCGATTCGGCCCGGTATTCTTCGCTTATGCACGTTTTTTTCGCCGGTACTAAAAGGGTTAAATGCGTGTGGCAACGGGTTACGTATTATACTAAAATTTACTTACACGACTATTTAATCCTTTGAGTTTAAAAATTTGCAAAATTATCATTTGGTGACCGACAGTCACCTTTCGACTGCAAAGGGTTAAACCTTCTGTTCGGTATCTCGAGACGAGAAAAGTTTGAGTGCTTGGTATTATCGTGGTTGGCTGATCTTACATTTTCTTCGTCAGCCATCCTAGACGGCATCATGACCAGGAAAGAGTTTGAATTATTTATCACAAATGCTGGCTAAGCGCATTTTCATGGGGCGGGTGTGACAAGCACAGTAGCTGGATGAACCGGGTCATTTTTCTGGCGCGTTGCTCGCTTGACCCGACACGTGCGTAAATTTGTTTCCTCTCGTTGACGCGATCGTAAAAGTTTTACGAGGGACACCAGAGCTGGCCGCTCTTTGTTTCCGAGTAGGTAGACCAGCTATACTCGACCTTCGTCCATCCAAGCTTTCATACGTGACCCGAGGCACTCGTGCTGGTTATCAGATAGATACTTTTTTAAACACCTTGATGATATATTAACCCTTTCGCTACGGATGGGTTCTTTGCCGGACGCTTCGACAAAATTGCACGGCTCACTGCAACCTGAGCTGATTTGACGGTGTTTTCGAAGAAAAATACTTTTCTCAAAACAGGATATTTTTAACGGCTTAACATGCACACTTTTAACACTAGGTTTACTAGGTCAATTTGACGGGTTTCGGACTTCATGAGTAAAATTTGCAAAAATAATTCCTATTATTCCTAACAATTTTTGCCTAAGTTTTATTGATGGAACGATACAAATGTACCCAAATCTATTTCCCTCTCAGTTCAGCAATTTTAAATTCTTTTTTCATGTTTAGCAATTTTAAATTCATTACTTGTTCCTTAACACGTTGAGCCTAACACGTTGAGCCCGGCGCCGACTTTGCTGTCCTTTCCGTTCAGCCGGCAGCCGGCGAGCGATACAAAATTGTAGGGTATCGCTGAGAGGTAAGGAATTATTCTTTGTTGCGCTAATTTCGACGCCTTTTAGGTGTACGTGTGATTCTGTTCACTATACTTTCGTATGATGTATAAAAAAGTCACGTACGTACCTTCGAGAGGCGATCAATTGAAAAAGACCTACCGAAGTGTACAGATTGTTCGTAAAAAGAAAGTTGAGTTTAGTTTTGAAAATAGTTATTGCCTATAACATTGAATATGTCGGAAAGAGAAGAAGATAGTGACACGTCAAGTGAAATATTTTTATCTTCCAAACGTCGCAGAGTAGTACGATTGTCAACATCAGAAGATGATAATTCATTAGACGGACCGACGCCAGCCAAACGAAAATTCTAGTGCCGATCCCCAGGGACCGGCGCCGGGCTCAACGTGTTAATATATGAATATTGGAAGGAAATATACGAAAAATCTCCATAAATCTAGTGTTAATTACAGTTTGAGAATTGCGTAATTGCATACGCTCGTGATACATACAATATGCAACATTTTATGGAGAGCGACTATAGTCGCCCATAGTAGCGAAAGGGTTAAGAGCAGCATGCTAGCTGAACGCCTTAACGAAAGGGTTAAAGGATACCTTGAAATAAAAAGTGCTCCATTGAACGATAACTAAGCTTTACTAGAACATTGAAAATAAAAGATTGAGTACGGTTGAGATAGACTGTACTTTACTCGAGTCTGAACCGGATCGCGAAGCATCGAAGAAGGAGACGAAAATATCCGACATCACGTAGAAACCAATGACAGTGTAATGAGCCGCATCCTCTTCTAGAGCCGACAATTACTTAGCTGCTCGGTCGTTGGTAATTTTTATTGATGAGGCGAATCTGCATTAATCCCTGTGACGCATTGCGGCTCTACGTCGCGAAGCGCAAACTGCGCAACGTCCACGAATACATTATAATGTGCGATATGTTTCGTTACGATCGATAGGACAGGATCGGTTATGCATCCGGACGCCATGAATTTATGGGAGAGAACTGTTGTAAAAGCTTCGTCGGCGCAAAATTAAAACGAACGTTGGGAAGAAGGTGGGAATACGGACCCTGTGGTCTTAACACTTAGCCGACCGAATGGAGAGATCTCTCATTTTTTCCTCAACAAAGCGTTGCCGTTGATTCTATTTCCTTTTCTTATTGGTTAGTCTTAAACTAGTGTTGTTCACAGTTTGTCAAATGCATTTTCTGCTTTTCCAAAGTACAATTTTTAATCAATTCTTAATACGCGATGGACAGTGTCCGGTTAGGGGAGGTCTCTCACTTTTTCCTCAACAAAGCGTTGCCGTTGATTCTATTTCCTTTTGTTATTGGTTAGTCTTAAACTAGTGTTATTCACAGTTTGTCAAATGCATTTTCTGCTTTTCCAAAGTACAATTTTTAATCAATTCTTAATACGCGATGGACAGTGTCCGGTTATGGGAGGTCTCTCATTTTTTCCTCAACAAAGCGTTGCCATTGATTGTATTCCCTTTGGTATTGGTTAGTCTTAAACTAGTGTTGTTCACAGTTTGTCAAATGCATTTTCTGCTTTTCCAAAGTACAATTTTTAATCAATTCTTAATACGCGATGGACAGTGTCCGGTTAGGGGAGGTCTCTCACTTTTTCCTCAACAAAGCATTGCCATTGATTCTATTACCTTCGGTATTAGTTATTCTTGAAATAATATTGTTCACAATTCGTCAAATGCATTTTCTGCTTTTCCAAAGTACAATTTTTAATCAATTCTTAATACGCGATGGACAGTGTCTAATTAGGGGAGATCTCCCATTTTGTCCTCAACAGAGCGTTGTAATTGATTCTATTTGCTTTTGTTATTAGTTATTCTTGAAATAATATTGTTCACAATTCGTCAAATGCATTTTCTGCTTTTCCAAAGTATAATTTTTAATCAATTCTTAATACGCGATGGACAGTGTCTAATTAGGGGAGATCTCACATTTTTTTCGCAACAAGAACGCTGCCATTGATTCTATTTAATTTTGTTATTAGCTAGTTTCGAATTAGTGTTGTTCACAGTTCATCAAATACATTTTCTGCTTTTCCAAAGTACAATTTTTAATCAATTCTTAATACGCGATGGACAGTGTCCGGTTAGGGGAGGTCTCTCACTTTTTCCGCAACAAAGTGTTGCCATTGATTGTATTTACTTTTGTTACTAGTTAGTCTTGAACTAGTGTTGTTCACAGATCGTCAAATGCATTTTCTGCTTTTCCAAAGTACAATTTTTAATCAATTCTTAATACGCGATGGACAGTGTCCGGTTAGGGGAGGTCTCTCACTTTTTCCGCAACAAAGTGTTGCCATTGATTCTATTTTCTTTTGTTACTAGTTAGTCTTCAACTAGTGTTGTTCACAGATCGTCAAATGCATTTTCTGCTTTTCCAAAGTACAATTTTTAATAAATTTTTAATACATGATAGACTGTCCGTTTAGAGGAGATCTCCTTCGGTGACGATCACCCAGAATTTCTTAGTCGCAACGTTTTCTCAAGTGCTCATCTTTCGAGCCTTAGAAACATCTGATCCCAAACATGCTGCGTTCACACGACAATCGCCCACCTCAACTATTCTTCAGACTTTTCCAAACTCGCATCCACTCGATCGCATTCCTACATACAGCGGCTCCAAAAAGTATTCGTACACTGCATTATAAGGAAATTCATCTACTTCTGAAATTCTAATTTCAATGAAACTTTATGTGTGTACACAGCATGGTGTATCCTGCATGGAGCAATTTTTTTGGGCGGCAAAATATCTTTTAAGGGGCTCTTAACGAATCTCAAAGTTTCAGCGATTATTCACGCTTTCAACACATAATCGAAAAAGCACGATCGCGTTCCTTGGCGTTCTTCGACTGTGTTTTTTAAAAACTCTCTGGTACGCAAACGGTTAATTCTATAAAAGGCTAGAAGCGATAATATGAACCATCACCGTGCTTCTCAAAATTTCGGGACTAGCTCAAAAGGGAGGCTCTGCACATTATCGTGCCCCGCAGGTTCTTCAATTATATTACTCCTACAAACTTTTCTTAATTCCCTCGAGAGAGAGAGAGCGTCGAAACTTCAATATTTGCCAGCGAATCACTTTGCAGCACTTACCGAAGTCGGGATCTGATATCTATACGTGTATTCACGTCATTCAATACGTTGTATTCGATGTCATGTTTTTCGTGTTTCGTCTGTAAATCACAAGTCTCGCACAAGCTCTTGAAACAAAGGGTCGAGAAAAAGGAAAACAAGTAAGCCAGACAAGAGGGGAATCGATGGAGAAGAGGAAGAGAAGGAAGCGAAGAAGGAAGATCGTTATTAATTGCAATGTCTGCTACGGCTGTCGGAGGCGGACTTTGCCAAGCTTCTCCTCGAATAGCTTTCAATTTGCCCGAATTTTAAGACAAGCAAGGGGGAATCGCGCGTCCATTCGCCGAGGCACCGATATATTCGCTAGAATGGCGAGGCGCGCCGGTTAAATCGTGGAATTCATTGCAATTGCCCGGCAACAGTTGAACGGAGCCTGTTACCGTTTATCGTGCTACAAATCAGAACAACAGTAACGATAATTGAATCGTTCCTTCGCTTCAATTTTGCACATTTTCTGCGACTTCTTTTCTGTAGTTGCCTTTGCACGTTCCAGTCGTTCCTGTTGTATTTTTACTCATCGATACTATTTAATTTACTCGTATACAAAGGGTTTGTCCCGTTGAATTAAATAAATAAACAAAAAAATAAATAAATATTAACATTTGGCCAACCGAATGGGGAGATCTCCCATTTTTTCCCCGACAAATCGCTACCATTGATTCTATTTGCTTTTGTTATTTCTTGGTATTGAGTTAGTGTTGAATTTATTAAAAATTGTACTTTGTAAAAGCAGGAAATCCATTTAATGATCTGTGAACAACACTAGTTCAAGATCAACTAATAACAAAACCAAATAGAATTAATGGCAGCGCTTTGTCGAGGAAAAAATGGGAGATCTCCCCATTCGGTTGGCTAAGTTTAATAATGTGCATAAGTATAACAAAGAAGTAAAAGGGATAAGTATAATTATGTAATTGCGTAAAATCACTTTTGCTTGTCAATAGTGAAAAGAAAGTTCAGGTAACTATTGAGTCGTTGTTCTTTATTTTTTGAAATAGCATGTATTGTTACACGTTGTTCTCGCCATTCCTTAGATTCCAATCACATTTTGAACGACGTTGCATTTGCAACTGCAAATTCGATTCTTTTGTGGGTTAACAAATCAACGCAGAACAGAGTTGGCTTGGCTCTGTGTTCCTGAAGTGTCCACAGTTTTGCGTGTTCACGTTACACTAGTTTCTCACCGTTTCCTATCTAAGAAGATAGACACGGACTGCACCGTTCTTCCGGGATTTCTGTGCTTATCTGGAGGGGACACACTGTGGCCGGCTGAAATAATAGGAAAAGGTGTAGGCACTGTATAAAACAGAGGGACCGGAAGCACGGGTAGGCCGGAAGACAGGAAAAACGCGAATTCCCGTGGAAAAATCCAACAGGACCGAACAATCGTTCCGCTTGCCGCGCAAAAGCTTGATCGAAAACGCTCGTTAATCTCGTTTCTCAATCGGATTTCACCGTTTTTTACCTTTTTTGGGGGGGGGGAGAGGGGTGCTTTCGGAAATGAAAGTTTTGTTGTTTCGAGGGCGGAATGGGTCGGCTGGCGAATAAAGGGAAACTTGCTGACAAAAGCGGGCCAATTTACCCGGAATTAACAACGCCACGATGAATCTGATGGGAAAAAGACGAGTCGAACCATTGAACTTTTTAACTATCGCGGATTATTCTCTTCTCAACTAGCTGCATCGTTCGCCTACCCACCCCCTACCTCTTC
Organism: Tetrapedia diversipes; assembly: GCA_033822845.1. NCBI lineage: Eukaryota > Metazoa > Arthropoda > Insecta > Hymenoptera > Apidae > Tetrapedia > Tetrapedia diversipes. The sequence goes on along the minus strand of JAOPTO010002473.1, from coordinate 483,091 downwards.
TTACCATTCACCACGGGAAACTCGATATAAAGCTTCGTTGCCACGAGCAGCCCTCTTGTTAACAGCAAACGCACGAGTCCCTTTCTAACCAAATTTCCAGTTCAGGAAGTCGCTTCTTCTGGATTTCCTAATTATCGAATCTTTCAAGAATCGTTGCACGGTGGAGGTTTTTTCGTGTCTGAACTGATAGCGAGGCACACACAAGTATTCGGATAATAAAAGAATCACCATTCTGGGATCAAATTTGTTATTTGTTCAAATATCAGGGCATAGGTGGTGAACACGGATGATGCAGAAATTGTTGTATATCTATGCTAAATTTTATGTGCAACGCCATTTTTATTGATCAACTGAAACCTATCTTTATTGTATCTGCATGACAACAATATAACGTGATGTAATACAGTATAAAACATGTATAATAGAATATAACGTGATATAATGCAGTATAGAGCTATATAATACAATATAAAACGATGTAATAAAATATGAAGCTGTATAATACAATATAACGCAATATAATACAGTATAAAGCTGTATAATACGATATAACGTGATATAATACAGTGTAAAGCTATATAATACAATATAACGGGGTATAATGCAATATAAAACTGTGTAATACAATATAACGCGATATAATATAGCATAAAGCTATATAACACAATATAACGCGATATAATATAGTATAAAGCTATATAACACAATATAACGCGATATAATACAGTATAAAGCTATATAATACATTATAACGCGATATAATAAAATATATGCATAAATGATTATAGCCGTAGTATATATACATCTTTGGATACAAGCATAAGGTACAATTGTATCGCCTTCTTCCCATCTCTTCTTCGAATAGCGTAAAATTTAATGTTCTTCTGCGTTACTTTTACCCTAGTTTATCATAACGCGTGTTCCAAGTTTGGGCAACCGACCGGGTCAAAGTCCAGTAACACCGTACATGGCACGAGTAGTCGATTCAACACGACGCGCTTAGGTGCGAGACGGCGGTGATGACTCACGTGTTCGCCAGGTTCGTTGGCTTCGCCGACGTTTTATCGACTTTCCATTGTCGGCTGGATGTGCATGCAGCCGGCACCCGGTTTGTTGTTCCGTTAATATACAGAGGCGCTGCGTATCGGAGCGAAAGGTCGAAGTCGCTGGCGGCCGACGAGGGTTCGCTTTTGCTTTGCCCCTCAGCGACATCGGTACCAAGAGAGCGTTCCTACTAACGGTATACGATCGCAATAAAACGAGAGTAAGTGTTACAACAGCGGACCGGGGCCGAGCCGAAAGCGTGATCCTCGCGGACACAGTATGCGGGAAGTAGAGGCGTGCGGGCACTCGAAATCACGGATAACCGAGCCTCGCATCGGGTCGAGATGTATTGGAAATTTAGGTACCCGAATTTTTCGTGTACTCAAAGCTGGAATCGAGTCTCGAAAGTTTCAGGTACCTGAGTTTTTGAGATACCCGAAACAGAAATCGCACGCGGAAAGTTCCAGGTACCTGAATTTTTAGGAGTATCCAAAGTAGAGATCGGGTCTCGTAAACTTCAGAAACCTGAATTTTTGAGGTACCCGAAGCTGATATCAGATCCCGAAAGCTTCATGTACCTGAAGTTTTGGAGTGCCCGAAGTTAAAATCGGATCCAGAAAGTTTCAAATACCTGAATTTTTTAGGTACCCAAAGTAGAAATTAAGTCGCGTAAACTTCAGATACCTGAATTTTTGGTTTACCCAAAGTTGGTATCAGATCCCGAAAGCTTCAAATACCTGAAGTTTTGGAGTATCCGAAGTTAAAATCGGGTTTCGAAAATTTCAGATACCCGAACCTGAAATTGGGTATCGAAAGCTTTAGACACCCGAATTTTTGAAGTACCCGAAGCTTAGATTGGAACCTGGAAGTTATAGATATTCAAATTTTAGGGGTACTCGAAGTTGAAATCGAGTCCTGGAAGGTCTAGACACCTGAATTTTTAAGGTACCCGAAACTGAAATTGAGTTATAGAAGTTACAGATATTTAAATTTTTGGGGTATTCGAAATTAAAATTGAACCCCGGAAGTTGCAGACACCCGAATCTTTGAGGTACCCGAAGTTGAAATCTACTCCTGGAACTTTCGCGTGCTTGAGATTCTGAAATCTGATCAGGGAGACATATTTCGACATTTCATGACATTTTTCTAACAGTATATTATCTGCCTCAAGCAATGAAAAAGTACGATACTTAAGTTTTTATAAAGTTTATAGATTTATAAACATTCCCTTATTCGTTTCTACGATTTCGGGTCCCGACCCGAAACTGAAATGTTGAGCGTTTGCACATCTCTAGCGGGAAGAGGACACCGGAATGCTATAAAGTAAACGGTATGGTATTGTTCGTGGCCGATGGTGACGACGATCGCTAGAACACGCTCGTTCAGTCTCTATCCTCATGACAATTCTATTCTCTCTCTTACTGCGATTTAGATTATGGAATTAACCTTCCTATTTGCTCGCTTCCATACAACCCAATAGAATGTTTAGATTTCAGTTAGCTCGTGTCAGAGTTTTTGGCTCCATTGTTACGCGCTGAATAGGTACTTCGCAGAATAAGGATTTCGATAAATTTGTCGGAATGTTATGTACGGTGAATCGTAGAAGTATTTCGTAACTTAACCTAACCTAAATTTACCCAACCCAAAAATAAACGGCATGGTATTGTTCGTGGTCATTTTCATGGTAGAACTCTATTTGGACCGTTTATTTTGAAAGTGGTGCAAGTCCATTTACAGCCCGTAAATATACATTATTTTAGTTAAATTCGTCTGATACAAATTTCTATAATGAAATTACATATCGATAAATCAGTAAAAGCATTGCCAGACTTGATATAATTAATCTATATTTTTTTATTGTGAGATATGCTAACCTTTAATTTTCTCGAAACACGAGAAAATGAACTTATACCACTTTCAAAATAAACGGTCCATTTATTGATTAGCATAGAATACGAATTTTGTTTATCATGCTATTTCTCATAAATTAATTAATTTATTTTCGTTGACTCTTTGGTCTTAAATTTTTGTCCGCTACTGTATATCTTTCAATTTTCCATCGATCTTCAAAAATTTCATTAAAATTTTGCTATACCCAAGTACGTAGATTTACAGAGGCACGTACCCGGTTAAAGTTACACTTTGTGCGTTTCCCCTGTGAATGTCGTATCCAATAACCGTGGTAACACGGGAACAACGTCGTAAGTCGAAGGGCTTCGCGTGTTCCTTGGTCGACCGACGTTGACCGGCTTACGCGTTTGCCTTGCCGAAGCATCGCGAGGAGCAAGGGTGCTTTTGCTTGACCTCTTGGAATCCATTAACCTAGCCATACTCAACCTGAGGCCCGCGGGTCACATGTGGCCCGAGACACTCGTACTCATTACCTCAACATCTCTTAAGTTTGGCTTAACATAAAAAGATAAACTATAATTTTAATTTTAAAATAAACGTTTGAATACATTTAGATTTTGAGTTTTATTTGATACTACATTATTATTTTATAAGGTATAGTATACTGTGTTGCGACCGTTCAAGCTTTTATGTGCGGCCCAAGACATTCGTATTCATTACATCAACATCTCTTAAGTTTGGCTTAACATAACAAATTAAACTAATTTTTAAATAAACGCTTGAATGCATTTAAATTTTTATTTTTTATATTATTATTATATTAAAGAATATAGTATACTATGTTGCGGCCCTCCAAGCTTTTATGTTTGACCCGAGACATTCGCACTTATTATCTCAACATCTCTTAAGTTTGGCTTAACATAACAAATTAAACTAATTTTTAAATCAATGCTTGAATGCATTTAGATTTTCAATTTTATTTTTTACTACATTGTTATGTTATGAGGTATAGCATACTATATTGTGGCCCTCCAAGCTTTTATGTTTGGCCCGAGATACTAGCATTTATTATCTCAACATCTCTTAAATGTGGTTTAACATAACAAATTAAACTAATTTTTAAATCAACGCTTGAATGCATTTAAGTTTTTAGTTTTATTTTTTATATTATTATTATATTAAAAAATATAGTATACTATATTGCGGCCCTCCAAGCTTTTATGTTTGGCCCGAGATACTAGCATTTATTATCTCAACATCTCTTAAATGTGGTTTAACATAACAAATTAAACTAATTTTTAAATCAACGCTTGAATGCATTTAAGTTTTTAGTTTTATTTTTTATATTATTATTATATTAAAAAATATAGTATACTATATTGCGGCCTTCCAAGCTTTTATGTGCGGCCCAAGACACTAGCATTCATTATCTTAACATTTCTTAAATTTGGTTTAACATAACAAATTAAACTAATTTTTAAATCAACGCTTCAATGCATTTAGATTTTCAGTTTTATTTTTTACTACATTGTTATGTTATGAGGTATAATATACTATATTGCGACCCGCTTGACGTAGCAAACATATCTACTTAGCCCGAGGAAAGAAAAGATTGAGTATGGCTGCATTAACCTAACCTCCACGTCGTCGTCCTGTGCATTCAAACGATACTTTCCACGCGATTTCTCAACCCGTTTGTCCCAGACGAACCGCATGAGCCAGCGTCGCGACGCCGACTTAACGCATTCGAATAAGACGTTACTTCCGGCGGCAGCGAGGCCATCGATGAAAGAAAACGTAATCTCGGGTCAACGGTATCGTATGCGCGCACGTCTCGTATTTTTGTCTTGCATTTTTCGTTTTCTATCGAGGCTCTCGAAACGATAGAGCGCGAGGTACACTCCCTTTCGTAATTCATTGGATGTTCAGTGAGTATAGCACAACGATTTTCCATCTTTTGATGTGCACACAAGCCGATCGCTAAATTTCTATCGCACTCTGTTAGATACACTGTATCTTTTATACATATTTAATTAGAAGGATATACACTTTTGACTAATTAATAGAAAGAATGTAATTTTGTACTCTATTTGTTCAAATCAATCTGACGAGTCTTCAAACTCGTCTCTTTCGAAAACGGCGCCTTAAATTATAACCCTTTGCGCTCTAAAGTTGAATGTTAGTCACCAAATGATAGTTTCGCAAATTTTCAGACTTTAATTAGTTTGTTTATTAGTCAGACTCAGAGATTAAATAGTCATAAATGTAAATTTTAGTATATGACTTAACTAAACTAATCAATGAAATTTACTATAAGTGAATCTTAGTAAATATATTGCACTTAGAAATCTGTGAAGTTAATATTATTAGACGACTAACTGTCACCTCTCGAGTGCAAAGACGTTATTCTTCTTTCCGATTTATATTTTGTACGTAAAGTCAGTACCCGGCCGGTTGCATTACGTTTTCCGGGACACTCTCTATAATTTTCTCGTGTTCAACTGTATATCCTCACATATATTCTCACGTGCATCTTTTCTGTATACAATTTTCACATATGACCACAAATTTTCATAAAATATTAGATTATGTTGCTTTTACAACATCTTACCGAACCTCCATTTCGCTTATTAACATTTTCTCGAAAATTTATAAGTTTCGAGGCCTTACGAGTCAACCAAATTAAACGAATTGATTTATAAGAAATAACATGATTGAATTTACGTTCTGTGCTAATCAATAAATAACGTTCTACGATAACAACGATAAAAATGAATGTATAGACAATATTTGCAACTGTGGGGACACGGAATCTCTGCGGGTGTTCTAAGGGGCTGCATCAAACACTTTACAACAGGGACTGAACATCGGCCCGTCATTAGGCCCAATCGGCAAGCTGATCGTCATACCACGGGTGTTTGATTGTAGCCTCATTAGAATCCGGAAAACACTCGCAGAGAGTCCCTTCCGTGTCACCACATTTTCCCCTTCTCGACGCGTTCAGGGAATATAAAACCTAAACTTCCCTGGGCGCGACACAGTCACAGTTAACAGTCACAATCACAGTTAACAGTTAACAATCACAGTCACAGTCACAGTTAACAGTCACAGTTAACAGTCACAATCACAGTCACAGTTAACAGTCACAGTTAACAGTCACAGTTAACAGTCACAATCACAGTTAACAGTTAACAATCACAGTCACAGTTAACAGTAACAATCACAGTTAACAGTTAACAGTCACAGTTAACAGTCACAATCACAGTTAACAGTTAACAATCACAGTCACAGTCACAGTTAACAGTCACAGTTAACAGTCACAATCACAGTTATACATTCGATCCATCGCATTCAATCTATCAGTTACATTCAATCTAATAGTTATACAGTATCAGTTATACAGTACAGCAAATAAACATACACTACACAACTATTGAAAGCGAAACTGGCAAACCGACGTAACAACTCGTCAACTGTTTGCTGTGCGCCTCGTATCGTTTTTTTAAAGGGACATTCCCCGATTTTGACCAGCAGACAGATCAGTCGATCGTACAGCAACAGATTATTACAAATAATTATTTTGGTTATCGATTGGGGAATAAAGAGCATCAGTTCTATCTATTGGGTTTGGTTTGTTATTTCTTTTAATCAATTGTTTTTACTACACTATGTTCTACGTTGCCCTTAAGCTTTTATCCGTTGCTGTATGTGTACGTGATCGGATGTTCCCGGACCAGGTCACTAGAATATCCTGCCGAATCTCTGAAACCGTCCACGTGGCCGCCAGGAAGCGTGTCTAAGGATGAACCGCGCGATAAATTATGTATAAGCCGCGTGATCGACCGGACGAATTTCGAAAAGGGAGAAAGCATCGGGAACGAAGAACGGACCAGGGCCTACCCAGCTGAATAGCTCTCGAGATGTCCGTCTCGAGGGGTCGATCCACGAGTAGCGGAGCTAACAATAACCTCGCCTCGCACGAATCGAGACAGAGTTCTACATAGTTGTCGAAGGGACACCTGCCCGAACAAAGGAGCTGCTACATCATGGAGGGAGCATCGACTTCGTGTGACTTTGAGGAATTTCAGTCTTCCGGCGCAGGAACTATATTAATTTCTTGATGAAAATTGACGAAAAGTTTTCTCAGACGGGTCAAAATGATTCCTTGGCAAACCTGGTGTTAACCCTTTCGCTTCGAGCCGCCGCTTATAGGCGGCATCCAAATGTATTTTGTATTTTAATAATTTTGTAAGCCTTATCACATTTGTTGATATTATTGAAATAATTGTTTATCTCATTTAATGATTATTAACTATGATTTATTATTCTCTGTTTTACATCTTTTCTGCACATGCAACGCTCACTGCGGAATTACGATCACTGCTCATTTGTTTTGTAATGCAATTCCACTCTGGCGCTCCGCAACGAAACAACGAGCACCAGCCGACTTACGACATACGTGGCGCGCCAATTTTAAACTTTCAGTATTCCATCATGATGCCGAAGAATACATTAATTATAACAATACTAAAAATGTAAATATACTTATTGCATTAGAGCAACGATTGTTTTATTCAGCACAGTTGTTATTTAAGACTTAGAAAAACGTAGATACAGAAACCACGTGCACTGTGCATACCTCTGGCACGCGCTGACGGTACTTCGGCGGACTGGACAGCCGAAGCGAAAGGGTTAAGTACTAAATCAGCACGAAAGCAACAAATTTTACGGTTTACTTTACAAGATGTACGAGAGGCCGTATTCGGAACATGGGCCTTATTTGGTATCTCTACCCTAGAAAAAATGAGAAAAAAAGACTGAAACTTTAACGTTGATTTCGCTTCCTTAAAATGGTATTCAGTTATAAAACAAGAAATTAATCCATACATATGTAGATTCTGTTTATTTGTTGTACGGTACAAGGTTGATCTGGATTGTGTTATACTGATATACTGAGATGCTGATATATTGCGACTGAGACTGCTATACTGCTATACTGAGACTGCTGTACTGCGATTGATTATACTGTGTCGCGCCCAGGGAAGTTTGAGTTTTATATTCCCTGAACGCGTCGAGAAGGGGAAAATGTGATGACATGGAAGGGACTCTCTGCGAGTGTTTTCCGGATTCTAATGAGGCTGCAATCAAACACTCGTGGTAATGACAATCGGCTGGCCGTTTGGGCCTAATGACGGGCCGATGTTCAGACCCTGCTGTAAAGTGTTTGATGCAGCCCCTTAGAACACCCACAGAGGTTCCGTGTCACCACACATATACTATTACACTCTGCATACCCATAAAGTTTCATTAAAAACATTAATTGAAATCAGAATATTGAAGTTGAATGAATTTATTTGTAATACAGTGTACGAATACTTTTTGGAGCCACTGTATGACTGTTTAACTTCTGATTAATAAACAAACTAATTGAACTCTGAAAGTTTGCGAAACTTATCGTTTGGCAACCGACAATCGCTTCTCGAGCGCAAAAGGTTAAAACGATACGGCTGCAATTTCTGTTTTCATTCGAACGCTACCTCCTCCGCGTTTCGTTGATTCTCAGTTTCGTTGTTTATGGGGGCTAGTTCCGTGGAATTCCGGGGCTACCGCAATTCGACGATCCTTTTAACCTCGACCTCACGTTTTCAATATCGGTCGATCGGCCCCCGCAACTTTCGGATCACGTGCCGAATGTACGTGCTCAAAAATCTTGTACGCGATGACACGTGCATACAATGGAAGCACTTCCGGATTCTTTTTACGATTTCCACGAATATCCGACACCCGATTGCGACAATCGTGCGAACTGAATCGTAGACTTAAAATAATTGCATTAGCATATGCTATCTTGGATTAACCCTTTCCTCATCGTGGAGTGCCTTGCGTGGAACGGTGCACCGTGATGGAAGTGCGAACATTAACCCTTTGAGTGCTATGGGCGCATATATGCGTCTGACAGAAGTTGCTAGTAGGGACTATGGACGCATATATGCGTTTGTCAATTTTTGTTTCCTTCACCTTGTGATTTTTTCCGTGGTCTCTATCTTTCCGTTAACTCTAATTATTTACATTGAATTGTTCATTTGATTATATTTATATAATAGATTCTTTTGCTTGAGTTATTTATTATAACTCGATGTAGGCACACTTTTTAACCTCCCTAACTAACATTTAGTATAGCCAAAGTTCTGCAAGTCGAAGTTTACCTTTATAAGCTAAACTTTTATCGTCAGCTCTTCTATAACTCGAAGTTACGACTATGTATCTGTTGACTGTTTCAAAGGATGCAGATAAAATTATGCAAAGCAGTACTTCCTGCGATAATTTGAACCGTAAGGGAAAAAGAAATACCGAATTTGCGACCAGAATAGAATCAAAGGAAAAGTTTAGACTAATAGCCGAGTAACTTATAATAGCATTTGTCTTACGAATTATATTTATTATTATAAAGTGTACAATAAATGTTCAGTTCATCTTAAAAAATTGAATTTCCTCTTCTTTTTAATCCATTACAATGAATTAATGATTAACTTTTGTGCAAAGTCTCTGTAAGTCGAGTTTTCGTATGTTAAACCTGTTTTTCGAAAATTTCAATAAATCCAAATTATAACTCGAAAGTTTCAACTCTTCTCTTGAATTTCGAATTATTGAGGCTCAAATTAAATGAAATTTGAAGGAGAAATTTTTGTATAAACAGTCGAAACCAATTATTCCAACCGATTGGCAAATCATTAATGCATCGTTCATTTTGCATGTGTCTCGCAACAAAGATCAACGCTGCTTGCTTAACCCGTTACTGCAAATGACAGTGAGTGCACATTTTAATCAATAAAAAAAAAGAACAGCGTTAGTACGAAGTGTACTAACACATAAATTTGTTAATTATTGAGTAACGCATCTAGAAAAAAAGTTATAGCATGCCAGACAGCATATTAATTGTATTTTTATGCGCTTATTATTATACTATTTTATAAGCAAAATAATTTACAAATGAGAATTTTGTTTCAAACTGATTTTCTTGCGTTAAGATTACACCTATTTACTCTCTTTTATTCATAGGAATCATTTTGAATTAGTAAAGCAAATGCTGTATAGTCGTCACGACGGTCATAGCCGTCATTTGCTCCGGGAAGAGAAAAAATGACATGATGAGCAAATGACGGTTATAGCCGTCGAGAGTTTTTTTTGGAAAAACTGTAGCCAAATGTGATAATTTTCACTTCCAAACATACAACTTACACTTGATTCCATCTGGCAGTCATAAACAATTGAAAAAAAATGTGTTTCTGAGCACGATCATTAAATTAAAAGCGTGCAGCAACGGGTTAATTGCTCAAACTAAATGAACACACGATCGTCTTTGGATAAAAATTGCCGAATGAGTCAGGGAGTCCCTTGCGAGTCTTTCGCGGATCGATACTTGTGGATACAGAAAAGTTTCAAGGGGGAGTGGACACTCTGCCTTGCCACGATTCTCCGTAGACGTTTAAGGATGCTCGTCTGAACTGGAAGTTGAAAAGAAAATTTAGCGGGTGTTATGCTTGTTCTCGCGAAATCTACTTAATCTGCCTTTTCCATTTTCTCTTATTCGGTTATTATCTTCAACGGACAAAAGATCGTTTGTATGAAGAAAAGGAAGTTGTAATAGACAAACAAACTGCAGTAGATTTGGAATACCAGTTTGTTTAACACTTAGCCAACCGAATGAGGAGATCTCCCATTTTTTCCTTAACAGAGCGCTGCAATTTATCCTATTTGCTTTTGTTATTAGTTAGTCTTGAACTAGTGAATTTATTAAAAATTGTTTTTGGAAAGTAGAAAATGCATTTGATGAATTGAACATACTAGTTCAAGGCTAACTAATAACAAACGTAAATAGAATCAATGGCAGCGCTTTATTGCGAAAAAATAGATTTCTCCTAACTGCACACTGTCCATCACGTATTAAGAATTAATTAAAAATTGTATTTTGGAATAGTAGAAAATGCATTTGATGAACTGTGAACAATACTAGTTCAAGACCAACTAATAACAAAAGTGAATAGAATCAATGGCAGCGCTTTAGTTGAGGAAAAAATGGGAGATCTTTAATTCTTTCCTTTGCCATTGATTCTATTTACTTTTGTTATTAGTTAGTCTTCAACTTGTGTTGTTCACGGTTCATCAAATGCATTTTCTGATTTACCAAAGAACAATTTTTATCAATTCTTAACCCTTTGCACTCGAGAGGCGACTGTCGGTCGCCAAACGATAGTTTCGCAAACTTTCAGACTTTAGTTAGTTTGTTTATTAATCAGACCGAAGATTAAACAGTTATACATGTAAATTTTAGTATATGACTTAATTAAACTAAATGAAGTTTAATATAAGCAAAACTTAGTAAATATTTTGCACTTAAAAATCTTGTAAAGTTAAAATTGCTAGACGACTAACTGTCACCTCTCGAGTGCAAAGGGTTAATACGTGATAGACAGTGTCCAGTTAGGAGAGATCTACTTTTTTTTGACAAAGCGCAGCCATTGATTCTATTTGATTTTGTTATTAGTTTGTCTTGAACTAGTATTGTTCACAGTTCATCAAATGCATTTTCTGCCTTTCCAAACTACAATTTTTAACACTTAGCCGACCGAATGGGGAGATCTCACATTTTTTTCTCGACAAAGCGCTGTCATTGATTCTATTTGATTTTGTTATTAGTTAGTCTTGAACTAGTATTGTTCACAGTTCATCAAATGCATTTTCTGCTTTTCCAAAGTACAATTTTTAATCAATTCTTAATACGCGATGGACAGTGTTCAGTTAGAAGGGATCTTTCATTTTTTCCACCACAAGGGCGTTGTCATTGATTCTATTTACTTTTGTTACCAGTTAGCCTTGAACTAGTGGTGTTCACAGTTTACGAAATCCATTTTCTTCTTTTCCAAAGTACAATTTTTAATCAATTCAACACTGATTCAAAACTACTTAATAACAAATGCAAATAGATTCAATGGCAGCGCTTTGTCGAGGAAAAAATGGGAGATCTTCCAATTCGATTAGCTAAGTGTTAAGATGAACAAAAAAATTGTAGCAGAAAATAAAAACAAATGAAAGTGTAAACCATCATAAGAAAACAAATAAATTTTGTATTTAGTTTATTTTTTAAAGTTCATTTAAAAAATTTTTTAAAGGTAATAGTGAAAAACAAAGGTATTTGAAACTTTGGTCTAATTAGTAAATGACACAAAACAACGATTTTCCCAGTAATTTTGAATAGTGGCGTTGAAGATGAATCTTCACCTAGCACAAGCATTTAGAATATTAATTCTGAGTCTTAAAATTTACTTGCAGTGGTCACAGATTCAACTTTCAGAGTCTTAATTAGCACACGCGCAGTGCACTCACATTTCACGTATAAAATACTGCAACCATTTTTCTTCTCTCTTGTCTACGCTGTAATTCGTATAACAAAAGAGTTGCAAAGCATCTTTCTTGATATCTTTTCCTATTCTTCAATGTTCCAAATTACATGTATCTTCTAAATTAGCATATCGTTAAAACGTAAAATTTCATATTACATATTATACTCTCGAAATGATATCAAAGTCGACAAGAAACCATAGAATTAAAATGAGCAGACCAAATGATTTGTTTTAAAGTGTCAACGTTATTTTAATTATGATTGCAACGGTTGAATACTTGCTGAAAAATTTTTACAAATTGACGTTTCTTTACTTTGCAGATTAAATCAAAAATGTCGAAGTTACAATTTGTCTGTAGATGTCATTGGTTAATTTACCCCTATTATTTATGTAATTAAAAATTATATAATGCTAATGTTATTTAAATACTGCAAAAACACCCAATTCCTCTACATACATATACGTATAAATTGAAATGAAGATAAAAATGAGTTAAATTTACAAAAACAAGAATAATGCGAAAAATCTAAGGTAATTTACTGGATTTTACAATTTAGAATATAAAATAATATAAATAGTACGAGGAATTAAATTTTATTATACCTACAGTATTAAAAAAGACATTTTGAGTGTTTAAAAACGTTCATTGAGTTTTCGCATTATCATTTAATAACATTCTACCACTACAAGTATTGAATATCACAAATACGCTATTAATGATCAGCATTCGAGATAATGATATTCTATGAGGGATTAAATATCACAATGATATACATTATAATGGTCATTAAGATTATTTACTATTATTAACTTCTAGTTTCCCGTTTCTATGAATATACCAACGTTACAGATATACCATGGCAAATTGAACTTTATCACCCAACATTGTATTGCTTTGAGAAGAAGGCAAAGATAATTTTCAATATTTCATGATAATCACTTTCACTACTTCATAAGTATACCAACATTACAGATATACCATAGCAAATTGAACTTTATCACATAGCAGTGTATTAATTTGGGGAAAAGGCAAATACAATTTTCAATACTTCACGATAATCACTGAAATTGCTATTACTATTAATTCCTTTCCCAATGACAGTAATTTTCAATTTGATGCACTCTTTATAGACCCAACGAATATTAAGTTCAATATTAACGATATCCAGCAACACATCTATACTTCATGATAATCACATTCAATACGTCATGAATATACCAACGTTACTAAATATACCATAGCAAATTGAACTTTATCACATAGCATTGTATTGCTTTCAGAAAAAGGCAAATACAATATTCAATACTTTATTATAATCACTGAAATTGCTATTACTATTAATTCCTTTCCCAATGACAGTAATTTTCAATTTGATGCACTCTTTATAGACCCAACGAATATTAAGTTCAATATTAACGATATCCAGCAACACATCTATACTTCATGATAATCACATTCAATACGTCATGAATATACCAACGTTACTAAATATACCATAGCAAATTGAACTTTATCACATAGCATTGTATTGCTTTCAGAAAAAGGCAAATACAATATTCAATACTTTATTATAATCACTGAAATTGCTATTACTATTAATTCCTTTCCCAATGACAGTAATTTTCAATTTGATGCACTCTTTATAGACCCAACGAATATTAAGTTCAATATTAACGATATCCAGCAACATATCTTAACGATCGTTAATGCTATTTTCGCCTTGATTCCCCGCACATCCGTTTCCAATCCAGCATCACAACAGCGGCCTCTATTAGTGGTCTAGTCAGAGGCCATCGTAACGCCCGCATCCGATAACTAGTATCGCGTGTAATTGCTTGTAACTCATGGCGCATCGAGGCCTCTCTCCTTTTTCCCTACTGAAATCGGTTTTCTTGTACGTGTTCGGTGCTTCTCCTCCTCCTCCTTCTCTCGCTTCCTTTTAATCCTTGAGGTGGCTCCTGCTGTCCGAATCTGTCCTCTGCTGAAAGGATCCCAAGAAGAAAGGGCACGGTAAGGGAAGCGAGCCAAGAGGGACGGGACCCGCAGGAAAGCGGGTGGTTTTCTTGGAATTCCACGCGATGCGGCGTTAAGATCGATACGGGACTCGCGCCCCGGCCGATTCGGATCCCCAAAATTGTCGACGGCGCCGTTAGGGTCCCCATTCGGTAACCTCGAGCTTCCACGAAGCGTAACTCGCTCCATACATCGACACTAGTGTTCCTCACTTCTTGAGTTCTCAAGAAATTTCGTAATTGTTCGTTTTCAATTTCTTGAGAAATTATAGCATTCGTCTCGAGAAATTTTACTCGAAAATAATTGTTACATGTTTTAGTTATTTTTAAAAATGGCTGAAACTTAATTAGTATAAAGTGTTTGTTATTAGTCACTGATGTATGTTTGGACATTGTAACCTATATATTAGAGATGAGACAATTCGATTTTTCAATGTTTGTTATGAAATATAATGTAATATATGTAACATATTGTATTTTGTATTGTGATAAGTATGTTACGAACGCAGAAACAAATCTTTAGTTTAAGTATTTCTGTGTTTTTGACAAATATTTATGGTACAAAAACATGAATTTTTCAGTTTCTTTCTTAGTATCTTAAGGTTCTCGACAAGTCCCGAGTTATTTTTTATTTTTCGAGAAATGAACATCGAGAAGTTAGGAACACTAATCGACACGTAGTGAAAGAGCGAATGAGTAAGCGAGTGACTCAGTGAGTAAGTGAATAAGTGAATAAGGGAGAGAGTGAGTGAATGAGTGATAGAGTGAGAAAATCAGAAAGAGGGAGAGAGAGTGAGAAAGTGGGAGAAAGGAGGGAAAGAGTGAATAAGTGATAGAGTGAGAAAGTGGGAGAAAGGAGATAGAGAGAGAATGAGAGGGAGGGAGGGAGAGAGAGCGAATGAGTGATAGAGTGAAAAATTGGAAGAGGAAAAAGAGAGGAGAGACAGAGTGAGAAAGTAGAAGAGAAGAAGGGAGAGGAGAGAGAGAGAATGGGTGGTAGAGTGAAAAAGTGGGAGAGGAGACAGAGAGGGAGGGCGAGAAAGAGAGAATGAATCAGTGACAGACTGAGAAAGTAGAAGAAAAGGAGAGAGAGAGAATTAGTGGTAGAGTGAAAAAGTGGGGGAGGAGAGAGGGAGGAGACAGAAAGAGAGAGTGAATGAGTGACAGAGTGAGAAAATAGAAGAGAAGAGAGAGGAGAGAGAGAGAGAGGGAAAATGAGTGACAGAGTGAGAAAATAGAAGAGAAGAGAGAGGAGAGAGAGAGAGAGGGAAAATGAGTGGTAAAGTGAAAAAGTGAGGGAGTAGATAGAGAGAAAGACAGATTATATTTATGAAAGAGGAGGCAGTAAAACGAAGGGATCTTGTAACTGTGTGCGTCAGTTGGTTGCGTAGGTGTGCGTGAAAGTGCGTGCTCGCACGTACACTATCGCGATTTATATTGGGCATGTGTCATCGCCCCGTTCTCGCTCTACTATGCGTCCTGAACGCATAAGAGCTCTTTCAGGAATCCTGGAGTACTTTCCTTCGAGGGCCACCACCGTTTCCTCCCCTCGCTTTTTGCTAATTAGCTTTTTCAGCGTCCTTGCTTACGTCGTTTACGTTGTCGTCGTCGCCGTCGTCCGCAGACTGCTTCTTAATTTCGTCAACGACATCCCGGCGGAAGTTTAAACAGTTCTCGGCCAGACACCAGGGTGTATCCGGTCTTCCACCATTTTTTTCACCCTTTTGGCTGACATTTATTTTCTTTTGTTCAATTAATTCCTCTTCGCCCGTCCGAGACGCGACATGTTTGCTTTTAATTCGAACGAAAAATCCTCTCCGCCGCGCCGTTAAACCGCGCACAGTGCTCTCGTTGTTTAACCGAACACAGTTTCCTGGATCACGGCCTGAACGCTCCGATTCCGGAACGGAAAAAGAAACAGAAGAACGACACGAAAATTAAATATCGAGTTACACGTGCTCGGCTTCGGTTTGGTTTCGAAATTATCAATCCGTGGACGGAGCCGTTGCCTTTTTTCACGATGAAATCGTTCCGTTCCTCCGTTCGACCGGGATTTTTCCGCGTTGATACCGATACTGTATGTATAGGGTGCAAAAAAAATAAATAAATGTCACAAGCATGATAGATCGATTCTACACTCGTTATTTGGTTTAAAATGGTATAACCAAGGTGTGTCGCAAAATTGACCTTGATTGATTTTTTCGAGGTATAAAAATTGAAAATTTTGTTTCTACTTTGTTGCATTCTATTTGTCTCACGAATCAAGTTTGTTGGAACTCAACTGTTCTCTTAAAAAATGATAATAAGGTTGTGCCCTTACAAGGTTCATATTTTCAGAAAAAATCAGTCAAGATCAGCTTTGTGGCACTTTGCTTACACTGTTTTACACCAAATAGAGGGTGTATAGTCGATCTAGCATGGTCGTGACATGTATTTCTTTTTTGCATCCTGTATAGACTGTCACACTGAAAATCGTTTTAAAAAGTTTTAAAAAGTTACTGCATATACGCATAAAACACGGTTAAACTTAACAAGTTATGATTTATATTCATTATTACACAGCATGAAATAAAAAAAGATTCATATTTTTAGAAAAAAAATAAACAAAAATATCGTCACAATTTTCAGTGTAAGGCAACTTTCACAGATGTCACCATATATTCTACTTTTTAAGTAATCTTTAATAAACTGTTATGCCTATTTTCGTACTAAAAGAAGTATTACTATATCTACAATATTATTATACTATTTACCGTAGTATTAATGTAATATATCGGTATTTATGCATAAAAGTAAACTAACATAGGAAGTAGACGATTTTCAGGGTGAGGCAACTTTCACAGATGTCACCATATATTCTACTTTTTAAGTAATCTTTAATAAACTGTTATGCCTATTTTCGTACTAAAAGAAGTACTACTATAGCTACAATATTATTATACTACCATATTACATCGAATATAAGACGCACATTTTTACATGCAAAAATATATAAAATATATAAATAAAATATATTTTTTAGTGCTTTAGGTATATACATATTTTTGTGTATTCTACACTTTATAATAAAAATACTTGATTCAGGTATTTTTTTATTTCTAACTTGAAATATTTAGGGTGCGTCTTATAAATGATATATAATACGGTATTTACAGTAGTATTAATACAATATATATTATTATTTACGTATAAAAATAAACTAACGTAGGAAATGGACGATTTTCAGTCTGACCAACTGTACACCCTTTGACGAAAAAAGAAAAAAAATTACTATTACATGTATGCGTTCTGCTCGTTCATGGCACGGTCTATTCGCTGGCGAGCGCGTCATTAAAATCGTCGCTCACCTGGTGGAACGGAGCGCGACGACCCGGCGTCGATGGGATCGGCCGGCGAAATCGAAAATAAAATTACACCGCTCGGGACCCGGCATGCTCGAAAAAAACGGGTAGCATATCCGGTTCGTTCTCCTCTCGTTATCGAAAATCCATTATACGAGCACGCCGTTCGTTCGTTCGTTGCGTTGCGTTGTTATCCCGCTAATGGTCGCTGGCTGTATCCTTCGAAACTTTCCCGGTTCCATCGTCTCGTGCAACGTCGTCGTTGCGTAAATTACCAACCCGATTAGTCGGCATGGTTAACCCTTTGAGTACTGAGAAGCGCGATTGAGCTCCTTTATGCATACGTAAAAAAACCTGGAAATTTTCTGAAATTTTTCTCAATAAACTGTAAAAATAAACAATTTTTAACATCTTACCGACCGCTCGTGGACTAACTTATTCCCGACTGGCTCACTCACTTTGCAGGTGATGTATCATTAATGAATTGAACACGAATTGATTTCCTTCGAGTAATTAATAGTTTAATATCTCTTTACAGTATATATATACGATTTTGCATAAAACATCTTCGTCTAAGGGAACATTAGGAAAGTTACAAACTGAAGCATCTAAAAAGTCGATTAATAGGCTTCCGGTCGGTAAAGTGTTAAAACAATAGGTAATTGTCACGTGGTATGGTAGCAGCTCCATTTCGAATGTGTTGGATTCTGTTAAAGGTTAGTTAGTAATTTTTGGTAAAACCGCACCTCGTATAAAGTAAAATACAATGGCCAAAAGAATTATATTTCAATTTTTGAGAACATCATTATAAAGAAGAAGCTTCGATCTTCAAATTCACAGTGATTTTAATTGCAAGAAAAAATTTCCCATCAAATGAGAACCGTTTGATATTTTTCAAGTTATTGCAAACAATTATCTTCACATTTTCAATCGTTCCTCGATAAAAAAAGGATTTTCAACCGAATTTAACGTAGGATCGTCAAAGAGAAGGATCTGCTTTGTAGAATGAGCCTGAAAAGATTGTCGTGCGACCTGTTTTTACAAAGTTACTGCATTTCAAACATGAACACTATTTTATTCGAACGTGGACTCAGCTTTGCTCATAACTGTATATAAATTAACCCTTTCGCTTCGAGTGCCGCAAACATGCGGCATCCAAATTATATTTTATATTTTAATAATTAAAAAATATTTTAACACATTGTATGCCGGCCCCGCGAAAACGCGGGTTTGGAAGTCTGTTGCTTTAGCGCCGGGTTTGCGATAATACAACATTCTTTTGTTTGGCGATTTGTTTGTTTCTATTTTTCGTTATCGTTAAATTGCATATAATGAATATGCAAACCAATTTTAGTGTTTTACAATAATGTATAAAATTTTAAATATTTTCTTCACCTACAGTTTTAAATGCCTCAGATGCCACCGGCATACAATGTGTTAATATAATAAATATTAATAAATATTTTAACACTATTCCTTTCGACACTTCACGTGTACTTATTCCTACCGCGACATTCCCACGTAAGGCAAACTATAAATTTTTCTCAGAAAATAAACAATGAAAAAAAAAGTGAATATTGAAAAATGTATTATACGTATATTTTAGGAAAAGTCTAAAGGCGATTCAATTACATTGTATCTATGAAATTCTAATCCCAATTTTAAAAACGGTCATTTAACCGGTCGTGGTAGGAATAGTGTTAACATATTTTATATTTAATAATTTTGTAAGTCTTTTTATATTAAAAATATAAATATACTTGTTAGATTAGAGCAATGATTGTTTTATTCAGCACAATTGTTATTTAAGACTTAGGAAAATATATGTACAGAAACCACGCGCACTGTGCATATTTCTGACGCGAGTTTCCGTTCAGTGACGGTACTTGGGCGGACAGAACTGCCATAGCGAAAGAGTTAAAACGTATAAACACTCGAGTACGGCACGATCATGTATAAATCGTTACGACGAGGCACCTGTGGCACGTGGTTTCGCAATGGCAGGTGGATTCGTGTTTTCGGTAAAAGGAGATGTTTATTGGTAACGCGAACGAACGTGTCGCCGCAACACCGGAAGCGTCTTCCATTCGGCATAGAAACGGAGGCGGTAACAACAAAGATACGTTATCCGAGGTGAAGCAGATAGAGTAGACATGGAAAATGATAATGAGGAAGATAGGCCGCCCACGCTTTCCCTCAACACGATGTACTATTCATCCGAACTTGAATTCCGTTCTTCTGTGTCTCTCTTTCTCTTTGAACAGCAGCAGGTTTCATGGAATCAAGATTAACACTATTCCTACCGACACTTCATGTATACCTATTCCTATCGCGACATTCCCATGTAAGACGGACTACAAATTTTTTTTTTTCAAAAAATAAACAATGAAAAAAGAAGTGAATATTCAAAAATGTATTATACGTATATCTGAGGAAATGTCTAAAGTTTAACACGTTGAACGCCACGTCACCCATATCTGGGTGACGGCTATGTTTCTTGTAAACGGTTGACACTTTTCTAATTAAAAGAAGATTTTGGAGATAATTTATACTAATTTTATTTGTAACACAATTATGATAAGTATATACGATATAAAGTAACAATAAATTATAAAGTAAATATAACATTGCGCTGTTTACAGTCTGAGTCTCGGGTTTGGGTCTTGGGAGAAACTCCACCGATTTACGCTGGGCGTTCAACGTATTAAAGGCGATTCAATTACATTGTATCTATGAAATTCTAATCGAAATTTTAAAAACGGTCATTTAACCGGTCGTGGTAGGAATAGTGTTAATAGAAGTCAAGAAAAATTGTTAGAAATAATATTAATTGTTTCTGTAAATTCTGCTTCTGAAATCCAAAAACTTGACAAAAATATGATTACAGAAAACATTGCCACAGCAATAGTATCCAACTGCAAAAAGCCAAATTGTAATTGCATCATTAACACTATTCCTACCGACACTTAACGTATACCTATTCCTACCGCGACATTGCCATGTAAGATGGACTACAAATTTTTTTTTTTCAAAAAATAAACAATGTAAAAAGAAGTGAATATTGAAGAATGTATTATACGTATATCTGAGGAAATGTCTAAAGTTTAAAGGCTATTCAATTACATTGTATCTATGAAATTCTAATCGAAATTTTAAGAACGGTCATTTGACCGGTTGTGGTAGGAATAGTGTTAACCCCTTGCACTGTTCGGAACCTCGGAAAAAGTCAGGCCAAACACCGCGGCTGCCTCAATTGTCGCGAAACTTGAGACCCATCTTATCCATGAGATGGAACTCTTGTGAAATTCAAATGAATTTGAATCAAATACTTTTATATATACTCTAATTATCACATAAGATTAAAACAAATTCTGAATAAGTAATAATAATATAATTAATTAATAACGAAATAAAAATATGCAAAAGCAAATCCGCGGTAGTAGTATTTGAACTCAAATAAGTTTTCTGATTATCTCACTAATATTAAACCTAAAACTGAAAGACACAATATAAATAAACACATTTGTAAAAATTCAACTTTTTAACACTAGAACCACTAAAGTACTTCATTTATTATAGTGCGTGACAAAATGGTAACACAGCCTATGATTTACAGTGTTTCTCGAATAATTTCAAACATTGTACAATTAAAAGTCAAAATTGACTTTATAGGGGAAGGTTATTACTATACGGTGCTATTTACAAAAATATTAAACAAATGTTAGTATCTGTGGAATATCAACGTAAATATAGGGAAAATTTGTACTTTCGGTCCAAAGGCTACTTTTGGGCTTTGAATTCAACACGTGAAAATGTATAAGAAATCTTTGCCATCTCAAACAATGAAGTCTCTTTGATCTCTTTTTTTCTACCCGTGCTATCATTTTGTCGCACCTAATTTTCACAGAAAGGTTAAATTTTCCGTAAAAAATATAACCTGTGATTAATTTTTGCCTGTATTATTAAGAAATAAATACTGCATACAAAACTACATGTACAAACTTGAATACATTACGTTAAATTCAAAAAACACTAAAAATCATATGTTGTGCTATCATTTTGTCGCGTACTGGTACATAGATTTTATCTGCCAATACAGCGACTTTTTCATGGTCTGTATCACTAATTTCCATGTATAGTAATGAAAGGCCGGAGGTTGGTTAACCCTTTGCGGTCCGCATCTGCGTTCATAATTTCGTTTCAGCAGGTCCTATGTCGACAAATGTGTCGAGACACGTTGGACATACGACTGTAAAGAGTTAACTTTAAAATCGTCTTTGTTTGATCCAATTTGAATAAATTTCAGCAAAGTCATGTCAGTTTAAAGATTGATTGAATATGTAAAGAGTTTTGTCCAATTTTTCGGAACAAATACCCCACTGTGCGCTGTGTCGAGTGACGCTCGACATAGGATCACAAAGGGTTAAACTTATTTGAAAGGAAAAAACAAATGAAATGGAAACTGCGTTGATGTTGTTATCATCCCTATCTTACGCGCGTACATACACACCGTTGGCTTATCTCTCCTCTTCAAGAAGCATGTTAATCTCTTGGCGCCAGCTATTGTTAGTTGAACATTTCAGAGTAAGGCAATCCACGTCCAAACGTAACTCAAAGATAACAAACGGCTCGGCAAGAGGCTCGAGGAATTTTGCGTTTCGCGCGGAATCGCGGGAATAATGAATCGCGGCCATTACTCGTCCGGTATCTAGGAGAATTTTCAGCGAGCCGACAGAACGTTAACGGGGAGCCAGGAATTATTATACTCCACGGTCCATTAGAACGCGACCCGATTAAAAGTGGGCTCCTTTTATTCACGGCGAAAAACCGTCTGCGCGATGCGGGTCGGTCCCCGAGATAGCTTTCCTTATTATTTCATTCGTCTCATTAAGAAATCCGCTTCCGTTGACGCGCGCCGCTGGACAGAAAGTGAGGAGGATTAACTGGAACCAGATACCGTCGCGGAAATAGGAGAAAAAGGAGGCAGAGGAAACGGGGAAAAGGAGAAGGAAAAGGGGAGCTGCTGAGTTTTCGAAGGGGAAAGACGCAGCGTTATTTCTGGAATCGGAAAACACCGAGACCATGTCTGCTGCTGCTGCTACTGTTACTGTTGCTCTGCCCCCGTTGAGGATCAGAAATATCGACGCGGCAACCTCTCTCCTCGTGTCTGCCAGCACCGAGTCCGCTCGAACACTCGGCGGAAGATCGCTGCGCGTGTACGTACTGCGTCCAACTCCGGATAATTTACCCTTGCCACGTTTTGAATACCGAGCACATTTAGGGTGCGGTGTTTGCCTAGATAGGCTTAAGGTTAACTTTTGATGATCGATGTTGCGGTCAAAATTGTTGTAAATATAAACATGGTAAAATTCGTTTTCTTATATGTATTCTAATTCTATATGTAATTTATATGGTAATATTGAAATACGTTGATTGTAGATTGTAATACAACTTCAAAAAAGAAAATAACTTTAAATACAACTATGATATACTCTTTTTAAGAATAATATTTTCTCCATTTTTTGCAACTTTCGTTTTTAATCTCTAAATTTTTTAAGTTTTATCGTATGAATATTATTGAATGCGAAAAATATATTACTCTAAACTCATAAAATGAATAGAAGATGCAAATTTGGTAATAATTATATATATATTTTTATTTGTAATTAAAGCTCTTCGACTCTCACAAAAATTTCTTTCTTTAAGTCAAAGCTACATGTAAATGTAAGCATTACCATTCCAATAATAATAAGCATTCCAAGGTAAAAAAAGTCGGCGATTTTTTTCAACTTTCTTAGAAATAAACTCACAAATGTTCAGAAGAAAATATGATTGAACTATGCGTTTCTCTCAGATAAGCGGTAGATCTTTAATATAATTATAAAATAATAAAATAATCCAACTTATTAAAAAATATAAAAAGAATAAAATTTTTCTAGTTTATTTCTAATTCTTTATCTAACCAATTAACTTTTTCTATTTATACGCATTGTTTTATTTAGGAAATCACAAAATTAATTATTAATTAATAATTTATATTAATAATTAGTAATTTTTGCTACGTTTTGGGGATTTTGCACCCATCCGTACCGTTAAGTTGGCGTCTGTGAGTGTCACTCAAGTTTTACCGTACACTCCCGTCAATATTTACGTTCATAGTACATTTGATAAAACTGTTTGGACAATTGAATCATGCCAACACTGGCAGCAATTTGTCTCTTCAAAGGTAGCATCAGTACGTATTGATGTACGAATTTGCTAAACCTAAATAGAATTTTGTACCCGTCACGAAAAGAGCGAGGCAGTTCCATTTTCGTGACACCGGCCAATGGCCGTTGAAGGGAAGCAAAAGTCCCGCGTACGCGACACAGCATTCGTCAATACGTAAAGTAACAAGTGTGTCAAAACACTACTTGTCATCAGAGACGAAAAAAAAGAGAGACAGAAATTCAACTGGCTCTCAGACGCAAAATGATTAACGATGTTTCCCTGCGAGCTGGCAAGGACACGATGAAGTTCAACAAAGATTATGCGCGCTGTAAAACGGTCGGAAGGAAATGACAGGGGAGTTTCGTGGCAAAATGAATGATCTGGGAGAGCATGGTATGGTGAAACGAGGTGGACGGAGGGGGCGGTTCGGCCGACGTTAATCCAAGACGCGAAACCACCACTTGACGCCTATTTACGGCAATTAACCCCGGTCGCGTTGACGAACTTGAACTCCCCTGATTAATTGGATGCGCCGCAGACGTCCGACTATCTCCCGCTTTTCTGCAGCCCTGCAGCAGAAATTTATTCGCCCGACCTGCTTCTTCGACGTGAATTCATCCGTGAGAGGAGGGAGGCTCACCTGGCCGATCGAAGCGGGTAATTTGAAAGCGCGCGGCGGCCCTTTCCTCCTCCGCAACCCCCCCCTCGTAAGCCTTCACGACCCTTGTAGCGGGAAGAATTTCCCGCGAGTTCCACGGGAGTTTGCTTTCCCCGATGCCGTGAAGGGCATCGAGAGGAACTCGCTGATTTTGCCGAGTCGAATTTTCCACGAACTCAGTCCGTTTGATTTTCGTCTGAGCGTGCACTCAATTAGCATGCTCGCTGCTGGCGATAATGCGGTTAACCCTGCCTAACGTATGCCTTTGTTCGACATTTTTTGTGTCCGAACTGTTAATTTCACTGTTCTCCTTTATTTGGGCGAACTGACTGCCATAATTTGGTGAATAACAGAGTATTATACATTTGTACTGATATATAATACTGTCGAATCTCGGTAACTTGAAGTAGAGATGTAGCTTGTATGTACTTGGTAGCTTAAAAATACAATCTCAGCTTAGTTTGAATCGCTTAGCTGTTTATGAGTAAATAATAATAATAATAAATAAATAAAATCAAGTAAACAGTTGGATGCCCAATTTTTATCTCATCTTCCGTTTCCATTCTGTTTTTGTTTCATTACATTCTATGTATCTGTATTCTTATCACTTCGTTCTAAGTTTAGCTTTGACATGTTCATAAACAAATTAGTAAACAGCATTTTCTTGGTGCAAAATCGTTCTTTAAACCCAACGACACCGAGCACGCGATAAAAACAAAACCGAAATAAGTATACGGTTGCGACTATGGTATTACTCAAATATTCGAGTCGACCAGCTAGCGTGTGCGTTGGAGACTGCAATTACTATCGCAGCCTCCCTAATAAATCTCCTTTCGAGCCCTTCCGAGGTCACTGAATAGCTGCAGCTTCTCTAGTGGAGGTGAATAAAAGATTCAAAGAAAAGAGAGAAATCAGTTTTACGAGAGAGACAAAATCGAAAGGGAAACGAGTATTCGACGAACAGAATTATTGCAGGATTCTCGAAGCTTTTATTCGTTTGAAGACCGGAGCTTGAACAAATGCGAATTGATGCGCCACGGTCGTCGGTAGAGAGAAAAAATTTAAATACAGCTGAAACGGTCGGACTCGCATGTAAATGTTGGGCTTTCAAATCCTCTACAACCCTGGTTCCCAACCTGTGGGCCGCGACCCTCTGGGGAAACGCCGAGGTTATTTTTAGTTGAAAGCTTTAGGTATGCTAAGTATATTAACATAATTAAATATTAAGTTGAAATCGTATTTTGAGATTATTTTTAATGTGTTTCTTTTTAACTTGTTAAATAAGTTTTATACGTTTGCAGGGAAAGAGAAGTGACAGTTTATTTAAATACTGTAAAATGTGATCTGAAATCCGATAAGGTTGAGAAACACTGCTCTTATATTCTGTTACTTTATTGAACGTTGTTTATATGCGAAGGGAGGTTGCAATTTAGATAACTACTGTAAAACGTAGTTCAAACTCAAAATAGGTTGAGAAACACTGCTCGTATATTTTTTATTTTATTAAATATATTTTTTATTTGGGAAGGAGGGTTCAGCTTATTTGACTACTGTAAAACATGATCAGAACTCAAAGAAGGTTGAGAAACACTGCTCAAGTGTTATTTCTTTTGCCTTATTAAATATGTTTTTAATATAGAATGGGAGTGAGGGGTTCGAAACTTATTTGATTATTCTAAAACGTGATTGGAACTTTTAAAAAAAGGTTGAGAAACACTGTTTTATACGCTTGCATCCACTCGAGCGCGTAATGCCGCTCACGGAAACCATAGAAGGAATCGAAAAGCTTTCGTACAAAGAACTTCCGCCCGGAATGAAAATCGCTTCTTGCCACGTGGACCTTCGAGGGAGAAGCCTAAAAAAATGTAGGGATACGAAACATCGGCCATACAGCGATAGCTTAGACCTAGACCGCAGCTTAATTCCTAGATTCGCGAAACTTCAGTTCAAAACTTTGTGACGTCTTCAAATCTTCAAATAAAATAGTTCCCAATAATTAACACATTGCCGCATACTTTTAAATTGACGACCGTGCTTAGAAACACATTTTTCTGATAGCTATAGCCGTCATTTATGGCAACGCGTTAAATATGAAAGATACCATTTTTAATTACTATAATATATGTCC
The DNA here is from genome assembly GCA_033822845.1 of Tetrapedia diversipes. Lineage (NCBI taxonomy): Eukaryota > Metazoa > Arthropoda > Insecta > Hymenoptera > Apidae > Tetrapedia > Tetrapedia diversipes. The sequence goes on along the minus strand of JAOPTO010002473.1, from coordinate 456,445 downwards.
TTTATTTTCCCCCCAAAAATATGGTCACTGTACCCATAATGTACTTCGATCTATTCTTGTACCCTAATGAGGATTTACCCCGTAGTCTAATGATTTAAATAAATAAATAAATGAATAATATGTAATTGATTAACAAAAATAATCTACAAAACAGAATATACACATATAGAACATATAAAATATATTAATTGATACATACACAACTACATTTCTGTTGCCTAAGCGTTATCAACAGTGCATGTCAATCTAGTAGAAGAGGAGGAGGATTAAGTATTACACGACAACTTTTTAAATAATGTTCGTGTGTCAACTTGCTTATGAAATGTGTTAAATGTCCACGATGTATGGACAAATGTACCGGTTAATCAGGAATTCCGAATAATTGGAATTCTACTGTATTGTTACGATTCCCTTTCTATTGCTAACTTTTTTTCTTGTACGTATTCGTTCTTTTCTCGAATGCTCCCTTCGGTAGCCTTACGTCACCCTCCCTATAATTTCTATCTCGCTCATTTCTGCTCGATTTCCTCGTTCTACGAAAATCCAGTTACGTGAACTGGAGAACATATCGAGTGTCGTTAGGGGAACGATTCAACGTGCGAATTCGATCATGAGATCGCAGGAATGATCGATGCATTTCCGCGTATGTGCCGTGCAACCGAAGAGAGGTTTCTACGAGGCCCCATGAACGCTATACCGACGGCACTCCCGCAGCTAGACGTTTTCGCATTAATTGCAACGTGAATGAACGAAGTCGGGCTCGGTGAATGGACCAATCAGAGCTCCATTTCTGCACTGCTTCGCCGATCCCCGTCCGTGCTCGTTAGTCAATTAAACTTCGTAATTATAGCTCGGTACGGCGGGGTTTCTGACTTCAGGCATCTGACTCTCTATGACTCACGACGGATGTTGCGAACCAACCGATGGTATTTTTTTACCTATGCAAATATTCAACTGTTCCACGATAAGATCGATCCACTTATATTAATTCCTTGGCTACTGTGCACGCCTATAGGCGCTTAGAAATTTTGCGTTTGTGACACTGAAAGCGTCTCTATAGGCGATCGACACAATTTGGCTTTCTGACACTGAGAGCGCCTATAGGCGCTCAATACAATTTGGCTTTCTGACACCCAAAAGTTTGCCGTTCTCAGCACACACCGTAACTCAATTCCTGCCATATGGTACGACCGATGTGCATCAAAGTCTGCCGTAGTCAAGGGGTGAAGAATGACACGAAAGGTTTGGATAAGAGTAGTGTGGCATTTGTGCTATCTGTTGGAGTTCAACAACGACAGTTGTTAGGCATGAGAATAACATTTTCTTCGTATAGTAATGAAGGAGAAAAAGTCAGTCGTTCAGATTACCTAGACCAGGAATCGAACCCGAGATCCTTCGTTTGCTAGACGACTACTTCAATCACTTTTGTTCTTTTTGTAACATACGTTTATTGTGCCAGAGCGATTAAATAATATAAAATAAGGAATACAATAAATCATAACGTACAAAAGGATAACAGAAATAACCATGAGATCGATGACTATAGCTTAGAGCACTGGCGATCTTAAACTGGGTACATTAATAATTGCACTTATCGCTTAATGTGATATAAAACTAAGTACTAACTTATACTAGGGGAATTATTCGTTTAGTGTAGAAAGGCACAGAAAAACTATACTATATATTGACAAAGGTTGTGTGTATTGGTGGTGTGGGGAAAATGGCATTGGTTCAGAGAGCTGTGATTGGGGATGGATAGCAGGGAGGAGGGGTGTTCTACTTTAACCACTAAGCTATCCAGACTCGACCAGCTACTCCTTTTCTCCTAGGCTATTTAACCCTTTGCACTCCTTTGTCGAGTGTGACTCGACGTCAGTCTTTATCACAGTAACTCCTATGTCGAGTCATGCCCGACATTTTTAAAGTGCCTTTTTAAATACAGTAGCGGACAAAAGTTTAAGACCAAAGAGTCAACGGAATTAAACAAATATAAGTTATAATAAAGCTTAAGAGCTGTTTAATATAATTAATAAAAAAGGATAAGCACCACTCAAGGAATTGTCGTTTGAAGTAAATTTCAAATAAAACACCTTAAATACTATGGATTTATTGGCAATAAAATTGAAAACAAGAATTCGGAAGTCAAAGGGTTAATAAACCTATACCGCAATCATCGGACGCCAATCCTACAGTAATTATTGTTTGACGATGTGCTCGCATTTGTTTCGACAAATTTAATCGGGTGTCTGATAATAAAGTTTGTGAGTGTAAAAACGAAATTAAAACTATTTTATTGAAATATACAAGGAACATGAATCGACAAAACACACACAGACAATCGCTTCAAATTTTCTTCTTTTTTTTTAAACATTCTCTTATTTGTGTCCACAATTATGAAAGTGGTCTAAGTCGAAATGAAAAAAAAATGAGTTTATCAGTTGTTTCATATTCTGTTACTTTAAACTAAATTAATTCAATGTAATTTTCACGATATTGTAAAAAATGAACGATTAGATAATGGTTGCTATTTCAACATTATACGGAATTCATTTAGTGTTAATTATGAAAGTGGTCTAAGTCAAAAATTTGAAAAATTTGAGTTTATTAGTTATTACAAATCAGCTGACGATGATAATGGTAACGGTGGTAACACATTATTTGAACGAGAAACACAAATTCATTCGTGAATTTGTAAAAAATGAACCGTTACATTGTGTTAGCCATTTTGCCATGTTGACCAAAAATATACGGAAATATTAAATTACTTCCATTATACACCACCACTAGACAAGTAACGAAAGAAAAACGAAGATATTATGTGTTTACTACCACCCTGCATCCCTCCAGTTTTGCAAGAACATTTTAAGAATCTCAAAACTCATCATGATAAAATCCTAAAATGATAAAAATGGATTACTTTACAAAAATAATTAATAAATGTTTATGAATTATTTTATTAAAGTTATTGTTTCTAATAAAACTTATAGCTTTTTATCGCTTTAAGTCATTTATAGGCCATTCAGTTAATCTTGAAAATGGTCTAAGTCAATTCAAACTTTAAAAACATTTCCGTATGAGATTCACACAAAATTTTACATTCTTAATAAATTTTCATTAGTCAAGACTAATAAAATTCTAAATTAAAATATTGCATAATATAAAAATATGTTTTAACTTATTCAAATGTAATCCATTAAATATCTCTAAACAAGAAATATATGACTCATACCACTTTCATAATTATGGGCACATTTTACAACCATGACACACACAAATCATACAGATCATACATCGCCAAATTCGAACCTTAAGGTCGATATACAATGTCTTTCATATGCAATCGCCACACTCATCCATCCATACAACCACGTTCACATATTCACATATTCTATGAACCAATAAATCGTCACAAAGTTAACGTCCACACGAGGTGGTCGTTGAACCTGTCGGCTGCCGAATCCAGCGAAATCTTCTCAGGCCGGCGCGAGGTTTCCCTTGCGTATCCGATGCCGCAAGGACACATGTGAAATCGGGATAGCCGGGCATGGGAACACAAAATGCAGATCCGCCTTCGCACATGCCTCGACGCTGCACACCCGCGTACACCGAATTAACGGCGACCTAATTGACCGTCGCTAATTCCTTCGTCCTCGACGCTGCTCCCTCTTCGACGCTCGCGGCCATCGTCGCGTTTCACGACGAACATCGTTAAAACGCCGTTCAGCGTCTCTCATCTCAGCCCTATCCTCTTAATCAACTCCCGGCAGCGAGGGTCCGCTGTTACAGCAAGGGACCACTTTGTCGAACCTTGCATCTTGCTTTAGGGTTGGGATTATTTGAATATTAGAACGATGACGTTATCAAGTATTAGCGATCCGGATTTTGGATAGATGTTCGATTTTTTCCCTGAAAAGGGGTGAATATCCAAACAGCAGTTGCGAAAGCGTTAAAGGGACAAGAAATCGCAGGTATCTTTACAAATGGAAACATGTTTTTACTTTTTTGCTGTGCTTCATTATCCGAGTTATCTGGACATTTTTAACTATCGAGATTAATTTTTCACCTTTACTCCAAATATTCGGATATTCCAGTTATCTGGATGATTAAATAATTCAGACCCAATCTGGTGTAGATTGATTTTGGCGTGCAACGATAGAATTTCGTGACGCTGGTTAATGCCCATTTTAGAAAGATCAATCAACTCAGAATGATCCGTTAAAGGATTTTTATTTACGCTAAATAAGCGTAGCTATTATCAACCATTTGATTTTTAAGAAATTTGAATATTTTTCTATGCTCGCGTAAAATCACAGGCATACTTTTATGTACTGTTATTATTGGTATGATTATTTTTCTTTGTTAAAAATTGTGTGCTAAAGACTACGCTCTTTTCTTGTTCACGACACAAAAACAGTAAATGAAGGAAATACTTAGTGGTCCAAAATTAGTGATATAAATAGTCTCATGGAGATCCTACGGCTGAAATTGATAAATAAATAAACACTTGGTTACAATATTCAGATAATGGATGTTCGGATGAAGGCGATTCCACTGTATTTATGTTATGTTACAAACATAAAGAGTTTAGAACCAATTAGACCCGCATTCCATTTACTAGCCAACTTTTTACGAACGCTCAGTAGTTGATGTTCATGATTGCCTGAGCCAATAATACGCTAAACCCACAAATGCACGTAAAGTGAGGCGTGCCCCTTGTTCGCAAACCAATCAGAGCCGTATTTTTCTTACCAGTCAACTTTTCGCGGACGCACAGTAGTTGATGTGTGTGATTGCCTGAAGCAATAACACGCTAAACCCACAAATGCACATAAAGTGGGGCATGCTCTTAGATCGCAAATCAATCAGAGTCGCATTACTATTACTAGCCAACTTTTCGCGGACGCACAGTAGTTGGTATGTGTGATTGCCTGAGCCAATAACACGCTAAACCCACAAATGTACATAAAGTGGGGCGTGTCTCTTGTTCACAAACCAATCAGAGTCGCATTAATATTACTAGCCAACTTTTCGCGGACGCACAGTAGTTGGTATGTGTGATTGCCTAAGCCAATAACACCCTAAATCCACAAATGCGCGTTAAGTGGGGCGTGCCCCTTGTTCGCGAACCAATCAGAGCTGTGTTCCTTTTATCGAACGCACAGTAGTTGATGTGCATGATTGCCTGAACCAATAACACGCTAAACCCACAAATGCGCGTAAAACGGGGCGTGTCTCTTGTTCGCGAATCAATCAGAGCTCGTTCCTTTTAGCAACTAACTTTTTGCGAACGCACAGTAGTTGATGTGCTTGATTACTTTAGTCAATAACACATTAAACCCACATATGCGCGTTAAGTGGGTCGTGCCCCTTGTTCGCGAACCAATCAGAGCTGTGTTCCTTTTAGCAGCCAACTTTTTTGCGAACGCACAGTAGTTGATGTGCATGATTGCCTGAACCAATAACACGCTAAACCCACAAATGCGCGTAAAACGGGGCGTGTCTCTTGTTCGCGAATCAATCAGAGCTGTGTTCCTTTTACTAACCAACTTTTTGCTGTCGCACAGAAGTTGATGTGCGTGATTGCCTGAGCCAATAGTACGCTAAACCCACAAATGCGCGTAAAGAAGGGGCGTACCCCTTGTTCGCGAACCAATTAGAACCAATTCCATCCACGGGACTTCTTGTCAGCAAGACACAGTACAATCCTATGGCAAAATGTCGCTGGTCTGTATCAGGCTTTAGACGAACCGCTTATGACGTTTGCGCGGACAACAGAGCTCTCGTGCGGCCGCCATGATTTCCGATCCGCATTACGGACGGTAATCCGCGTTATTTGAATTTAATTACGGCCGCACAGAATGCGTGCGTTTGCTGTGCCGACCGGAATTTAATATTCGTCACGGACTGATGCGTTACACCGACGCCCGCAAATAAACGCCGCGACGTGGACGTGGACGCGGCCAATCGGTCGTGTATCCACATATAATTACTACCGACGCGAAAACGTTTATTACTCTCTCTCTCTCTCTCTCTCTTTCTCGATTTGCGAACCTCCTATTTTGCAGGGTTATTAATCGCCTCCGTTCATGGTGCACGCTTCACTTCCGTTTGCGGGAAAAAGTGTCTATTTGCGACTCAAATAGGAGAGGCCATTACACCCTTAATAGTGAATTCGTACTGATCATATATTTATGCGTGGCACCTTAAATTATTTTTCTATTACAATTCATCTTATTATTATTATTATTATTATTCCGGATGTTGGGTATATACCGATTTTGCCTGAAACGAGTTGATTTGATTCAAACATAAGAATTGAAGTTAAAAAAAAAATAGAACTTTATTTTAAAGAAAGTTTATTCAAAACAATTTTTACATATATGTTCTGTTTTTAAAATACATTTTCCCCCAGTTTTTTTTTATTACATTTAGCACAAACATCCTTACTTCTATTCCTTTGACAAAATCATAAGTGAGTCAAATTAACTCACTCTGGAAATCTAATGTTAAACGGATACTGGGCACTTTTTAAAATGTACAACAAAAATATGAGTAACAAACTCGTTGGTGAAACAATGATGATGGTAAAAGATAGTTATATAGTGAATTGAACTATGGTTATATGATGGTATAGTATGAGTATATTTACGAATCACGAAGGCTGAAGATTATTAATTGCGGATTTGTATGCTCCAGTTTTGAACTGTCGGAAAGAACTAACAAAGAAATCAACGTTCGCGAAATGGTCGTTAGCTAGAGTACGGATTCTTTTTATATGATCCAGCTCATTGGAATTAAAGTATTCAAAGGTTTTTACGTATTTTCTTATTTCATATGGTCGTATTGCTGACTGGCTATTTTATGCAGGAATTAAACAGGCATCACCAATTTATTCTTATAATTTTTGTATTAAAATGCATAAATCTAAAAGTCACAAAGAAAATACGCAATCTCTCGCTTATGAAAGGAAAACAGGTGTCACCAATTATAATTCGAATCAGAACGTATGACGTACGGCGTACCGTCTGTCGGGTCAAAGGGGATAACGCTAGATTTATGGACGTTTCTTGTATATCCATTTGTAATGTACATATATTAAGAAATATTGGGTTGTTCGGAAAGTAATTTCGTTTTTTCCTAACACAGGGCTTAATTGTATTTTTTCATAGTCAACTTTACACTTAAGCCGCATGGTCATTATATATTTTGACAGTATATATAGCAAGGCTTGCTCGTGAAAAATTTCGATTGATTCTACCCAGTAGTTTTTGGTTGGTGCCCTATCAAGTATGGAAAGTAAAAAGCAACATTTTCGGTATTTTTCACTTTTCTACTATCGAAAAGGTAAAAATGCTGTTCAAGCAAGGAAAAAATTATCCGTTGTGTATGGAGAAGATGTATTGACAGAACCCCAGTGCCAAAACTGGTTTACAAAATTTCGATCCGGCAATTTTGATGTTGAAGATGCACCACGTTCTGAAAGGCCAGTTGAGGCTGATGAAGACACAATAAAGGCATTAATTGATGCAAATCGGCGAATAACAACTCGTAAGATCGCTAAGAGATTAAATTTATCGAATTCGACCGTTCATCATCATTTGAAACGACTAGGTTTAATCTCAAAGCTCGACATATCATAAAACAAAAACGAAATTACTTTCCCAACAACCTAACAGGTTAAATAAGTAATTAGTATAAGTAATAGTAACCAATACCCCACTTTGCGTCGGGGTTACGTTCCAAAAAAACACGACGCAAATTGAAACGACGCAAAGTGAATTAAGATTTTCTATAGCAAACCATGTAAAGATCGAAGATTGAAACTGAACTCTAAAATTAGCAAAACAAAGTGAAAATAAAACTGTATTAAAATTACGTTGATTTTCGGTTAGAAGAGGAATTACCGAGTTTTTTTGGCATGGTGCAATTAGAAACAAAAGTAGAGCCATCTGTTAGAAAACAAGAAAAAAATTCAAGACTCGAATCCAAAACAACGCAACCTCGAAAACCTAACGACGCGCAATGAAAATTAGTACTAATTGAGCAGCGACGCAACATCGAAAAAACGCAAAACGAAACGACGCAAAGCGAGGTATTGGTGTACATCATATAGAATTTTAAATTGCAGATCTGACAGGAAGATAGATTAAGATATATTTGTCTCAGTCCATCAATAAAAATCAACAAAAATTGCTAAGAATAATGGTAATTGTCTTTGAAAATCTTGCTCGTGAAATCAGAAATCCGTCAAATTGACGGGTCACGTAAACCTAGTGTTAAACCAACGGAGAAATCGAAACGAAAAAGAAAAATCGGTCGAAAGAGGAGTTAAAGGATCTCGTAGCATCGTTTTGCGTCAAGAGATAAAGTTGGCCCATCGAAGGGGCCCCGTTCGCGCGTACATTTGGTGGCCGATCTTTTTACGAGCCCCCTTTTTTCCCTCCGGTCACCGTTGACGTCAATCTCGTTCCCATAAACAGACCCTGGCACATGTGCTCGCGTCCCGACGCGGTTCCAAAGCGGACTCGTATCGCTCCTACTCGATTATATCCCTGTAGGCGCTTTAAACGGCCAATCAAAATTCCACGACGACCTACTTTTTTCCCGATCGATGTCGATGCCGGTCCAATCTCCACCGGGACCCGGTGAACCCCGACGATCGTGAACTCAATCACGTTTCGGAGGCGATCTCCCCGTTTTAATTGAGCCCGGAACTCGTTCAGCGATCTGAAAATATTTAATCTCAGCGAACCATGCTTAAAAACGGGTTGCGGGCGGGGTTCTATAACAGAATTTCTTCGGCTGCTGGGGGTGGTAATTCAACCAGCTCTCCCTCTCTTCCTCTCTCTCTCACACTTCCCCTCTCACTCTCACTTCCACCCCCCTCTCTCTCGTTCACTCACTCACTCACTCTCATTCCCTCTCTCTCTCACACTTCCCCTCTCACTCTCACTTCCACCCCCCCCTCTCTCGTTCACTCACTCACTCACTCTCATTCCCTCTCTCTCTCACTTTTGCTCCCCCTCCCCCCTCTCTCAATCACTCTCATTCCCTCTCTCCCTCTCTTTCTCACTCTCTCTCTCACACACTCACTCACTCACTCTCATTCCCTCTCTCTCTCCCCCTCTTCTCTCTCACTCCTCCCCTCTCACACCCACTCACTCATTTACTCTCTCACTCCCCTCCCTCTCTCTCTCACTCATTCATTCACTCTCATCCCCCGCCTGTCTCTCTCATTCCGAGATGCAAATTACGGCTGCTCGGTTAAATCCGAGCTAACAGAATTCCTTGATAAATTCCAGCCATCCGACGAGAGGAAACTCTGTTGGACGAAGAAACGCGAGTTATTCCCGCGCCCGCCCCCAACGAGATTCACGGAGGGGTTGTCGTTGTTTCCCGGAAATTCTCCCGGTTTCGAAGTAATATTTCGGCTTGACGTTCGTTGCCGCAAAAAGAGGTGGCGACTTTTATGCCGCGTGAAAGAGTAACAAAAGAAGCGGGATCACGATTTAATGCGACCTTTTTCTCTTGGTTCTCTAATATTCACGGATTTAGATTTACATTTATTTATTTCTTCACAGATACAAATGTATGGATAACTTTTCGGCGAAGAAAAGGAAAGGGAAGAGCGGTGGCAAGGGTAAATTAAGATAAAAGTAAAAGAGTAGCTTTACCTTTTCCTTCCGTGTAACACATTCGATGATAGAAAGTGTAGCAGTTAATTGATTACGAAATCGGTTTAAAAGAAAACGATTAAACGTGGCAAAACAGAGATCTGTTTTTGCGTTTCGTGCTGATCAAAAATAGTATTCTATTTTAGTAAAGATAATGTATGTACAGCAAAATCTCAATTATTGCATGAAACCGTTGCCCATCGACCTGGTAGGGACAATAATGTCCACTGTTTGGAAACAAAAGATTAAAAACAAAATGTAGAGAAGGTGTCGTGACGTGTCGAACCAATCGCGATTGGTCACCTCGATTGTTGCACGAATTTCTGTACCGTTTTTTACAATAATTGAGGTTTTACTGCATAAACAATATTTGTAAGACATAAAACTATCCATTACTAGCTGTTGTCCGCGTTCTTTTTATAGTGCTTGTTTGAAAATCCGCCGATTTTCAAACAAACTTTCATCCCTTATTTTACCCCCTTGAGAATTGATTTTCCAAAAATGTAGAAATATGTATTTCCTTATTTCTAACCAAAAAACTAAATACCAGTTTTCATAGTGCTTGTTTCAAAATCGGCAGATTTTCAAACAAACTTCCATCCCTTATTTTATCCCCTTGGGGGTTAGTTTTCCAAAAACGTTGAAACACGTATTTCCTTTTTTTCTGACTGAAAAGCTAAATACCAGTTTTCATAGTGCTCGCTTCAAAATCGGCAGATTTTCAAACAACCTTTCAACTCCTATTTAACCCTCTTAGGGGTGGAATATAAAAAAATCCTTCCTTAATGGGTGCCTACGTCATAAAAGGAACCCATTATCCAAGTTTCATGTTTCTAGCTTCAGTACTTTAAGCTCTGCGATGATGAATCTGTCAGTCAGGACATGTCGCGTTACATGCATAGATATTGTTCTCACATCTTGAACTTTTGTTTGCTACTATGCTTCAATTAAAAAAGAATCGTCCATGATTGAAATAATCTTTAATGGAATGAAATTCCTATCCAGTAACGATCACGGTGCTAAACACCGAGCATAGGCACGAGAAGAAACGCGAAGCGTGATACCCTGCGTGAGCCTAAGCAGTAATTACAGTTCGTTTCATGCCTACGCTCAAACGGCCCACGCGTGCACTCGACAGAATGACGAATCACGGGCCAGGCCCCTCTGCTATCTCGAGCACAGCGTAAGCCCGCTTTGAAACGCAAATTTTCGTGACCCCTTCGAGAGTGGACAGTGTCTGATCAAGACGGATCGAGTGCAGGCCGGCTACGATCAAGGCCGAATGCTCGTACTTGGCGCTCGAACACCATCGTGCCCCTTAATCGATGCTCCCCGACGATATTTATAGCCTCCGATGCTATACGCGGGATTCGGGATTCTGTTTAAAGAGGAAGCCTATTTTTAATGCACCCCTGCGTGTCAAAGTTGCAAGAGCGAGACGAAGAATGCTGGCGACCATGTTGCCGGTGTCAAGAGTCACATGGATGGACTAAAAATAACCTTTTTTTTCTTTTTGTTCGCGGGCTATCGATGAGCAGAGCTCGATAAGCAGCTTTTAACCCTTTGGCCTATAACCACGGGTCAGAGTCGTGGTAAAGAATTTGTGCCATAAGTGAAAACCACGAATCTGACTCGTGATAAAAAATTTGTGCCATAAACAAAAGCCACGAGTCAGACTCGTGGTGTGGAATTGGTGCATAAGATGACGCGTATTGTTATTAGAATAAGCGATTGGAGTTATTCCACGTCGAATATCATTCATTTGATTATGATTACACCCTAGACGTCTTAACCCTTTGACTACGGCAAACTTTGGCACGCACTGGCCGTATGGTACGGTACGAATTCACTCGCGACGTCCACTGGGTACGGCGAAATTTTTCGTTAAACATACATAAAAATATTGAAAATACTGAAATTTATTACATTAAACGAATATTACTTGAAGCGAACATTAATTTTATGCTTTTTTTAGATAACAATATTTTATTTTTTTAAATAATAATGGAGTTAAATAGGCGTCAACAGTACCGGGAAACCAACATGTGTCGGACGCCAATAGGCGTCAACAGTAGTCAAAGGGTTAAAATTATTATTTGTACCTAAACATTGTTTATTATTTCACAATTCCTTTCGTTGCACTGAAATATATGTCATGAAAAGTTTACATTTTGCACCAGTTTGGGTACACGGCTGAACAGTTGAATGGCACAACGCGCTACTGACTTTCTTGTTTACTATAGCTCGCGCAATTTGCAGATATCGTGTAGGCCAAGGGGTTAACACAAGCTGCAAGACGGTCGTCGGGTCTTTCTGGGCCCAAGTAACGCTTACTTTTCGTCTTCCATTTATTATGACGGCTATATTCAATCTGTGACCCTCCAAGCTTTTATGTGTGGCCCTAGGCAATTCAGGCAGATTCTTTTTTACACACCTTGATGATATGTTAACACTTTATCGACCGGAAGCTTATTAATCGGCTTTTACATGCTTACAATTAGTTTGTAAATTTTGTAATGTTTCCTTACACGAAGATAACTGTTTCGAGCGATGTCGTATGTATACTGTAAAGAGATATTAAACTATCAGTTAATCGAAGAAAATCTTGCAGAAAATAAAATCAGTGCCACAGGAAAAGGATCCAATTTAGTGGAAAATAGAATAGTAAAATTGTGAGTTTTATAACAATATTAAAACATCTCTTATTTTAATATAACAAATTTTAATGCTGTTTATGTAAATTCTAAGGTTACTATAATAACAAATATTAATATTTAGTATAATATTAATATTATACTAATATTAATACATAAATTCTAACGTTTTTTTCTAGTACACAATAAACATTTTTTATATTTTACTATCCACAGTAGTGTATATATTTCTCATAACTGAAGATACATCGAAGAAACTGAATTTGTACCGTATCTTTTCGTTTTGATACTCATCATCGCGAATGGTTAAACGTCTACACGACGAAAGGGTTAAAATGAAACAGTTTTCGATAACCGTGGGCTCCCAGGGGAAATTCGACGTCGCGCGGGGATGGGCGGTCGATAGTTGGGAAAACGGAAGTAGAGTTTGGGAAAATTGGTCGAGAGCTTGGCCCTCGAATCAGCGGGCTTGCTCATTGTTCGCCTCGATGTCAAGGACTTCTCTCTGTGTCTCGATGTAATTAGCATTGAAACGCGCGAGCAGAGGAAACGCGGCCCACTGTTTGCCGGACGCGTTTCCGTGCGCGCGCGAATTTTGGGGCAAAAGCGTCGTTCCCACGGGATTCTTGTCAGCGAGGAAAATCCCTTGTCCACTGCAAGGTGCAAGATTTGATATTCCCTTTGAACGCTGATCTTTCGTTAACCGTTTGAGTCTCAGGGGGTATGCAGGGTGGGAGGGGGTTATGTCGAGAATATACCAAACGGCGCAATAGCGCTTGTATTAAAATTTTTATTTTGTAACTTGTAACACAACAAAATTAAACATGCCTTAGTAAATTGTTCAAAAACGTATGTCGCATTAATGTGATGTTCGGCTCTGATAAAAAACAGATGTGTCGGTTGATAGCCAACGAGTTAAGCTAGAGATGCAGCGCCGCACAAGAGAGCGCACACATTTGCATACAGGATTATTCCAAGAAATATAACGACTAAGACACTCTTTATTTTACAAGGCTATTGTAGGCCAGTGTAGTGGGTCTCACAGATATCACCTTTTTGAACGGTATGCCACAAGTGATTATGCCACTCTATAGTGACTAACTCTATTGTTAGCACTGTTGTGCTTCAGATTAGGTTAGCATAGATAATAATATATTGTGAAAGTGCATAAACTTTGTGTGAAAGGATAAGTGTGGCGAGTGCGTATGTAATTGTTGTGTGAACAATTGTAACCCTTAATTTTGTGTAATGAGTGTAATATGGTATGGTTGAAGCGAGAACGAGCGAGGAAGCGGTGTGTTAGGGCATCAGAGAGCATAGAGAGAGAGAAAAAGAGAAAAAATGAAATATAGAGGGAGAGAGAGAAAATGATACGGAGAAAGGGGGAGAAAGAGAAAATGAGAGAGGAAGGGAGAGGTGAGAGAGGGAGAGAAAGGGGGAGAAAGAGAAAATGAGAGAGGAAGGGAGAGGTGAGAGAGAACGCGAGAATAAGAGGGGGGATAGATAGATAGATAGATAGATAGATAGATAAATAGATAGATAGATAGATAGATAGATAGATAGATAAATAGATAGATAGATAGATAGATAGATAGAGAGAGAGAGAGAGAGAGAGGGAGTGTAGATGTGTATAGAAACGTGTGTTCTATAGGGAAAAGAAAAGAGATAAAGAAATATTTTTGTGCGTCTTGACATAATACGACATCGTGTAGTACTCTTGTTCTTGAATATATTGTCTTTGTTTCACGTTATCGGTATGCTTTTTATTCGATTCGCTAACAAAAAGAACACGCCTTAATTTGTGAGTGTGCAGAAAAATATATTTCTTTAACGATTTCCAACTCTGTTCCAGGACCGTCCCCAGATTTCAGCAGGCACAGACTGATCAGACCACGAGTCTATCACGGCAGGACAAGGCGGCAAATCTCCTCGACCAAGGAGAACGTAAGTAGCTTTTGTACGTTTTGGTGATCGGGTTGCGAATGTTCATGCATTTATGGAAAATTTAAGTTATCGAGAAAACACCAAGTGTACACGGAACGCAAAAATATACAGAAGGTGTAAAAGATATTCGTACACTGGTACAACTTTGACTTTTATCATTTACGTATATAGCAAAACGATACATTAATCAACAAAAACGTGTTCTAGTATATAAAAATTCAATATACAGATAACAAAATTGAACAAGAGTACTTATTTTTCATAAACTGTTACTTAAAAATTAGAAGAAATGTCGCAGTACGTGCATTTTTTGTTTATATTTGGCAACTTGACTCAATGAACAGACTGTAATTAGCTTCAACTTTACTTGCACATAATAAATTCCAATTTACACTATTCAACATGAAAAAATATGATACAAATTATATCGTGTTTGGTCTCGTTTTAATCAGAAAAAGGTTAATAATGCAAAGGACAAAAAATAAAAAAGGTTTTGTCTTATACTTAGTATTGTGTCACAAAGATATTCGAATCCAGAATATATTACGCTATTCAACTCAGTCTCCCTTCGTCTTTCTCATTCTATCTCTTCCTACGTTCGAGTGAGCGGTAAAACACACAAAAGAAAAACGTGTCCCCTTTCGATAAATGTTCCTCTTCTAGTAATGAACAGTTAAGGTGACAGTACTGTATAGTTAAATTAAGTATCGAAGATAACACATTATGTATTACATGCTGCGGTGTGCAGTATATAGATCTTCATCTTTATAAGTTCGAGTACTGCTTTCAAACGTCCAAGTACTTATGTATAAGTACACACTCTTCAGCTCTATAGGTACTCGTTCTCGGGGCTGGTAACCGGCTTGTACAACAGGAGTACTTTGCAAATACATAGAATAAAACTTCGCCTGGTATGAGTAGCACTCTAATTCCGTGAAGTGAAGCTTCACTGTTGGAAATTGGCTCGGATTCGAGTACATACATATTGAACTTAATCCCATCTCTATCAAGCGTACGCAAAAGCAATAACCGTTTTTATTCAGAAAATCTTTTATTGACGTTTAACGATCGATACAGTAGCAGCCGATCAAAATGTTGCAGCTCCTCGTGTTGTTTAAAATCTTTTTCATTTTTTGGAGAACCATTGAATTTCGTTACAATAAAAAAAAATTCTTTCTTTGATGAAACACTCTTCACTTTCGCTTGTGAATTTTTATTGCGTTTCAAAGCTTTTTGTGATAAAGTTTAAGTTAGAGCGATAAAAATTTTTACCGATCAAATAGGTACAGTAGCGGACAAAAGCTTAAGACCAAAGAAAATAAATTACTTAATTAATTTCGAAATAACAGTATAAATAATATTTGTATTCTATGCTAATTAATAAATAGTGTTGTACCATAATGACGCTAAAAATAAGTATATGAACAATATTTGCATACCATAAAACTATGTTTTGCATTGTCCTATGCAACTTTAAATTTTTGTCCGCTACTATATCAATAAATTGTGTTCTACCATAACGACAATAAAAATGAATAGATAAACAATAATTGCGAATCATAAAATTGTTTTATATTGTCCTGTCGTCTAAAACTTTTGTTTGCTACTCCATATACTATATATTGGGGTTTCACAACGGATATGTTGCGACACATCCACGTGTTGTGCGGATATTTCAAACGTGAAAAGAAATTTTCATTAAAATTTCGCTAGTAGTAAAAATGTTCAATATTTTGAGGAACATAATTCGTGTGCCATTCGATTGACGACAAGAACTTTATTCTGTACTCTTGTACAGGTAGCAAGAACCTGGATATTATTTTTTATTAAATAATTTTTCCCTTTTATTTCTCATCAATATATGAGATGTAGATGTGTATGTTTGCACTAAAAATATTTCCACATTTAATTATATGTTTTAAGTAAATAATAAACAGTAATAAGCGACGAAATGTGATCTTATGCTTTCTCTTTTCAATTTCTTTTTAATGTATGTCGTAAATATTGTTATAACATCGAGATATGGTAGTCTAACCATATATGGGTAGATCATAATACTGAACGTTTTATGGGCTTCGTTATATACAGAAAAAATAATTTTATGCGTAACCACATCAAGCTGTTTGATAACCATGATGTACCAATGATTTTTTTATTAGCTTTTACTTTTTTTATAATTTTTAAGGCGAATCATAATGTACTAATAATCTTTCAATTAGTTTTACTTCTTTTTATAATTTTAAAGGCTAACCATCGTGTACCAATCATTTTTTAATTAGCTTTTACTTTTTTTATAATTTTTAAGGCGAATCATGATGTACCAACGATTTTTTAATTACTTTTTATCCTTTTTTAAATTTTAAAGGCTAACCATAGTGTACCAGTGATTTTTTAATTAGTTTTTACCCTTTGTATAATTTTGAAGTCTAAACATGATGTAACAATAATTTTTCTAATTAGTTTTACCTTTTCTTAAAATTTTGAAGGCTAATCATAGTGTACCAATAATTTTGTAATTAGTTTCCACCCTTTTTTTAATTTTGAAGACTAACCATTGTGTACCAATAATTTTTTAATTAGTTTCTACCCTTTTTATAATCTTGAAGGCTAACCATAGCGTACCAATAATTTCTTAATTGGCTATTATCCCATTTTATAATTTTCCTTCTATATCTTGGAAGTAGATGCAGAAATGTCTGTACTTTTCTCCTCATACATTTCTCCTCATCAAATTTTACCTTCTTCCTTTTCTCCAATTTTATCCACTTCTTATTCATCTAACCTCCACTTATCCTAACGGTTCGGCTAACTTTTCCTCTTGTCC
Source organism: Tetrapedia diversipes (assembly GCA_033822845.1). Lineage (NCBI taxonomy): Eukaryota > Metazoa > Arthropoda > Insecta > Hymenoptera > Apidae > Tetrapedia > Tetrapedia diversipes. The sequence continues at coordinate 439,349 of JAOPTO010002473.1, read as the reverse complement.
CATCCGAGTTTCGCAATTAACCAACTCAAGTGTAACAACCGTCACTTTTGCGTACACGTTGCCGTAATGGGACCAGCGAAATTCCACGGTTCGTTTGCGCAGCTTTCACGGCGCGAAAAAACTCGCATCGAATTAACGGGAAGACTCACGGCGATAAATCGCCGCGAGATTTCGCTGAAATGATGCCGCGCACTTTTGTCTGGGAAAATTAGAAATCAACCAGGAATTAGCAGACGCTGCGAGGCAAACACGAGCGTGTCTGCGTTCGCGCGGTCGATTTAGAATGCAGGACGCGATCCCGTCGTCGACTAGTGCAACAATTTCAATGCGAGCATCACGTCACATCACGAATACCGAATCCAACGTACCAGCATTAATCGTAACCTACACCTAACTTTCAAAAGTATTCGGACGCACGCATTAAAATTAACCCATTTGAGACCAACGTTGTATCAATGCAATGTTTTCTTTGAGATTTATTTACAGTTAGTTTAAATTGTTAAATTTTGTATTCCACCCTCGTGGTTATAAAAGAGAGTTCCAATAATTTGATTAATAATTTTACGAACGAGTAGTGTTGAAAAACAAAATTTAGAAAGGTAAATTGACTAAGAAAATGTAGAAAATAAAATTTTACGTTAATGCAACGTTGGTCTTTAATGCGTTAACACTTTATCGACCGGAAGCCTATTAATCCGCTTTTACATGCTTACAATTATTTTTCGAAAAATCGATATTTTTTGAAACTTAAGGTCTGGTGGAGGGGGTAACTTAAAAAATATCGATTTTTCGAAAAATCTTTTTATACATTCTTGTGAACATAAAAATAGCATTCAACTTTTGTTTAAAGTCTTTTTTAATATCTCTCACCGTTCTCGAGATATTCCAGGACAAAGATAATTTTACATTTTCTTTAAGGGGTGAAATCACCCCTTGAAAATGATATTGGCCACGAACAAAAAATAGGTATGTATTAAGGATGATTTACTCTACCTGTACACCAAGTTTCATATCTTTTGGAATTTCCGGGTTCACAAACTTCCCTTGTAAGTTCCTGCTGTTTTTCGAATTTTTTAAAAGTTTACTTTTTAATAAAAATCAAGAACTAATCAATCAATAATGTATTCTCCCTTCAATACCTCGTTGGTAGAAATCACCCGGTTTCGACTCCAACCAAGCTCTCAATTCTGCATTGGTATTAAACGGAACTCCGTGCATAGCATTTGAAAGGGATCGAAAGAGGTGGAAATTTTCTTTCTTTTTGAAAAAAAGGCGGGAACTTAGGTGTCAACCTAATAATTTTCCTCGATGACAGCAGTCTAAAAAACTCGGCTCGCCTCGCAGATGCCTTGAACGATTATCCACTAACACACGTTTATCATTCAAGTAAGCGAGTTTCGGATAAAAGAACTAACAATGTTTTTTTTATCATTTATTGTTATTGTGAGTAGAATGGGACGAATAACGTCTCTTGTTAATTTTGCAGTTTAACACAGAACAACGTATATTTAATCTGGAGATATATCTGATTTATACAATCAGTTTCTCTTACTTTCTTTCTCTCTTATTTTACTTACTCTTTTCTCTTATTCTTTATGGCTCACTCTTCTAATTCTCTCATTTCGACTCCGACAAAATTTTAGAAGGTAAATCGACAGAGAAACTGTTAAGAAACGTTAGTTCTCAGTGAGTTAAACTTCGATTACCTCGGTTATTTTGAAATGCTTCGGATATTTTAACACAGGAGAGCAGAAATAGATAGACATACACATATACTCCAAAGAGCACGCTTGATATATTTTATATAATTTGCATACCATGAACATTCCGTTCTTTCTTGCGTACTTGAACTTTTTACAAATTTTCTCTCGCGAACGCTTCTCGTGTAATGAAAGTTCACGGTCTGCTTGCCAGTCTGATAACTTTCAATTTAGAAATAAAAATTGAATTTAATTAATTTGTAATTTGTTGGAATTTGAACACAGAATTAATTGAAAACCAGTTTTCTCTTAACGTACTTTCTAAAGGATTTCTTCGAACAATCTAATCCACATTTGGCAATTTAAAAAATACGAAAACTTCAACTACTGCGTTTGCTAGTCTCATGACAAAGCTCGTGAGGTTCAGTTAGAGTTGTACCTTCCTCATGTTGTATAATAAAGTATTAACAAGTTCCGTACCAAGCCATTTTTGTCTGACTTGTTGTTCAGGCCATTTGATATTTTGACTAAGTGCACCATTAAATGTAATTATTAATTATTGTATATATAACAATTAAATAAACTTATGTGTTTTGCTCTGTACTACATTTTGTATAATGCTTTATTTTTTAAGTAGAAATATAGTTTACAGAATTATATTTGTAATAAAATATATGTTTTCAGCGCATTAACCCCTTAACGTGCACGCTCGAGATAATTGGAGCGACAATAAAATTTATAATACAATAAAAATTTTGATTATTTTTGTATTTTTTTAATTTCCATGCCAAGACAACGTTCTAAATTGTGTTTTTTTACATAAAAAAAAATAGATTTCTTTGGCCAGTTTTTTTGAAAAAAAAACCGTGCATTAAGGGGTTAAATAAATATGACTGCGTGTACCACCGGTGGTACACGTGGCAGGGAACGTGTTAAAGCATTTAAAATAAAAGTGTATTTTATTTAGTAATTTAAAACCCCATTTCCAAATTAATTTTTTAATTATTAATTAATAAATTGATTAAATTGGTTTAATAAAATTTATATTTTACGATCACCACGTATCGACCAAAGTGTCCAAGTATTTATATTCGATGGTGTACCTGTCCAGGGAAGTGACCGTGAGCTCGCAAGAGAAATTCCGTCAATAACGCTGAGGATGTTCCATCCAAGGCGACGCTTCCGGCGTCAAGCGCGTCACGAAGCTCGTTCTCGCGAGATACTCGGTCCGAAGCAGATGTTGCGAAGAAGTGTTTTGTACGGGACTATTTTTAAGCCGATGAATCCTCTTAACGCAAGATACGTCGGAAACAAAACAAACGCGGGCCTCTACGTTATATTTTCGACGGTGGATAAATTTGAAAGGATAGTTTGCGGTTAAAAGTGGGCCGGAGCACGGCCATCAAATGGTGGCCACGTGAAACCATTTTATATTCGAAATCCATTTAACACGCTGACTGCCACGGGGGTCACCGGTGACCGGCACTCAACTTGGCAGTGGCGCCACGGGGGTCACCGGTGACCGTCGCGCTCAAATTGGTAAAAAAACATAATTTGAAAAAATGTCAATAATTATCGATTTTTTATTATTACCATCGTTAACGCAATGGTGTGAAGAAATTAATGAAGTATAAAAGATCGAAAAATAGTTATACACTATAACTTATTTGTTGTAGATAATATTTCAACAGTATATGTTTCGTGTAATACAAAATTCATCGTGGCGCCACGGGCAAATCCTGTAAAACTGGCGTGGCATTCAACGTGTTAAAGGTTCATTTATGCGACGATTATTATATGCAAATTCTTTTATCTGTACATTTTTATTTGCCTATTAGTCATAAAATCCGAAAGACTCTACTGTACTCTAAAAGTAGTTCAAACAAGTTAATTTTGTGCGGCCTTGAAATTTGTTTATCAAAAGCCCGAATAAGAATCGCTTTTTCCAGTTTCACATCTAACCGAGGTCAGGAACGAGTCAACACTTCAGCGTTTAATCGGCCTGTCGAGTATTAACCTTCACACGACGACGTTACTTTTTACTATCACTAATGATAACGTAACATTAATTTCACGTATCTTGAAAGGGGAGGTTCAGTTCATTCATATAATTAACTCAATACCATTATTTTTATTCGCGACATAATTTTATCGTACAATATTTTCCTCATGTTCTTGAAGAACATGGCCTAATCTACTTTTTAAAAATAAGTAGAGCTAACTCAGTGGTGGTAGCAACCACCTTTCTTGTTCTTGATATTGCACGTTACATAGTAGTTGGCGTGTGTAATTGCTTGAGCCAATAATACACTAAAACCGAGAATCCGTGTGAGCTGGAGCGTGATCCTTGTTTACTGATCAATTATACCCATATACCCTCTGCGGAACTTCTTGTTAGCAACACGCAGTAGTATTTCCAGCGAGGGTTCAAATTCCGCCTCAGTTTACTTGCGGGGGTCATCGGTAAGGAACCACTACGAATTCGTCTCTGAGTAGCCTAATTGCTGCCACATCACCAATTACGCGAACTTTTTCTTTATTTCTTCCATCTCGTCTCTTTGGACAAAGTACTGTGTGTCACTGACAAGAAGTCTCGCGGTACGGTACAGGGGTAAGAGAGGTCCCTCGTTCGCTCCACCTGTCCCACTCCCGATGCTTCCATAGCCACCACGTTTAGACTCTTGATGTCGCACGTTGACATAGTGGTCGGTGTGTGTGATTGCTTGAGCCAATAACACGCTAGAGCTGAAAATACGTGCGAGGTGAGGCGTACCCCTAGACTAGTATTCATTTCATGGGACATCTTGTCAACAACATACAGTGTATATAGTTGATCGAAACCCGTCCACGTGCAGTACGAGGTCCTAGACATAGCATTTCCAGCTGGAGCAGCAATTCGATGCGATGCTCACGATTTTGGTGCTCCTTGTCGAGCAGAAAGACATGCCAGGCTGAAGGTAAACAACATGGCTAATAGAAGCGTGGAGCAAGCGAAGTTTGACCGATGTTCTGGCAAAGAGATTGGGAAACAGGGAGGGAGAAAGAGAGGGGGGGAGGGAGATAGTAATAGACAGAGATAGATAGAGAGACAGAAAGAGAGAGAGAGATAGAAAGAGATAAAGGGAGAGACGGAGAGAGAGATAGAGATAGATATATAGATAGATAGGTAGAGAGAGAGAGAGGAAGAGAGATAGAAATAGATAGAGAGAGAGACAGAGAGAGATAGGATAGATATATAGATAGAGAGAGAGAGAGAAAAATAGATAGAGGGAGAGAAATAGATAGAGAGAGAGAGAGACGGGGAGAGATAGAGATAGATATATAGATAGATAGGTAGATAGGTAGGTAGAGAGGGAAAGAGGGAGGAAGAAGAAGGGAGATAGAGAGAGAGAGAGAGAGAGAGATAGGATAGATATATAGATAGATAGACAGATAGATAGACAGATAGATAGATAGATAGATAGATAGATAGAGAGAGAGAGAGAGTGAGAGAGAGTGGAAGCGAGGAGAACATTACTATCTTGCTGTTTGCTGCCGGTTTGGAAACATTAGCATAGACAAGCGCAGGATAAATAAATAGCCCGGTACCCGAACACTGATAGACTGTTAGCTTCCCCATTGGTTGCTTCTTGCTTTACGCCAATAGCTTTGAAACGCCCGACTGATGATAGTTGGATCATGAACAAAGGTGAATTGCGGCAGAGCCAATTCAGTGACACGCTCGTTAATACCCATACGCGTGTGTGTTCTCGAGTATCGTGTTGTCAGTGGTATCGAGTGGATATCGGAATAAGTTGTCATTGGCATTGGCGAAATGCGTTTATTGACGTTTCGTGCAGCATCCACGCATGTACCCACAGAGATCTACATTATCGTACGATTCACGCTACCGATCTGATTTTAATCGTAGGCTAGTTATTTGTAATAACTCAGCTCTGTTACTGAAAATCGTGATCAAAAACATATTGATCGTAATGCAATCGATAGGCGTCGATAGGATGGTTATTTTGTCTAAAGGGCATCGAAATTGTTCGACAATTTATTGTACAATGGATCGTTCGGTAAATTGAAACTACACGATTGAAGTTGAAATTATAATTTATTAATACAAGCCTATCTTTATTGTATTTGAAATTTAGTCTATATCGCGAGTGTAAGTCATACTTCAAGGCAAGAAGTTAACATTAAGTTAACTTCGTTTCTTTTGAAAATATTTTTCAAGTAAAGTAATTATATTTCAACTTTATTGACCCATTGTTGAAACAATAATTTTATAATCGGAGTATTTTCATTGAAACAATATTAATTATATTTTTGCAAGCTTTTAGTGAAACGTTTAGTATGACTAGCGCGAGCATGATATCTTAAAAATTTAGTAACAAAAACAGGAAATTTTCAGGAAGTAAAATTTCTTCGAAAATCGGAAATTCAACGTATTTCTGTTTATTGTTATTTTTATGTTATTAATAGGATGTGTACAGTGAATCACGAGATCGATCGAATGTTTTCTTTCATTACATCTTTTATTCAACCAAAATGATAATCATTTTAAATTACAGTGACTAATTATAAAATATAAAGGGTGTCGATAAAAAACATGTACGTCGAAAGTTTGCAATTGATTCTTAACTATTTGATCGATTTCACGACTCAATTTCAACATATAATAATGTACATTATTGTTGTTAATATCTTCTCACGTGTGGTACTAAAATTAATCATATTCGCTAAACGACTAAATTTGGTCATCGACAAACACCTTAACTACATTCAAAAACGAAAACTATATCGATGTAAAAATGACCAGAATTGGAGGTGACCAGTTGTTGCGCGGAACTCTCCAACTGAAACTCGTTTCCACAAAAACAAAGGCACCCTTCTGTATCGTATCGGTGTACAAGTGTACGAGGCCGATAGGAAATCCCACTTTAATCGGTGAATGGAAAAAACAGAGGTTAAAGCGGGAAGTATCGGTTCGCTGAAGTTTACCGACCGGTGGAAAGCAAGCGGAACAGTGATTCGGGAAGTGGCGGAAAGGGAGGGAGGAAAAAAGGCGACGCGTGCGATCGAAGCGATTGCCGAAGAAGTTTCGTGGCAAAACCGCCGTTCGATTGGTTTCGCATTAGCGAGGCTCATTTATAAGGGGGTGGCCGATCGCTTCGAACGGCGATCGAGGAAGAGGAGGAGGCTGGAACCGGCACGAATTGCTCGAGCAAACACGAACTAACGTAAAGTCGTTTTGCTCTCGTTGATTCGAATAGAGAAAGAGAGGGGGTCGGGGGACGACGCGTTAGAAATCGAGAACAAGGGAACGATCGTGGAATAGTTTCTGAAAGAATCGTTTCGTTACTTAACTTTAGATTCATAAACATGCATGGGAGATACACCATTCATAAATATTCATTTCTCAGACGAACATATTATATTGATAATTTTTGTTTTATAGAATACAAGGAATAATAAAACACACTTTAAATCTGAAAAGTTACTTATTAACCCTTTGACTGCGGAAGACTCTGAGCCGAAACGCTTCGCGTCGACGGCGTGCAGCCGGCACTAACTGTCGCTGGGGACTGAATACTTTTTCACGCAATCTGAATCTGTTCGGCGGTGTATTCAATTGTAATATTATACAGAATCAAATTACTGTTACTTTATCCACTCCAAAATTAATATTTTTCAATTTTTTTAATATTTTTTATCTTCAATATATATTATTTATTCGTCAAGGGTAAAGTTTTAAAACGCCATAATTTGATAATTATAATGTATTATAAAATATATAAAATGAAATGTACAAAACAAACTCCAAACCATACACAACTTTTGTCAAATGGCAGATGAACAGATGAAACGAATTTAAGATATAGGGAAAACTGACGAAATAAACGAGATTTTTCTTGTTGATAAGCAACAAGGTATGTTGTTTCTGAGTGTTACACGGATATGATAAAATAATTTCTTGAGAAATTCAGTAAGACAACAGTAAATGATCAAAGCCGTCGCCGAGCGCACATGTGCGCCCATAGTCTATATCGACGGCTTGTGCTGGGCGCATATATGCGCCCGTAGCAGTCAAAGGGTTAATAACTAATTTTCTAAAATCAAAATGAACACAATAGTTACTCTGAGCGATCGAAGTTCATCTTTCTATCTCTTTCACTTTAAAAGTTACAAGTGTTTATGTATTTTGCACGGTTTATGAGACGAATGTTTATGAATCTAGGGTTAACACTAAACGTATCGGTACTTTACGCATACCTGTTCTTACCATAAGGAGTCATTTGTCCTCTTATGAAATAAACGTTGATCTTTAGAAATAAATTTGTGGTGACATGGAACCTTTGCGGGTGTTCTAAGGGGCTGCATCAAACACTTTACAACAGGGCCTGAATGTCGGCCCGCCCTTTGGTCCAAACGGCCAGTCGATCCTCATTATCATGGGTGTTTGATTGCAGCCTCGTTAGAATCCGGAAAACACTCGCAGAATCCCTTGCATGTTCCACATTTTCCCCTCCCGACGTGTCCAGGGAATATAAAAGCCAAACTTCCCTGGGCGCGCCACACACACAATTTACCTATCTAAGACGGGAGGTTTTTTGAAAATTTTCTTCCCCGCACCTTATGCAATTAAGATCTTTTGCACTTCCATATGTAAGAGGAACCAAATAATCAGGGGTGACGATGGCCAAAGTGGTCATTAGGGCCCCCATAAACCAGAGGTCCCCAATAAGGGTTGGGACCGAGTACGCGCGAGGCTCGGCCACGGCCGCTAACACTTTCCAGGCCCGCACCAACGGCGGGTTTGTTTTTCGGGAAAGTGCAAAGTGGGGATGCGCCCATAAAAGCATGAGGAAAAGGGAATAGTCAGTTTTAGTAAGACAGCAACCGTATTGTACGAACGAAAGGCATTTTGTAAAAGAAATAAAGTAACCCCTCACACATAGGTAACGCCATACACAACTCTCAGCTGATAAGTCTGGACCACAGACTGGAGCAGCGCCAAAGTCATCAATTCACACAAAAAAAAAAAAAAAAAAAAAAGGGCGCGCTACACACACAATCACATAATCAGTCAGTCAATTAGTCAGTCAGTCAGTCAGTCAATTAGTTAGTCAGTCAGTTAGTCAGCTAGTCATTTCACATACACCTTACCACAACTCCACCAAATCGTGTATTATAACACAAATAATAAAGACACTTCAAATTCTTAATTTATTAAAGGAAATAATTCGCAATATTTTTGTAGGCACTGATCTTTACTCTCTGACTCTGAATATAGGACTGCAGTTAGTTTCGTTTAGTTATAGACAACTCGTTTGAAGGAGCGTTACTTGTGAATCTCCAATAAGAGTCCTTTCTGTTTACGCGTTACGTCGTATAGACCCGATTGGGTCTCGTTCAAGTGCTCACCACCGAAACCAAACACACATATCAGATTCAGATAAATGAAACTATAACTTGAGAAGTGTATTCGAGTTCGGAACTAAAGTTCCAGTTGGAGAACTGCAGAAAAATATGTAAATTTCGTAAAGGGTCAAATGACCCCTCGTGGTACATAAGGTATGCAATGAATTTTTCTCGCTAAAAAATAAGCTAAGAGAAAAACGGAAAGCAAAAAATTGTACAATCAGGTAATATAAGAATTTACAGAAAGTCGTATGAGTGAAAGAAATAACAATGAATGTATGATTTATAATGTAAATTTTGTAAGGGATTATTTGACTTTGCTTGTTTAGTGTTAACACGTTAATGTTGTTTAGTGTTAACAGAAAAATTAGGATCCATCCAGTATAGCGTCAACTTTTCTTGACAATTGCATAAACAGCAGTAAAAATGTCCAAAATGGTCAAAATTAAAAATGGCTTCGACGCATAGATGGTGAATTTCATACTGAAGATGTGTGTAAAAGCACGACTCTTTTGGTAAAAAGTATTTTCTACAAGAAGCCATTACGCATGCAGATGCATCTTTCGACATGAACGTGTTAACGTTTGTAATGAAATACGAATTAGTAGCAGAAAAAATAATAATGATCCTTTAGCTTAAACTAATCGATCACGTTTATCTTAAGTATTGGCTTTAACTACAACTTAATCTTGTATTATAATAAAATTCTTACTTTACTCTATGTATAGTTAATTACTTAGATTTATCATTTTTAATTTAACATCAGGCTTAATCTTTAATTTATTATTCGCTACTTCTTATTTATTTTCTACACAATGGGTTCTCTCGTGGCCCGTATAAATAAATAAATAAATAAAAATAAATTACTTCACAGGCTCAACGGTAGCAGAAATTTTCACATATTAATAAGTGAAGATTATTATGGAAACTATTTTGATTGAAGAGATTTTAAGATACCTAATTAAAGTTAGAAGTACAATACAAATTATAATATGTAGAATACAGTAAGTATGAATATTAAAAGAAAAGAGTTAAACAATTAGAGAAAATCTTGTTTTACCTGCTTTACAGAACAAAACAAAATTAAATATCTTTTTCTATCAATGGATGTTTCATTTGTTTATTTATTTGATGTACTTGTATACAGTAGTTTAAGACCAAAGAGTCAACGAAAATTATTATATTCTACTATTCTACCATAATAACAATGAAAATCAATGTACAGATAATATTTGCAAGCCATACAACTATGATTTACATTGTCCCCTCGTCTTAAACTTTTGTCCACTACTGTACGAATGTACAGTGGCTCCAAAAAGTATTCGTACACTAAGGAAATTCATCTACTTCTGAAATTCTGATTTCAATGAAACTTTATCTGTGCACAGAGCATGGTGTGTCCTGCGTGAAGCAATTTTTTGGCAACAAAATATCTTTTAAGGGGATTGATAACCAATCTCAAATTTTCAGCGATTTTTCACGCTTTGAATACAAGCTTCTTTGTGTTCTTTTTTATGGCAGGGCGATAGGGTATTAAAAATTAAACATTTTCTATTGGAAAGATTTTGTTTCATCAAGTACCATTACAAACTTATCTTTAAAAGATAAGAGAAAACTCAGAAACTTCAACGCTGGTTTCATCCCTTTAAAATGGCATTTAGATAAAAAGAAGAGATTAATTCATACGTATACTATTAAGATCTACATACTCACAAAGTTTTGTGAAATGCTTCTATCAGACTCAGAATTTCAGGGTTAAACGAATTTATTTATAACATAGTGTACGAATACTTTTTGGAGTCACTGTATGTATTCAGGGGTAGCGAAAAATTTTCTTCTATAAAATGGGGACGCGAATGAAAAAATTTCAGAAGCTCTAGTATAAAGGGATCTTAATTCTGCACCTGTGCACACGTGTGTCTGGATAAGGACCTTTGTTGTTTACCTGACTGTTATTCTCTCTCCTTAACTTTGCGTTACGCGCTCCGCGGAGGACCCTAAGCGATCTCGCGGCGTCAACGAAGTAAGGCAATTGACCTCGTTTCTCGTTATCACGAGGAAGAATAAACGTTATCAGCCGGTCTGTCCGCGGCGACGAATCTAATTTCCTGCCGTACGGGGTCGCTTAACATATCTACACCCCGGAGCCAAACTGTGTTAAGTACACCTATTTTCTTCGAAAATTACATGTGTACGGTTCCTGTGACAAACTTTCTTTTTTTTTTTGATGATGAAAAGTATGAAAATTATTAATAATGCATACTATGAGTAAACAGTAGGATTTTATGACTCGAGAAGACGATCGATCTCGGAAACGAAGACTAAGCAGCACAACACGTGTACAAGATGGCAATATTAACCTCTTAAACTAAAATAATCCTATCTAGAGTAGCGGACAAAAGCTTAAGACCAAAGGGTCAAAGAAAACAAATTAATTAATTAATGAGAAACAGCACGATAAATAAAATTCTATGCTAATCAATAAATAGTGTTTTACCATAATGACGCTAAAAATAAGTATATGAACAATATTTGCATACCATAAAACTATGTTTTGCATTGTCTTATGCAACTTTAAACTTTTGTCCGCTAGTATATCTTGAAATATCCAAGGAATCTGAAGTTCAATTACCTTAAATTAGTAATATCGCTTAAAAAGTAGTTTAATAAATAAATTAGGCTGTTTCTAGGCCTTTACAAAGCCCTTAGAACCTTTTTAAATGGTAAAAAGAGTGTGTAGAACTTCAAGCATTCTATAATAGTATACCTTGGAAAATGAAAAAATGCGAGATAGTATGTTTTCACTTAGAAAGGTAGAAATATGGAAAAATTGTTCAAAATGCTATTCCTTTTAAGGTCATCAAAATTAGTAAGGTGGATTCTCTTCTATTTTTAATCACAAAATCAATAAATTTCTTTCTGAGTTATTCTGTTTTTAAAATAATAGTAGGTATAAAAATGATATTATACTATGTAAAATATTCATATCCTTATACCTTTGATTTATCCTCATCTAAAATTTGGAAAGCGTGACTTAATATAGTCTGGCTTTGGAGTGTAGATACGTAACTCGCGCAGCGCCTCGCAGCTGATCCCTTTGCGAGAACATCAATTATTTGGTTGCTTTCCGCCAATTTTCTTGAAGAAAATGAATGAGGACACGCGAGATTAATTCGCAACAGTTTGCTAGTTATGTGGCGCAACGCAATCGAGAAACCCGAGGGCCATTCTTATCCTACTTTCGCCATAGCAATTTCTTTCTACGGCGATCGGTAATAACTAGATTGCGGATGTTTATGCAAGTGTGTATTTTCACCGAGAACGGATGAAGAAATTTGTTTTGGATTTGTTAGAAAGATGGGGAAACTCTACCATTCTATTTCGCATATTTTATGCATACTGTGTATTTTTGCACATTTCTGCATTATAAGCTGTCGATAATTCGTACGAATCTTTTTGTTTGCTTCTTTATGTTACAAAATGAGTCTTAAGGAGGAAATGTGTCAATATTATGACGAGTGAAATCATATACTTTCAACAGGGATGCCATCCAAAATTTGTTCGTGGGTACGGTGGAGGAGATTGGTAGGTGAGGTAGAAATAAAGATAGTATCCTTCAAATCTGATCACATCTCTCAACAAACCCAATTCAACAAAAATCCAGGAGAATAGGATACCTGTTATAGCCCCCCCCCCCTTACCTTTTACCACAGTATGAGTCAGGACATAACCTATACTAATTTCTCCTACTTTATCCATGGATTCGTTTTTCCCCTGCTTCTATATTACTAAATATAAGTCACGACATTAACTATAAATATGAATTTCTTCTCTACGAACGGATTCGTTATTACTTCCCGCGCTTCCATTTTGCTACAGTATGAGTTACAACATAACCTATACTAATTTCTCCCACACTATCCACGGATTCGTTATTTTTCTCTTCGCTTCTATTTTGCTAAATATAAGTCATATCAACTATAGATATTAATTTCTCCCACTTTACTAACGGATTCATTATTTCTTCCATATCTTCCATTTTGCTACAATATGAGTCATGAAATAAACTATACTAATTTCTCTCACTTTGCCCACGGAGTAGGACATCCGTTATTACTTCACCCGCTTCCATTTTGTTACAGTATGAGTTACAACATAACCTACACTAATTTTTCCCACTCTACCCACAGAGGAAGCTACTAAAAAAATAGCAATAGGTTTTCACGGCGTCCATTACTACATCAATATGTTGTAACTCGTTTATTCATCAAATTATTGCTGTATGTAAACTATTATATTAATTAATTGGTCGAGTTGGTTAGAGCAAAAAGTTCCAACACCATTTTGAAGTGGAAGATTTATGCTGCTTGATTTAATTATAGCGAAACTTCATTTATATGAATTCCAGTTTTATTAACGGAATTTTAACAGTGCCTGATCAATTGAATTCTTTAAAAGCAAACGTTTATTAGAGTCTATCTATATAAACACGAGCTCATATTATCTGAACGAAGAAACATAAATAGTAGGGAGAGTTCCTATTACATGAACCATGCGGTTCTTTAAGTCGACCTGTCTTCTAAGAGGTTCATATAAACGTGGTTGCACAGTATTCAACAATTGTCATCTTGTATATTTCAAAATATCCCATTTGTATAAATATTCGTAGCTTATGATTAGTAATAATGTTTAGCATTCATAATGGCCGCCAATAACTAGATCACGAATGGTCATACATCTATTAAAAATTTAAATAGCAAAAAGCGTACAAAATATCCAAACTAAAGTGCACAGTACAGTATTATTTATTGTACGAAACAGACATGTGCATATTTGCATAAACACCCGTCGTTCAGCGATAACAAAGAATTTCGTAGAAATTATGGAAAGCGCTGATTAACGAGGCAAGTTTTCCTCTCAGCGGAACGAAATAAACCACGTCCATGACCAATAAGTCAAGGCCAAAGACGCTGTTCGGTTAACTCTCGGTGTAGTTTATCGGTTTATCGTGCTTCGAACCACCCACCGATTATCTCGTCTTCAGCGTAACATGATGGGAAGAGAGGAGTGGAGGAAAGTACATGCTAAAGAGAGATCGTTATTCCGGCGAGTTCCCCGCCACAAAGGGAGATACAGTAGCTTCTTTATCGTACACATCCTAAACGCAACGCTTTTCACCTTACATGCACACATGCATGGCCACCATCAGCTGGAAAATCGGCGAACCTTAAGTGCATCCAGCTCGGATAAGCAGCGATAAACGTCCAAAGCCTCTTTCAGAGTCATGGTTTGTTAGAATTTGAATACAGAAATATTACGAAGTAAAAATTAACCGAAAAGCCAGCTTTCTCTTAACGCACTTTCTGAATGGTTTCTTCCAACAATCCAAGCCACATCTGGCAATTTAGAAAGTAAGAAAAAGTTAAGATACAGAACAAAAGAGCTAAAGGACCTGGACAAGATCGTAGGAATTTCGACCTATGCTAGACTTGCATCTTCCTCGTATCATATGATAAAGAATTAAAGTATTTTAAATAAGAGTTTATTTTATTTAATAATTTTAAACCCCATTTTCAATAAGGTCGCAGCTGTTTTTCTATAAATCCACAAATTATCAGATCTTATCATATTTCAACATTTAAATTCTATACACCTGGAAAAAAGTCATTTAGGTTCAGATTAGAGTTGCATCTTCCTCGTATCATATAATAAAGAATTAAAGTATTTTAAATAAGGGTATATTTTATTTAATAATTTTAAGCTCCATTTCCAATAGGATGGCAGCTGTTTTTCTATAAATCTTCAATTTATCAGACCTTATCTTATTTCAACATTTAAATTGTATACACGTCGGAAAAAGTCATTTAGGTTCAGATTAGAGTTACATCTTCCTCGTATCATATAATAAAGAATTAAAGTATTTTAATTAAGAGTTTATTTTATTTAGTAATTTTTAAGCTCCATTTCCAATAGGATGGCAGCTGTTTTTCTATAAATCCTCAATTTATCAGACCTTATCTTATTTCAACATTTAAATTGTATACACGTAGAAAAAAGTCATTTAGGTTCAGGTTAGAGTTGCATCTTTCTCAAGTCATATAATAAAGGATTAAAGTATTTTAAATAAGTGTTTATTTTATTTAGTAATTTTTAAGCCCCGTTCCCAATATGGCTATCCGCAATACGATTTCCCTATGGTGTAGCAAGCGCGTGAACAGAAACCTTCGCGAAGTCTTTTTCATGCACACGATAATCGTTCGTCGTCGCGCGACAAGGAGAACAGGTTCGCCGGAAGCGGAGCTGACAGTGGCTGTTGGATGGCTCGAAGCCGCGATAAAGGAAAAAAATCGCAAAGTGGTCGGCTAAAAAACCGAGAACGGTTGCCTAGCACAATAGAAATTTCCTGGTAGATTACGCTAATCGTTTCCAGAAGCGGAGACGGCGGTTCCTTTGTCATTGCCAGTATCAGAGGCCTCCAGGACGCGGAAACGACGGTTCCCTCTTTCCACCTCCATGTTCTAGCGTCGACCTAGTCACCGGGGCGAGATTAAAAGATGCCTTTCATCCTATGCAGCATCTACAAAGAGCCCCTCTGTGCTTACCATACATTGTGCCTTCGCCGGCTTCGGCTAGAGCTCGTTAGCCGCACGAATTTCCAAGAAACAACCGTCAATTCGAATAATTAATGCGTCTCTCGCGTGGCTTATCATTGTAACAGTTGGAGACCACCGACCGCGATTCGAATTATTTTCGTTAATGCGTTAACGTTAACTCCGTTCCGAGTCGCGTTTAACCGATCCTGTGACCACAGACGGGACTGGCCATGGTAATTGTCGAGCATTCACGGACAGGTGCTTAATTTCGAAATAAACGCGATAAATCCGTCGCTTATGGCACGTTATTGCCTGGTTGTATCGCGAAATCTAAAACGAATAAACTGATACGGATTCGTAGGGAAACGGTGGCCTTTAGCTACCGAATGATAAAGCGATAAAATATCGTAATCTATGTTTGGACTCAAAATATTTAGGTGATATCGGTTGTCTCGTGATCGATCAACTTTCGTACTGATTTCAACGAGTTTAACTATCGCGACGATCGAATATGTATTTAACCCTTAACGGACGACGACTTTTTCGACCAGGAAATAAAGTAGCAGGAGGAAGCGATTTTTGAGAATGTGTTGAATGACTTACATAATATAATAAAATGATCTTACATATAAATTATCTCATAAAAACGTTATATTTCGATTGTTTATCTATATTTACATCTTTAAAACTTTATCTTTACAAAAATTATATTCTGTAGTTTCGCCGTGTGTGATACTTTATGAAGCATTGACCAAGAAGCATTCGTGGCTCATCTGGACATGTATCAGAATAATATGAAGTTTCATGTCTTCCACAATGACTTGTTTCGGGTAGAACAAACTTTGCGATCCTTCTTTGTTCCAGTAAGAATTACATGAAGTTTCCCATTTAGACGAATTTCGTCGGGGTCCGAGGTCTCAGAAGAATGTTTCAACATCTTATCTCTGTTATGATATGTCATTTCACACATTGTATAAGAGACCACCGACAGCTAAAGTATCTTCCCAAGAACCAATAGTGTGACCCTATCGTTTGGAGCTAACAAAATCTAATATATACACCGTGAGTCGCCTCTCACTGGCCACTCGTCCGTTAAGGGTTAACCCTTTCGCTACTACAGACGACTATATTCGCCCTCCATAACATGCCACTGAGGTACTACGGGCGACTATAGTCGCTCTCCATAAAATGGCGCGTATTACACATACGAGAAGCGTATGCAGTTATGCAGTTCTCAAACTGTGATTGTATGCCGGCCCCGCGAAAACGCGGGTTTGGAAGTCTGTTGCTTTAGCGCCGGGTTTGCGATAATACAACATTCTTTTGTTTGGCGATTTGTTTGTTTCTATTTTTCGTTATCGTTAAATTGCATATAATGAATATGCAAACCAATTTTAGTGTTTTACAATAATGTATAAAATTTTAAATATTTTCTTCACCTACAGTTTTAAATGCCTCAGATGCCACCGGCATACAATGTGTTAAAAGTGTGCACGTTAAGACGTTATAAATACTCTGTTTTGTGAAAAGTTTTTTTTTTTCGAAAACACCAGCTCAGGTTGTAGCGAGCCGTGCAGTTTTGTCGCGGCGACCCGTTCAACGGGAGTACCGTGACGAAGAACTTACCCCTAGCGAAAGGGTTAACACGTTAAGCGCTACGCCGGTCCCTAAGGACCGACGAGACCTGAACGGAAAATCTAGCATCGGTCCCTACGGATCGGCGACAGATTTTTCGTTCTTCTATCACGGCGCGTGTGTCGGTCCTTGCGTACTTGTGAGACTGAACATTTAAATTATGCGATATCGGTTTTTGTTTGGTTAATGCTTCAAGGAAAAGAATATAATACTTAAAAACATTAATGTAATTTATTAAAACAAGATAAGCAAATGTGAGGTTTCTGTGTACGTTATCCGAGATTTGTTTATACTCTGGTCCGCCTGACGACTAACTGTGGCTTGAACGGAACGGCACAGAAATTCGGCGTGGCGCTTAACGTATTAGAACTACCGACAATCAAAGCGTACTTATTTGCACGGAAGAGATCACATTGGAAATTACATGAAAAAATACGGAATACATAAGAAATAAATCTTTATTTATACCTTCTACGGAAAATCATAGGAAATTTTGGAAGCTTTACCACAGTGAATTTATTAGGTTGCTATAAGTAATCATCAACCAGTCATTTTGACTGCTGTGGTAGTTCTAGTGTTAAATATCAAATATATAATTAAGTCACTTAGTTTCACAACTCGTTAGTGTATAAGTATAAATGAACAGGTGCTGGAGTTGTAAGTTAAATTGTATGCATCGGTTATATAGTCTAGCACAGCTCTGTCAGCCTTCAGCACAGTGTTTTCCAACCGTTGAGTAGCAACCTCTAAGAGCTTGGTGCAGCGTTTCTTGGAGGGATCGTAGAGGTTATTTTTAGTTGTAAATTTTAAGTATGTCAAGTATACTAAGACAATTAAATATTAAGTTAAACTTATACCTTAAAATGGTTATTTCCAAGGTGTTTTCTTTATTTTATTAAGAAAGCGCTTTTTGGGCGGAGGGTCATAGTTCATTCAGCTATTGCGCTAAAGGTGGTCGGATATCTGCTTTAATAGAGATTGTTGATATAAGCGACATCTAGAGGTGATCTATCGACCAACATATCGATAGTTATCAATTGATTAAACGAGATACCATTTACGCGAACAACTCCCCTGCGCCCACTCTTCTCTATTGTTGAGCGTTTGTAGCATTCAACACGTGTTTGAACTGATTTGTACCCACTTATCGAAGATTCATTGAATTATTACATTGCATTTTTTTCATTAACTTAACCCTTTGCGGACGAGTGTCGGATATATCCGCCCAACTCTCGCGCTGCAGCTGGCGTTTGTCTGTCGTAAACGACACGTATAAGATTTGCATGGGTATACTAACCTAAGAAGTCAAGTTGGCCTAAATTTGTTTATTTATGATTTTGTTAGATTTTATGAAAAACTTATTTAAATACAGCTTTAGTTTTTATAACACAAATGCGCGACGTAACTATTTTCTTTACTGCTCCGTCCGCAAAGGGTTAATACTAAAATATACAGCTAGTTATGAGATAAATGGGCAAAGAATGAATTTATTCGATCATAACTACACCCCCATTCATCGAAAACTAAAACTACTTCCGCTTGAATCCGGGAGAACAATTAATGATATGGTATTCCTCTACAAAATAATTAATGATACAATTAACCGTCCAGACTTCCTTGGTTCAATAAACTTTTACGTCCCAGTAAAGCCCATCCGCTACTCACGTCTGTTTTTACCGGAAGTTAATGATACTAAAATGGGAGATGTTGATTCAACACCTCATATATATAGGAATGCTAATTCTTTTTGTACTACCCTAGATTTCTTTGCCCAGTCAACTTACTCTTTCAAGTATAATGTTATTAAATATTTTAAAGTCTATTTCCATTCGAACCAACTAGCGACGCTTAACATTACTAGTTATCATTGTAATTTCTTTGTATATTAACACTTTGCCGACCGCACATTTATCGAATCACGCAGGTTCTATTGTTCGTCAACGGTGATATTTACGCAATCGTTCGTAACATAAGTAGTTGCAATATAATTATTATTAAAAAAGGCATTAAGATAACTGTTACACCATTTTTATCACGTAGTCTTCTATTTTTAAATTATACAAACATCGAAATAAAGCATCATCGCTGGCGAAAAGAAGTCACGCGTACGTGACAGCAGCCGACAAAGTGTTAATGGGTCATTACCCGTATAATAAATAAATAAATAATAGTTACCAAACCATGCTAAAATAAAAGGATTACGTAGAGTTAAAGTTTAACAGATGATTTATCCAAAATTCACGTGTCTGCCGAGAGCCTCTTCTGATTTTTCGTAAAATTACTGACACGAAGCCAACTTAGCTCGAGGAGGGTCGAACGGCTGGTGGAGGGTTAAACGTGAAGCCCCGAGCAAAAATGTCCTTTGAGACGAAGTTGTCGAGAACAATGGGATGCGGCGATTCCTCGTGGCGGAAATACTTTGGAAAAGCGACCGCTCCAACGAGATCGTCCGTGCTTCCGACTCGTCGCGAGCGGAACGAGAACGCAATCAAAGAACAACGTCGCGGTGCGCGTTTCTGCGAAACGCAGGCCTTCAGCTCCGTTACAGTGGCTTGGGTAGGCATCGTGAACAAGACACGGGAATGACTTTTATGGGAATTGCCACCGAAATCTCTCGCTTTAACCCTAGATTCATAAACATCGCGAAAAACGTAAAGGCTTGTTGTAATGTACGCGTTGCAGCGTCGGCAGTGTTAGCGACGATTAAACAACGCGTATAACTAAAGTGCTAGAGTGGACTGTATCTAAATGAATGATTGCGACTTCGGACGTACTAGGCTTTATTTTTGGTGTAAACCGTTTCAAAGTTGTGACGAGAGTGTCTCTTCGAAGACACTTCATATTTTACAAAAACTCGGAGTGGGCGTACAATATTTGGCTATAGGTGAGGGAAAACGATCTACTAATTTCTTATTGGCTAGTTATGTTCGAGTGGGAGTGGTAAGATCTGTGACGTTGAAGGGTTTTCCCAAAAGACCATAGCGAGTAATAAACCTAAGGAGTACCTTGATCTGAATGGAAACTGCAAACAAAGACTCTAACGGCTAAAGTTAAGGGTTCTGACACCAAATGTGACTGACCATAAACCAAGGAAAAAACGGGCTATAATGTAATGACTCCTTGGGTCCTATTTCTGCTACGACTAGCGAACTATGGGTTGTAAAAACGGCAAAGGTTTTCTATAGAAACTAAAAAATATGTTAAGCTATTGTAATATTAAAAACTAGACTTATCCTCTTATTTTATGTGCTTTTCAAGATCTAACACTTGTAACTTTTAACCCTTTCGCTACGAGCGTCGCCTATAGGCGACATCCACGCGACGACCTGTGTGTTCGAGTGCCGATTTTTAGAATTTACCATTCTGAATTAAATTACTATGAATTATAATTCGATGTCTAACTATCCAAAATTGTATTTTTATTTATAATAATAGCAAAATTTAGAATTTTAATTTGACATATCAATTACCCTAAATTATATTTTTATTTATAATAATTGCAAATTCTCCAAATATGTTACTACTGGTCATCTAAAAATGTCGTTGTGTAATACTTATTGAAAAAGACGATTAGGAGAATGACAAGGCTGCACCGAAAGATGTAAGTCCGATTGCTCGGGATAAGTATTGTGTTCATTTTCATTCAGGAAAATTAATGATCAATAAACAGCCTTTCAGATTTAAAATGTGTTTTATTGTGCCTTGTATTCTATAAAACGAAAATCAACAATATAATATGTTCGTCTGAGAGACGAATGTTTATGAATCTAGGGTGAACCCCTTGAGCGATACGGTTCATTATTGAAAGTTTGTTCCACAGTGGCATTAGTTCTTTGTTGTCCCTACATACGACGGATGTATTGGGTTCTGTTAAAGGCTACTTGGTAACTTTGGTAAAAACGCACTTTGTATAAAGTAAAATACGATGATGAAAAAAAAGTATATTTAAATTTTTGATAAGGTCACTGTAAAGAGGAAGCTTTGGTCTTCAAATTTACTGTGATATCAGTTGCAAATTTTCCTATCAAATGGGAATCCCTTGATTTTTTTCAAGTTATTGCAAAAAATTAACTTCACTTTTTCAATCATTTCTTGATAAAAAGAATTTTAATTGTCGTGAAATTTCTTTTTACAAAATTACAGCAGTTCAAAGATGGACGCTACTTCAGTTGACTGTAACTACGAGAGCGGTAATATTCAATACTGAGTCTTTTATGAAACTGCAAGCGATGATTAATGATTAAATTAAAAAACGATGAATCAATTCAATGTTTTACACAAGACAAGTCAACATGTATGACATGAATATTGAGATACA
Source organism: Tetrapedia diversipes (assembly GCA_033822845.1). NCBI lineage: Eukaryota > Metazoa > Arthropoda > Insecta > Hymenoptera > Apidae > Tetrapedia > Tetrapedia diversipes. The sequence goes on along the minus strand of JAOPTO010002473.1, from coordinate 417,693 downwards.
CAAGAAATTCGGTAATCCCTATATATACGTCACTACCACTATGAATTCACTTTGAGTATGACGTATATATACAACGTAATCGCTCCAGGAGTTAACAAGCTCGTGCTTCTCCTCGTGGGGGATGAACTTCTTTTTCTAACCCCGACAATAGGTGACTTAGTAACCGAATTTTAGGGGAAACTCGGTTCGAGCTCGTGTTCCCCGGCATTCGAAGCGCGCTGAGCCCTTCCGATCGATAAACAGACGAAAGAGATGCTCTTCTTCCCGATGAAATTGGAACTGTTCGGAATTTTCTCGAGGTAGCTCTCCGGGAATGATCGCTTAAACAAGCGGAACCGTGTAAAATAACAATAGCGCTGATCGTAGAACCAATCGGAGCTTCGTCGGAGGCTTACCTGATAATGGACCGTTGGCTGAAAAAGGATGGCCAGGCCACGAGAACCTTGGAGAGGCCCTGACCCCTCGGTGCATTAGTTCCTGGATATCGAGAGGGAACAAGGCTGTCCGGGGTCATGGCGACTGGAATATCGAGAAACGTTTCCCCGGATTGGCAGCCGGCCAGGTATGGATTGCTAACAGTCCCACGACGATGATAGAATTCGTGCGGAGTGAGATCCACGGATCTATCTATCGTCGATCCAGGCTGCATCTCGTATCCGTGCCAGAAATATCTGAGAAGGTAGATTTATGCTATCCGGTCAGACTTGGACCGGCAACGGAACGGTTTCGCTCGAACAGAGACCTTTGTTAGGATAACGTGTTTATCACTGTTAGCGTTGAACACAATTTATCTCGAATAACAAGTAAACTGGATTTATTCGTTCTTTTGAAATAAAAAACTCGTTTCTCTTTCGACTGCATGAATCTGATACTGCACAGCCGGCAGATACCGTAACTTTTGTTGCAACGTTTTGTCTATTTGTTAATTTCCAAAGATCGTTCAAGTCTTTAGTATTATAGTAATCGAATTTTTCGAACAATCAATTCAACAGGGACATATCACAAACTTATTTGAATATTTAAAATTATTGATTTTTATGGAATTTCGGTACACGATATTGTTGTCGAAGAATATACGATACGTATGTTCAAGCAATATTTGAATAATCGACGTTTTACTGTGTACACACACACACACGCATATATATCAATGAAATATAATCAAATATTGAATTCGATGAAGAATATGAATATTGGAAAGCATGGGCATGTGTTTACTTGGCTACGAATGCTTTTCGTAGTCACAGTAGACGTACGTGCAACAAAGTCATAAATTTTCTTTATCCATATTATTTGATATTATTTGTGTACTACATCGAACGTATAGAACCGTCGGTTGATATTAAATAACAATAGCGATAAATCTACCCGTACGACCAGCAAGAGGGTTTCCTTTGTGCCCGGCAAAGGAAAGGGAGTCACGGCGAATCGAGCAATTTTTTGTCTCCTCGGTTCAATTCAGACGTCCATTGTTGCATTCACAGAAAATTGTGACCATTTCTACTTCCTCGAATAGTCCGACAGGGTCCGAACCCGCCCGCTCCTTGGATACGTAGGGTGTAGCTAGGCTAGGGTATTTCCCGTTCGGGGAGAAACGGGGCCACGCCGGGACCAGGGATCCCCTATGAATTAAACATGGGGTGGATTCGAGCGAGGGAGGGCGCAAACAAGATTCGTAAATTCATTTGGTTGGTCGGGCGCACGATGTGTACACGGCTGACGAAAAAAGCTGAACGAGTCGAGCTTGTCGAGAGTCCTCGCTTTCTAGTACCACGGACGAGGATATAAATTTTTAACGCTTTGAACGCCACGGGGATCACCGATGACCGGCACTCAACTTGGCGGTGGGACCGTGGGGGTCACCGGTGACCGATGCGCCCAGATTGATAGGAATACATAAAT